>CM076582.1:231927162-232515486 GCA_034641835.2 Pinus albicaulis | reverse complement strand
CATCTTTTCATTATTAAAACACCATTTCTTTCCTCTGCTATACAAGCTTTTCAGTTCTCCACTTTTATTCTTCAGATCCCTTGGGTGAATATTATTCAGTATTGAGAAAATCCTGATATGCTCCTGCTATACATTCCAGAGAAATTTAAAGATTCTTCCATTAATATCAAGCCATTATGAAGCACTCTATACTTCGAATTATAAAGACAAAGGTAAAAATATAAGGTATGTGGTTTTTATGTAATGCAGTTAAATAATATTTTAAAGAGAGGATCTTGCTCATAATGATTACAATCTTCGCACACTTAAACATCATTTCACCATACGTAAGGGGGGAATTTCGAAAACTGAATCATCATTTCAAACCATCCAATCCTCCGTCACTCTTCATATCCATTATTTCCGCCGTCATTGAGACTCCATATCCTCTGTTGCAACAATTAGCTTGACCAAAGCCTGTGTTTCTATTCTCTGCGCCTCTGCATGTGACTCAAGCTAGTAGCTATGGGAGGTTCGGCTATCAGACATGAGCCTGGTTCGATGACTCTTCTTGAATTGTTCCCGGAGGCCTACCAAATTTTTCAGCAGGCAGGATGGACAACATACTTCGAAAGGTTAGGAGAATTTGATCCTCAGCAGGTTTTAGAGTTTGCGCAGAATCTTCAGGAAGACTATTCAGTGGTTCAAGGGGTCCAAATTTCGGTCACAGAGGAAGATATAGCACAAGTTTCAGGGTTGCCGGTTACAGGTGGTACCTGGTTCAGTAGGGAACAAGTCATTTTAAATGCGCATCAAGACTTTCTTCTTCCGGAGGAACGGATTGAACATAAAGGCCGCGGTATAAGTCTGAATTAATTACCTCGCCCATGGCCAACAGTAGCTGAATTCATCAAGCACTATTTGACATGCGAGGGGCGTTATCAGGTAGTCTATCAACACGACTTCGTTTTAATGAATCATTTGCGGCATGGTCGATTAGTTAATATTCCCTATTATCTGCTTGGTTGTATCAAAAACATGTCATATTACTGTAGACGGGTAAAATTCCCATTATTATCCCTTACCCATCATCGCTTATGTCAATTATTAATTCAGAGGGGTTTTTCTCAGCAAAATCCCCCTCTGAATAATCCACTCCTCATTCCCCAGCAAGCCGAAATTCCCCAGCAAGTCGAAATTCCCCAACAAGCCGGAAGTTCCCAAGAAACTCCTGAGAGTTCTTATGAAAGGCAACTGGACGATATCCCTGACCCCCCAGTGATTCCATCCTCAGAACCAGTTGACCTACCCCCAAGTTCATCCCACTTAGTAGAGTCACCCCTTCCCACTGTTCATATCTCTAGCAATGACTCTCAAACACCCCCATCTCCCCCTACTCATAAAAGGAAGAGACGAACCCCAACAGTCTCTGTCTCAAAACGACAAACAAGGGCCACATCCCAAGTTTTCACTTCTTCCGAAAGCCCTTCCCCTAGAAAAGAATCTTCTCCTACAAAGAAAAGGAAAGTCACTGACTTCTCTGCTTTCCTACCTAGGAGGAAAATGAAAATGACTGTTGAAACTGAAGTCACTCCCATTTCCCCTGACCCTGCGACTATCCTGTTAAAACTTCAATCCTCATCACCATTCCAAATTCCCCAACCATTACCCGTCTCGTCCTGTGGCACTGCTCCACAATAACCAGTTGCCTGGGGTAAGATGACATCGTTTATTGCTCAAACAGTAACTGCAACACAAGAACCAGTTACTTACCCAGAAGCTGAAACACAAGAACCAGCTACTGTGGTACAAAAATCATACACCAAGCATGATAATACAAGGAAACCAGCTGTAGCTGCAACACAAGAACCAGCTACAGCTGTGGATCAGCAGACAACTCCAGCAGAATCAACCAGCACACAGGGTTCACACACTATGGCATCTTTATTGGAGGAAAATGAGTTTTTGAAGTCAGAACTAGAGGCCTATAAGAAAGAATTGATCATGGCACGAGAAGCCTTTGATAGAGAATTGAATCTCTACATGTTGGCACACACAGCATCAGCACAAAAGAAGGATCCATGCAGAGAATACATGTGCCATGAGTGTGGTAACATTTACCAACAGGCAGGATACAAAATAGTCAAAATTCAGGTACCTGAGGCATCTACTTCAGCTGCAATTAAAGAAGAACGCCCTACTGTCACACACGAACCAATAGGGCCTTCAAAAAGTCTGGAAAAACAAACCAAACCACAGATATCCTGCCCTGTGTTAGTCAGCTCAGCTACTCAGACAATGCCCCAACCTAGTACTTATAATGCCGAGACACAGACCTTGCCATGGAAACAATTAGAAATAATGAATAACTGGAAGAAACAATATGCTGTGGATCAAGATAAAATATTGCAGCAGCATAAGTTGGCCTGGCAGAATCACATGTATGCCAACTGGGATATTTGGGAACAGACACTGCAACAGCTCAAGGATTCTAAGAAATAAGTCAAGGAATTAAAGGAAAAGTTGGTTTTGATGTTTTCATTAGTGCAAAAATTGTTGGCCACCCGTAAACCCTCCTTGAATTATTCTCTCTTCCTCTCTGAACGTCTTGTTTATTTTCAATTGAAGGCAATTAAGGATGGGAGACCTCATGAATTGCTCACAGCGGAACAATTTGTTAAAACATTTGCTGAGGCCCCTGCTAGTGACCAACATTTGTTATGTGAACTTTATCTCCATAATGAGGCTATGCCTAAGAATAGACAGGTCAATCTCACTCCAATTGTAGGTGATGTACAAATTAGGGCATTTGTTTCATTTCTTGCCAATCAGATCACATGGAAAAATTCTTTTATTGCAAGTAGGCATAATGAGGAGAATCGCCTCCTTTGGATTAGACCGGAACCTTCAAATCCGGCCATGTTTGTAGCAGAATATCACCGATTCTTGCAGAAGCCAGGAATGCATCGCTACATACAACAACTGCAAGCCTCAACACTTCTAAAGTGTCTACAGCTGATTAGAGTGAAGGAAACTGTTGCCTTGAAGGCCAACACTATGTTCTGGCAACAGTCATGTAAGGAAAGACAAGAGTATCACCCTTTTAGCCCTGATAATCTTCAAGCTGCACTATCCAGGGTACCAAATTACATCAGATGCATTCGGCATTGTGGAGAGAACTGGATTGGTTATCATTTTCACTTTCCAATCCTATGGATGCCGACAGAAAAATACCAGTCTCACTACCAATTAGCTAATAGGGATGAGGCAGTAGCATGGTAGAAATTGCAGAACAATCGAGGATTTCGAGCTTCGACAGAAGCCACCTTCTCCAGTTACTGCTTGAGCAACGTGCATGCACAAAGTCAGTACTCAGACTCTGACTCAGACTGAGAGTTTCCTGAGGACATGCAACCCTTTCAGCTGGGGGGGATGTTAGGACCTCACAATGTACCATTTTTACCATACATATTGACACCACCTTACCCTTTATAACTATATTTAAAAAGGGTTCCATCATCATTTTCATTCACTTTATCCAAAGGTATATGAGATCCTCCTCTTTACTATATATTTAATCTGTTTACATATAATTCCATATTACTCTTATATTTCATCATTAATCGAAGGTAGATTGTTGCTAACATAAGTCTAAAAGATCGCAGATAATTTATGTGTTGTGCTGAAACAATCGGCCGTTGCTGAAACAGTCGACTCCGTTGCTGAAACAGTCAGCGGGCACGCAAATTCCGTCACTACTCGTAATTTGCGATTCTGGAAGAGTATTTTGGGAACAATGGCAACAAGATGAAGACAAGCAAGGAAGTGGTTACACGGATTATTCTGAAGCCAGTACTTTTTCTGTATCTGTTGTAACAATATCTTTCTATGGAAGAATAGAATAGCCTTGTTTTAAGAAAGAAGAACAGATTTGGATAAACATAGATTTGCTCTGATGTAACTGTAATAGATGTCTCCTCTTTAAAAAGAGGAGACATCATCATTAGAAGGAGAGTTAGAAACTACAGGAGAACATTGTTTTTGAGCGGAAAGGAGCTAGACTCCATTGTAATGTATCATTCCTTTTTGACAGATGAATAAAGGTTCCTTTTGAGCGCTTCAATTTAACTCTTCCCCTGGGGAATCTTGTGAGAAGGAAAGGGCCCGCCTTCATCACAAGATTCAACTGACTGTTCCTGTAGTTTGTTGAGTTTCTTTATGATATTCGCACCTTAATTTAATTCTGTTTGCTGAAACACCAGTTGCATAGTTCTGTAGATCATTAAGCATTATGTTTCCTTTAAACGTTGCATGAGTTTGGAACATGCATTCTTAAAAGAAGCTGAGAGATATTTTTCTGTTATCTGTTTGAATGTGTGATTGATGTTGGGAAACAGGTGCTGAAGATTCCTGTGCAAAGGAATAGGGTCCTGTTTCCATTAATTGACTTTTTCCTGCAGTGTGATTAGAAACAGGAGACAGGTGCTGAAGGTTCCTGTTCATGGGAATAGGGTCCTATTTTCTTGAATTTATCTTTTCTACAGTGTGATTAGTGTCAGGCAGCAGGTGCTGAAGTTCCTATTTGAAGGAATAGGGTCCTGTTCCCTGTTATGGTTTATTGGTTTCCTTTCCTGCAGAGTGATTTCCTTTCATTAGGATTCTTAAAAGACTGCAATAGAGGAATTTCTTCTATTATAACATAAGTAGACTTCGGCTTTGTTAAAACGGTGTGAATAATTACATTTGTATGATTAATAATTGTGTGATTTTTACTACAACATTATTTTTGCTTTTGGAATTGAGCATATCAAGTGCGTGGTTGTATTTGGAATAAACAATAAAGAGACCTTCTCGGGTTGACAATTTATGTGGAGCTTGAATTGTTAAAACAATTAAAGCGACCAACGGTCCTCGGGAGTGGTTTCGACTGAATAAGCACGACCTTCCTCCTTTGGCCTCTTGTTTCCACCTTATGGGGAACCTCCCAAGGGATAAGGCCTCCCTTCCACTATTGTAGGGATCCCAACCTCCTCCTCTCCTCTATAAATATAGCCTTCATCCATTGATGAAGGGGCTGAATGGCTGAATAGCTAGTCTCCAAGTTCCCAAGAGCCATCAGAGCCTTATGCTGCAAGAGCCTTGATTCATTCCCTTAAGGCCAAATCCAAGCAAGGATATTATTGTCGAGACATCCGAAGAGAGAGGTTTGTCCCATCCCCGACAGGATTTTTCGAGACGTGTTCCGCTGGCGACCCTCCGAAGGAGAATTCAGCATCAGGGCTATGGTTGTATTCTTCTTTGATTGATTAATGATAAGTGACTATTGGTTATGGTTCCACTCTTGTTGTTGATTATGATGATGAGTTATGTCTTCTCTGACTGACATATAGTTGCATATACTGGATTTTACGCTTGCGTTTGTTGTGTTTCTCGCATGTGCAGGTGTCCGGTCACGGAGATCGTGAGGGATCGTGATCTGCCAGAGCTAAGGAACGGGAGCGCTACTTTCTCTACAAGTGACAACGTTGGATTCCAGGTAAGCCTTCATCGCTAGTTGGTTTATTTGCAATTAGGAACCTGCACTATAGCGTGTGACGATTGTTGCTAGACCCGGTCTGGGCTAGTAGGGATCGCCTCTGTCCGCAGAAGGGATTTACCTCCACAACAAATTGGCGACTCCGCTGGGGATCGTCTAGCTTGTTGTTGTTCTTCTTTGTAAGCTATAGACGGAGCCTGAAGTTAGCCAGATAGCCTTCGAAACGCTATTGCTCTGCATTAGCGAAGTAGATTAAAGCTACTTTAGTCAATCTCTGGTTTAGTTTATGAACTGAACACTTGGAGTATTGTCTCGTCTTTTCTATTGTTTCTCGATTCTGCTTGCTTGATCGGTTCTTTTAGCTGGCTCTTTTTGTGATTTTGGCTTTTGGTCAGCTTGATCACCACTGGTCTTCTTGTTGGAGTGCTTTTTAAAATTTTTCCATAGCAAACTCGGTTGGCGTGCTTTTCAGTGTGATAGTCGCACCCACTGGCACATGTTGTCAGTGTATCGCTCGCGCCAATATCATTCTGGCACTGGTTTCAGCCTCACAGTAGCGCCAATCCTGTGAGGTACTAGGGTTTGCTCTATTCTGAGCTTCCTGAGCTTGATCAGTGTGTTTGGTCTTGTTTTCTCGACTTCTTGAGTGTTCTGGAGCCTTGTTTGATTGGCTGTGACCTTCTTCCTTTGGTTGTTTGCCCATTTCTATCGATTTTACGTTTTAGCCCTAGGGCATCTAGGTGCTATTGTGCGTCGAGCCTCCCTTGGGAGTTTTTTGTTTTTGTATGTTCATTCAGCTTTGTGATTGCTTCTCTGCACTCGTTTGGTGGTTGTCTATTGTTTCATTGCGTTATTTGAGTGATTGGTTTCTTCTTCATTCGAATTCCGCTTTGTCGCGCTTTGAGCCTAGATTACATGGTTCATTTGAGTCTTGGAGATTCTGCTTGAAGTGGTGAGTCTGGTCTTGGTTGGGAGAAATTATTTGTTTTTTCATTTTCATGCGTTGGCGCTTGTTGTCAGTTAGAAACCCGTGCCAATTGGGCATTGGCGCTAGTTGTCAGTGAGCAAGTCGCGCCAGTTGGCGCTAGTTGTCAATGATAAAGTCGTGCCAATTTCAGGGTGTGTGAAAATTGAGATTTTTTCCCTAAATCCTTCACCAGTGTGTCTTTCCCTTCCGGTCTTTTCACTGTATGAGCATAGATTACATTTCTCATTGTTTGAAATGTCTTCTTTCCATGATTTTTTGATGTAAAAGGGAATGAATGCCTTGTTTTGATCTCATGCTTTGGAAGTCCTCTTTGTGTTTGACCTCATATGTCTTGTCAACTTTTGAGGAATTTTGTTACAAAGTGTTTTGAAACAACGATTGCATTCTTAGTGTTTGTTTACATCTCTTTTGCATTCATCCTTCATTAAGAAGATTTGCGTTTATTTAGTTTTCGTCTCAAAGTGTTCTTTTTGTTAAAATGCATTAGATCACATTGCATTGAAAAGTATTTTTTGAGATCCATCATTGAACTTAGATTACATTGTTTAATGATTGAAAACTAGAAATCGCTTTGATTGCATTCTCTTTTATTAAAAGCATGCATTGAGTAGATTCTCATTTCATCGAAAAATGCATTGAGTGCATTCTTATAATTTGAAAAGGAAAAGGAAATTGTGCATAGATTACAATTGCATAGTTTTCGAAAAAAAGAGGATTTTGCATAGATTACATTGCATTATTCGCATCGTTGAATGTTTGAAATTACTTTTGGATAGTGAAAGTCATCTAGTTTGGAAAAGATTTCGTTTGCAGTGTTGTTTTATGTCGCATCATTGTTTGAAGCTCTTCCCTTAACTAGATAGCATTCATCGATTTGAAAAGTTTTCTTTTCTCATATAGCTGCATATAGGAGATTGTCATATGACATACGGTAGGGCCTTGAAACCGAGACATAATTGAAGATCAACATTAAAATTTACTCAATTTACCTAAGGAAGCATTGAAACATTAATGAAACATTTAGTGGTCTACGCTAGAGACGTGTTCCGACGTCTTTAAACCTAGTAGCTGTCGTTCGCCTCTTGGCTTTAGACAGCACTAGTACGGACTTGTGCTCCCCGTACCGTCACGTATATAAAGGGAGACCCCACAAGGTTTCTATCCTTTATCCGTAGGAAACCCGGTCTACTTATTATCACCGTGATACACCGGACACAGCATTCGGGGAGATTGCCTGCACGTACGTTAAGTCCTTAGTTGATTTCTCTTTCATTTTGAAACCAAGGTGTATATTGCATTTCACGGTTATTTGGTACACCCTTTGCCTAGAATTCCTGAGTAGTCATTTTGATATTTTCTGACTCTTTAAATTTGAAAAGGTCATCAAGCGCTTGTCCTTTCACGCTTGTTTCAAAACTGAAAGAGATAGAGTCACCTTTTACTCGTTTCTTGACTCTTAAAATATGAAACGGTAGAGTTTTGTTTCAATGTCATAAAAATTAACTACCCACGAAATATTCCTAGTTAAAGTTAGTTTCCTTAGGGTGCTATTTTGAGTTTTTTCTGATGGCAACTTTTCCAGAGTTCACCAACCAAGGAATCCCCTCCGAAGGGAATCCTGGTCCTTTTCCTCCTTTTGGAAATGTTGGTGCTCCTTATATGGCAATGTTGTCCCTTCCTGGGTTAAGCTGTTTGAGTTTGCTGGTTTGGTTGTTTTTCAACCTCTGTGGTCCCAAATGTCTAGGCTAGCATTCCAATCGGTTCCACTCACTTTGAACAACATCATGTTGATTCCAAGGTGGACCTATCCCCTTCTTCCCACGTTGCAATGGCCTCCTCTTCTAATTCTCCTGGTGAAAGTCTATTTGAGTAACCCGGTGGCTAAGAAGAAGAAGAAGACAAAGAAGAAGAAGTTTGATAAGAGAGAGGCTGAAATTTCATCTCTGCTTTCGAAACATCTCCTCTTGATAAACCTTCCAACTTTCCTGGGGTTCCCATGTTTTGGCCAGATTGGCAAGACCAAAAGATGAGACAACATCAGAACCACTTTCAAACCTCAGGATCTAGGCCTCCTGGATCCAGAGAAAGATCTCTCTATATGAGCAAAGGGTTTATATCTATGAAGCTTAAATGTTATGATTTTAGGCTAGTTATAAAGCTCGGGGTTCGTTTGTTTGATTGTTTGTTTGGTTGCTGGTTATCAGGAAAGAAGGATTCAATGTAAGGCCAGGATGAGAAAAGTGGGATAAGGCAGAGGTGAAATGTTCCAACAAATACTCAAAACCATTGGGAAATGGAGTTAGGAAAGGATTTTCTTGATAATAAATAAGCAGGCTTTCAATTGGGCTAGTCATCTGAAACTTAGGATCTTTATAGATTTATTATGTGATGGGAGGGTGAGAGGAGGAGAGATAAAACAGATTTAAGAGCACAATGTTACAGATCAGTAGGTCGCACAAGGATCCTAGTGGACAGGGCTCACACTAATCCCCAGTGATCCCAAATCTTCCAACTGAAATCTATAACAAGAAGCATCTAAGAACTGAATTCATTTAATTCATACATCAGAGAGCAAGAAATATCATCCACTACACTGGTTAAACCAACTGAAAACATTCCTTAGATAATACATTCAGAAGAGAAACATAAATGGCAAGGAGATCAGCAACATAGGGTACCTAACAAGGGTAAATCCTATGCCAAACTTCTAATGCAAGCCAGTAGAAACGAAATGAAATGAATGTAAACACAGAGATAGGAAAACATCACCACTGCTTTAGATCGGGATCTAAAGAAATGTGCTTGTCATATTAAGTCACAATACCAATCAAGTACAATATTTCCAATAGCTGAATAATTAGTTTGAAAACATATCTTTCAACCTATCTTACAATCTTTACACAGAGAATGTGTCTCAAGAGAAACTACTTGCATTTCTCTGATAACTAATCAACAACCATTACAATGAGTTCTCTATGAATTTATAGCCCTGGAGGAGCAGAGGAGGTAGGTGGAGAACTAAATGCAGTATTAATCTTCTGAAAAGAAAGAGGGCCGAAGCCCATCCTATATAACTCCTGTGCATTAATCTCTGATGTTCTTTGAGTGCATGAACGATCTTCTTCAGACTGTGAATTACTCTGATATGACTTTGATGTGTTTTGACTGTAGTACTGTGCAGTACTTTGGTGTATAAACAAAATGACTGAATGGACTGCCATGCTGGTGAAACAAATGCTTCTGATAGCGTAGGATTGCTACGAAGGGGAGAGAAAACTTGCTTGGACACCATATAAACTAAAACCATAATGTGTACTGTGTCCTTGCTCTAGAAGAAACATTATACTGATTTGAACCCTGATTTCATGAATCTTTGCGTGATGTACCTTCTGCATGATCTTTAGGTTCACTGATCTGTTGCTTTGCCTCTAAACTGATGTATTAAACTCAAAACTCAATTCTGAATGCTGGAATCCATGATCATGAAACTGGTTTTTCTTCACGGCTTCATAAATGTCTCGATTCTACAATATCTGGGCTTTAATGGCGCGGGATAGAGTCTGTGAAGTTTCAAACTTCGTCCTTCAATGGAATTTATACTGCCGCCACCTTTCTTGAAATTTTTCTGTAGTACCAACTTTAGTTTTAATTCTGCCTGCTCAATGCACCACTCACAATGATTCCTATGAGTTATGGCAGTTTTCTGCCTCTCTGGAAACCCTACACAATACGGAAACACGTTAAGAAAACAATGGGGGTGGTGGTTGTAACGGGATGGCTAGACTCACTACGCAGACTAGTTAATGGTGAAACTATCACTAGAAAATTTGGCGGAAATTGAAGCGAGCGGATTCGTCGCTATTCCGACACATAGTCGTCGCAAGAGCGACAGTTCGAGGGCGGACAAAACGTGGTTTGTCATGCCGTCGCAGTTCCGACGCACTTAAAAAGTGTCGCACTATCGACACTTCTTCCGTCGCTTCCGAACAAGCGTCACTCTTCCGACATCTCACGAACAGTCGCGCTTCCGACGTTTGTAAAATGTCGCACTTCTGATGAAATGTGGTCCGACGTTTTGAACGTCGCTCTTCCGACGTTTGTAAACGGTCGCAATTCCGACTCAATGTGGTCCGAAGTTTTGGACGTCACTCTTCCGATGTTTGTAATCTGTCGCAATTCCGACGAAATGTGGTCCGACGTTTTGAACGTCGCTCTTCCGACGTTTGTAAGCTGTCGCAATTCCAACGAAATGTGGTCCGACGTTTTGAACATTGCTCGTCCGAAGTTTTTATACTGTCGCTCTTCCGACGTTTCTGAGTGGTCGCAATTCTGACGCCTACAAGGCGTCGGTATACCGACGACGGGTTCAATTTAAAAAAAAAATGAAACTTTAAAAGAGGAAAAACGCTATTTTGAATATATTATATGAAGTAAAACAGTCCATGAAGTCATTACATTTTCACATCTAAATATTGGAACCCAAATATCCATCCAGAAAAGTAGAAGTCCCACCCCAGACAATGATAGAAAAATACCCCATGTCACATACAGCGACTTGATATAAAACCCGGTAACGGTCCACAATGGAAGTTATCGACAAATACGAAAGCATCCGAATATGTAGAGGCATCTAAGAAAAGTGAAATAGCGAGTATATAGAATAGTAAAACAACGGATAGAGTACGGTATCATTGTTCCAAATACAAATTAAAGTACCCAAATCCTTGAACGGAGAAAAACGCTAATCATGTGAGTGTGATATGTCCAAAATATAAAAAGACCATCAGAATCATATCAATAAACCGGCAACATAGACTGACATTGCTAGTTTTGAAGGCGGTGATAAACATTAATCATTTTTTTTCACAAGAAGAAAAAAGTTGTTTTAGACCATATTATATGAAGTAAAACAGGTCCATGAAGTTATTACATTTTCACAACATCTGAAGATTGGAACCCAAATATCCATCCCGAAGAAAAGTGGAAGTCCCACCCCGGACTAGTGATAGAAAAATACCCCCATGTCACATATAGGGACTTGATATAAAACCCGGTAATGGTCCACATGGAGATTATCGGTAATGATACGAAAGCATCCAAATATGCCGAAGGCATCTGTAAGAAAGTGAAATAGCGAGTTTGTAGAATAGTAAAGCAACGAGATGAAATGCGACGTTCATTGTTCCAAATACAAATTAAAGTACCCAAAATCTGCCAACGAGGAAACGCTAATCATGTGAGTGTGATATGTCCAAAAAATATAAAAAGACCATCGAGACCATATCAATAAACTTGACAACATAGACCGGCATCGCTAGTTTCGACGGAAGTGATAAACATTAATGTTTTTTTTCACAAGAGAAAAAATGTTTGTTTTTGAATATATTATATGAAGTAAAACGAGTCCATGAGAAATCATTACATTTTCACATGCGAGAGATTGGGGAACCCAAATATCCATCGAGAAAAGTGGAAGTCCCACCCCAGACAGTGATAGAAAAATACCCCATGTCACATACAGGGACTTGATATAAAACCCAGTAATGGTCCACATGGAGATTATCGACAATCTGAGAAAGCATCCAAATATGCCCCAGGCATCTATAAGAAAGTGAAATAGCATTATGTAGAATAGTAAAGCAACAGATAGAGTACCGACGTCCATTGTTCCAAATACAAATTAAAGTACCCAAAATCCTGCAACAGAGAAAAACGCTAATCATGTGAGGAGTGTGATATATCCAAAATATAAAAAGACCATCAGACCATATCAATAAACCAGCAACATAGACCAGCATCGCTAGTTTTGAAGGCAGAGTGATAAACATTAATCATTATTTTTTCACAAGAGAAAAAACGATGTTTTGAATATATTGTATGAAGTAAAACAGTGCATGAAGTCATTACATTTTCACATCTTAAGATTGGAACCCAAATATCCATCCAGAAAAGTGGAAGTCCCACCCCAGACAATGATAGAAAAATACCCCATGTCACATACAGCGACTTGATATAAAACCCAGTAACGGTCCACATGGAGATTATCGACAATCTGAGAAAGCATCCAAATATGCCCAAGGCATCTATAAGAAAGTGAAATAGCAGTATGTAGAATAGTAAAGCAACAGATAGAGTACGTACCAACGTCCATTGTTCCAAATACAAATTAAAGTACCCAAAATCCTTGAACAGAGAAAAACGCTAATCATGTGAGGAGTGTGATATGTCCAAAATATAAAAAGACCATCAGACCATATCAATAAACCAGCAACATAGACAAGCATCGCTAGTTTTGAAAGCAGAATGATAAACATTAATCATTTTTTTTTCAGAAGAGAAAAAACGCTACTTTGAATATATTATATGAAGTAAAACAGTCCATGAAGTCATTACATTTTCACATCTGAAGATTGGAACCCAAATATCCATCCAGAAAAGTGGAAGTCCCACCCCAGACAATGATAGAAAAATACCCCATGTCACATACACGGACATGATATAAAATCCAGTAACGGTCCACATGGAGATTATCGACAATCTGAGAAAGCATTCAAATATGCCCGAGGCATCTATAAGAAAGTGAAATAGTAGTATGTAGAACAGTAAAGCAACAGATAGAGTACCGACGTCCATTGTGCTAAATACAAATTAAAGTACCCAAAATCCTTGAACAGATCAATAAAAACGCTAACCATGTGAGAATTCTAAGTAAAGTTAATCTATTAACATTGCGAATAAAATTACACCGAAGTCAAAAACATTGCCTGGCCATACTCATGGCAAATTTGTCATCAAAAAATCAAAAAATTAAGAAGACTGCCCTCATACGGGGGAACCAGTCTTGAACGTTTAATTTACAGAATTCAAAAATATTACTTAAAGGTCCAGCACAGTAAAATAAACTAAAAGCAGCCCAATTAACTGGGCCTGCTAAGCAAGAAAAAAAAATTAACCAAACTACTCCTCCGTTGGTTCCTCCACGATTCGGCACCATCCTTCGGAAGGTCCAGGATCGCTAGGTGCTACCTCCACATGCATGCCACGGCTCCCCTCCTGAAGGCCCGAATGCTGGCCGGCTTTTTCCGAGCTCAGACCCGCCGGACGGGTGCATTCTTCCTCCATTTTGGCCTCCTCGCGGAAGACCACAGTGACTAAAGCCGTGATTCTTGGGCGGTTGAGAGAGCAATTAAAGGAAAATTGCGTAGTGCGCATCGTGGGAGAAGGTGAACTAACGGTGGGGAAGCCAGGAGCAGGGGAATCCATACGGTGGCCAGATGCTACAAGCCGACCCCGCCCACTCCTAGTATTTGGATATCGACCTAAGTAATAATCACTGGACTGGCCGGAAGTCGACTCTGTTGAGGGGATGGAGGGAGTGTGCCGGGGTTGACGTCTAGTGCTCCCCCTGCGGCAACGCATCCTATGACGCACGTGAGGCATGGGTGCAATCTCAGGCGCAGTGGGCACAAGAGGAGACGAAGAAGCAGAATTCCAATTAATAGAGGAAGACAGACAGAGACAGAACCGAGAGAAATGCAAATATGCAGCAACGTCTAGGCAGAAGTTCAGCTGGCCACTTCTCCTTATCATCACAGTTAGCAGGCAGTGTAATCCAGCAACCGGCTTGTCTGAAAAACCATGGCTAAACGCCATTTTGTCGACCCGTCTGTAATGCAATCAAAGGACGCCCGTCATAATTAATCTTTGATCATTAATAATGAGAGCCGAAGGCCGGATCAAATTGGAGCATGCGGAATCGCTAAGAGGAGTGGAGGTCCGATCTTGAACAGTGTTAAAAATTAATTAATGCGGATTTGATGTGAAAACTTAATTGAACAACGTTAAATGTTAATGCGATTGATATGAAATCACCATATCCATGTCCCATCACCTTAAACGCCATCGAATGCACCCGCAGCCGGGATCAGGGCAAGTTTTTATTGAGGACACGTGGCAGAAATTGATTGGAGCGGATCTTTGTTTGGGCCGCTCGCGCAGTGGAAATCCGGAACCGTAAAATATTAGGGCGAATTTGATAAGAAATTCGCGTCACAAAATTGGCCGACGTCAGCAGGCTATTTTGGAACGCGAATTTGGTTTGAATTATGGTTTATCGCCGTTTGAAGTCCGGCGGGCTCGACTTAAGAACAATTTTGTTTGATCCCATATTATAAAATTTGTGTTGTTTTTCTTTGATAATACACATATTTATAATAAATCATGGGAATACCACACTAAACATGTGAAAAAGTTATATAAATAATTATTGAGAACAATCATTTTTATGTAAAAATATCCAAGGCGAGGTCTGTGTAGAGAACCGGGGTCGTGAAAACTGTTCAAATATAAAAATCCTGCTTAATAAAGAGACAAAATTGTTGTGCTTTCGGAACCTGACCTGACGATTGGACATGAGTTAACAAACAAAAGGATAGCGAAACCAGACTTGCACCCGTGGTCAAGCCCTCTACCAAAACCACGAGTGGAATCACAAAAGCGGGTTGCCCATATCGCACCGCTTTTGCGGAGTAGGCGGTATTTCCTATTCACGAGCGATTCCATAGGAAATGCGACACTTGGCGAAGTGACCCCCGAAAAACCACCGTTTAACCCGCGCCATCGCACGTTAAAGCCCGACGTTGGAAGCCGAGAGAAATTGCCAAGAGTCGTTGATTTGGAGAAGGGCCATCGGACGGTGGTCGCACGTTGAACTTGCCCGGAGGTTAACTAAGGTGTGCGGAGGATAGCCAGGTATGATACGAGTGTTTGATTGGTTATTGATATATATAGGTGGGGTCGGAGTATAATGAAATTGTTTAATTAAATGATTGGCGGATAATTAGCATAAGTCTGGAGCGTGATTGTTGTAAGGCTGGGTGGTGAAATATAGAGCCGAAAGTTCATTATAAGTTATTTATTTAAAAAGAAACGTGGAGTATAAATACAAAGTGTTGAAAGTTAAACATTGGTTATAAGGATTGGAGATAATATAAAGTCGGGAATATAAATTAAATTCCAACCATTATGGATAGTATTTATTTATCAAATTCTACGAATTTGATAAATAAACCCGAAGAAAGAAGAAGTCAATTAAGACTCAGGCTGGAGGAAAAGAACGGGGTACACCGAGGGAAAATGCTGACACAGCGATTGTAGACACACCAGCTCTCCTTGGGGGTCCAATTTCAGTTTTGTTGCGTCACACGATGATCTCTCTTCTCTGGCATTTACTTGTATTGAAGATCACTATTCTAGGAATAAGGAGTTATTTTCTCCAAAAATAACCCTAGCCAAACATTGACAATACATCAAGGATATCTTTCTATGCTTCATAAGCACATTTGTTCTACTTCTAAATCATGTCTTGGAAGTGGTTGTTTTGCTGGAAATTATTCACCAGTTGGTTTCATACCAAAGTCTTTTTCACATTTTCAGCATCCAATACATGAAAAAGATAATGGTTTAAAACAACATAAATATTTGAAATTTTGCAAGAATTATCTGGCACACTTTGAATATGAATTTTGAAGTCAAGTGCATGATGCTGTATAGGATCAAGTGTCATTTTGAATACCAAATGTTTCACAAGAAACTTCTCAAGATGCTACCCTGCAGTAAGGATTAAATGACAATATTGCATCAACTATTTCCATAATAAAAGTGCACCTCGGCCATAAGACTAAAAAACTACAAATGTTGTAGATCTAATAAGACCACACAATCAAATGTATTCCACAAGGCCAATACTGTATGAAAAATGAAAAGGAGTTTGCAACCAAAAATACCTTAGGCAACTAATTCAATTAGATACACCAAACCATAAGCAAAAAGGAAAACCAGCCTACTCAAAAGGCAAGCGTTTACCTCCTTTGACAAAATTTTGAGTTCCGAAACAAGGGCCTTTATTGTCTTGTTAATGCCCCTAGTAATTTGAATGGGGTTTGCACCTGCTGCAACAACCTAAACAAAAAGGTTTCATTTCAAATTATTTTCCACAAATTTAAGATACAACCATTGTCAGTTTTGTATTTCCTAATAAGCTCATAAATTTTGACAAAAGAACCAAAATTTTTTAATACCTGATAGCAATTTTTTCACTCAAAAACTATCTTAAACTCAATAAGCCCAACCCAAAACTAAAAAACCAAACACCATAAGACCCTACAAAAATGAATAGATGATCTTAATCCAGTACTATTGACAAAAAGTTACCTTTACACCCTCACTTATTAAACCATGTGCTGTTGAATTTTAACTTCAACTGCTGCAGCAGAAGGACGGATGCAGCAGCAACATTTTTTTTGGAGGTTGCTTGCATGCCATCCAGAAATTTAATTCAACATTTAAAATTCCTGCAAGTTTTTTTTGTAGACGGCCGCAGCCATATTTCTGTACAGGATTGTATTTAAACACAACAACCAGCATTAACTCAATTCACCAACCAGAAATTAAACAAACAGAAATTTACCCGACAGTTTTGTAAATTCAAAGGAGGACACGTGGAGCATTAATATTGGATCGCATGAAATTGAAGGGAATCTGAAAACCTGAAAACCGGACCCGAATTTTTTATAGGGCACATTGGATTGAGAATTCGAGTTAAAATTAGGCAGACGTCAGCATCCCATTTTGGAACGCGAATTTGGTTTGAAATTCAATCTATTCAGACTTTTGAAGTCCAATGGAAATAGTTTAATGTTTTGATAGTTTAATATATACATATGTTTTAAACATATGTTATATATATATATCATATGCGAAATGAAAGGTGGGCCATAGAATTTAGTTTTAATTTTATTTTTTTTAAAAGAGGGTTTATTATAATATGTTTTATATGTTCCGGCATATAAAAATAAAAAGGTCGAAAAAGCTTGGTATTTTTTTTTATAGATAGTACGTAAATTTTTTATTACATAGCAGTGTGTAAAAAGTGAAAAACTGAGTGTAACTTTTTAAGTGTGTATGCACAGCAGTGCGAAAGGGAAAAACACAGCAGAGTGTTTTAGAGACAGAGTATGTTTGTTTTGAACAGACAGTGAGTTGGTTTTATGCACTGCGTTTTGTAGCAATCATAATTTTGTAATCCCTCTCAGTGAGGAAGTAGTGTAATAGTTTTTTTTTTGAGTTATTGAAGGGAATAGAAGTTTGTTTTCAAAGTATTGAAACTCTGTCTCTTGTCAAAGAAATTTTTATTTTCTCTGTGTTAGAGGAAGGGAGATTTATTTTCCATTCATTGTTCTGGAATTTTTCAATATTCCAACATGTGCAAGAACAACAAATGTTGTGGTTCCATCCCCAGCTAAATCATTTGTCTTTGCCGCAGCTTGCCTTACCAACTTGGCCCCAATATTTTCAATTGGGTCCTCTAATTCAACCTATAAAAAGGCCAAAACCATAGCATTGAGATACATTTCATTACACTGTCAATAACAATAAAATTTGACTCAGCCGTAACCCTTTCCTTTTATTGTTGTGAAAAGCTTTATGCATTACTCTAATGTGGCTAGTCCTTAGGCCAAGTAGACCACTAGGTAACAAATATGTTTCCTTTCACCTTTGAGTTTTCAAATTATGCCTACCAAATCTAAGACATTTAAGAGGGGGAACTAATACAACGTTAAAAAGAAAACCAGAGCACACATTTACAAATTACCTCCTTAGCTACTGTCACACCATCATTAACTATTTTTGGAGAACCATGCTTGCTCTCCAAGACAACATTTTTCCCTTCGCCCCAAGGGTGACTCCAACAAGATCAGCAAGTTTGTTCACACCGCCTGCAAGACAAATTGACAATGCTTTCAGTAAGTGTGCAATTTAATGCCGGACCATATGCCAAAACAACCCTCCATGAAAAATTAAAATAACACATTAAAATCGAATATAAGTGGACAAGGAAAGATCCACCGCAGTGAAGTTTCACGTGCAGGTGACCTTACTTTAAACATAATTTTTTCTCTGACCTGCAATTTTTTTGTCACTAAGCCATCCTTGTTGAATTAAAACTCCTTTTCCATAGCTCTTGTATTAACTACCTTCTCTCTTTCACGTAATCTCAGAGTCCCTCTTCTGCTTGAGCGATTAAAGGAAATGGGTGAAAAAACTGAAAGAGAAGACAATTGTCTGCCATAATTATCAAACATTGCACCCGACTTCTTCCCCTTTCCATTGTTACCCAATGAGGTAGATGTGGCAATTGTTGTCATACCGCCCAAAGCAGAGGCCATCTTCTCTTATGCTGAATATAGAATTACAATATCTTCATATTAGTATGAACCTTAAAAAACATGACTCCCATTGCTAAAAACCACTTTTAAGTTGTAACGGGCAAACTAAACAACTATCGCAACTTTTGGCAACTTCTGGAGCATTAAGAGAGAAACAACCAAAGAGAAATACAACCACAATCCTCATTTTAATGAAACCGGACTATATATTTGCATTAAGATAATAGAAAGAAATCACGACTATATTAAGGCCAGCACAAAACAATCTTTAACCAGTGTCTCTCGCGGCCTTGAGGTTGCCATGCTAGAGGTTGCATATTTTTAATTTAAATTCTTGACCTCTCGTGCCCATCTATGAATGCATCCAATGGGATATCTACATCAAATGCTCCTTTATATCCCCAAAAAACAAATTCCCTACTACAAGAGCACCAGTATTGATGGATCACCCCACACCATCCCACCCACTAGAAACGGTGAAAAAGGAAACCCGAGAAACCTTCTGAAATATCTCAAGATGACTATATGGGTGGTTCTTATGAATCAACCAACCATTCAGAACATGCTCATCAATCCAAACCATAATTATTATGTGACAATATTCAAGCAGGCACTGAATCGGATTTTTGAAGCTATGTTAGAGAAACCCTAAACTCTCACTGAAAATAGGTGAAATGTGGCACCACTCAGAGATTGACATGTGCCAATTGGTACAAGTGGTAGACAATTGGCATGCTCAAACAACGAGGTGATGCGGGAATGACATGAGGGAGAAAATATCAGAAAAGCCCCAAATCTGGAGAACTAAAGCTCATCACCAACCTGAGATTGACAACTTTACATGATGTAACCTATGAAATCTTAAATGGAGAAATCATAGTAACAATAAAGTAACCTATGTAACAATAAATTCGGATTCATCCTGGGAGTGGTAATGGGAGAAATCATAGTGAACAACGGGAAACATGCAGAGTTGCTTACAATCAAATAGATGAAAAAACACATACAAAAAACCTAGATAATAATCATGAACAAGCTTAATATTGAATTATGAGCTGTAAAGGAACTTACAAAATGTGACATTACGAACCTGGTCAAGCGCACAAGCAAAAATATCCTGGACATGACCCTGGTTGACAAGTTGTATTGCTCATGATGCGAGAGGATTTGTACCTGCACTGCCAAGTCAATCAAAATCCATCATTATATATACAATAAATACAAGTAATTGATGTAGTATTTTTTACTCTAAGATGCATTCTTATGATAATGTTAGAACATATGTTGAAAATGTCAAAACATACTTGAATAATCTCCTCTTCATTTCAAGAACAATTTATTGGAGTCGCATGAACTTGGAACAAGCCTCCCACGATCTGAAAGAGTAGCAACTAAGTCAACAGTGACTTTTTTGTTGCTACGCTGGATCAAGGGAGGTTTGCTCCAAGATTAAATCGCTCCAATAAATTATTCTCTACTAAACAGGGCCAACCACGTGAAGGTGGAAGCTCTTATGCCCCCTCCCCCGCACATCACTCTCAATTCCCCAATACCCAATCTATATTTCATTTTTTACTTTCATGAGCATAAAAAAAAATATTCAATAACTAATAAAAAAACAATTCAACAAAAAGTACGCAAGGAAACATTGCGATTAATGCTTGACATAAAAATAGTATGATAAATGAGTTTTTTATATAACGCAAAAAACGTTCCAAGTATGGTAACGTTTGTCTTATAATAATACAATATTTTACATTATCAAATTTTCTTTTTCTTCTTCCTATTTCTAAAGCTCCTAATTACATCATCAATATCATCGTGCTCTACTCTTGTTTCGTGCCTTTCAACCTGCACTGCTGACCTAGTTGCGTATTCACGATGTCTGGGCTCATCCAATGACGGGGCATCGCCTACAAAAACAAATAATATTAAATTTTAATTGTCAGTTTTTAAATATCATTGAACTAGTTCGGTAATATTAATAAAAAAAAAATTGCAATGAGATTATTTACCTGGTGCACCAGTTGTCACCGCTGACCTAGTTGCGTTGTCACGATGTCTGGTCTCATCCAGTGACGGGGCATCGCCTACAAAAACAAATAATATTAAATTTTAATTGTCAGTTTTTAAATATCATTGAACTAGTTAGGTAATATTAATAAAAAAAATTGCAATGAGATTATTTACCTGGTGCACCAGTTGTCGTCGTTGGGACTGTTGCCCTGTCTTCCTCTCTGGTGGTAAGATCCTCAAGGGAAACTTTCTCTGTCATTTAAACAAAAAACGTTATAAGGACAACCATCAAGGTATAATTAGAAAAAATTATAAGTGGAAATTAATTACCGTCACGGCCCTCACTGATAGCAACATTGTCGGCCTGGTCCCCACTACAATGATCAGGTTGCACGAGAGGATCATCTACATCTGGCTCTAAAACTGGGTTATTTGCCTCGTCAGTAGTGCTGCTCCCCTGATTTAAACAAAGTTGTTAGACATTAAATTTATGGATGAAAACAAAAATATTGAAAGGTTAATGTTTTACCTTATCAGGCATTCTAGATCTTGGGACCTACCCCAAGCTTCTGCGACGTTCAACTACAGCTTGATAGCCAAAACAGAAAGCGATATTTTTATCTTCCTCTGTAGTTTCTGTTCCGAAGTCATCACCCTACATTACATATGATTGTGTATTTTTAATCATATTTGATAGGATTACAAAAACGTTGGAAGGCAATACAATTAATTATAAGATGTTTAGCTACTTAATTACAATTCTTGCGACTAATTTCAAGTAGCCGCCCTGGCCTAGCTTGTGATGGCCCTTTTTTTCAATCCTAGCTTTGGTTGCCTTTGAGGTGTCAGGCAACCTAGCATCAAAATATTGAAGTCAGATATGACATAGCACACTTTTATTTTAGACATAGAGAAAATTAAAGCTATTGAATTAAAGTTGTAATTTACCTTGCGGGTTCAGTTGGCATTTTTCCTTCTTTCTTTGCCCTTTTCTCTTTTCCGTCATGGATGAGTGCTCTCCACTCACTCTCTGAAACTGCGAGAGGACGCTCATATCTAGGGTTAAATTGAAATTGCGTCCTATAAGTGTCCCTGGTATATTTCAAATATTTACTGGCTACCTGAGCCACCGCTTTTCTGTCAACTGTGTCGACCCCAAAAAGGGCTTCTAGATAATCTAGAAGTTCTTTTTTCAGGTTGGAATTCTGGGAATTCCACCCTGTACGTATGGTTGGGCCAAAAATTACCAACGCATGGCTCTCCAGAATCTTGTAGAACTCATTGTTTCCTACACAGAATAAAACCAAAAAAAGAAGAAGATATTATCATTAATTTAAAAATAAAAATCATGATAAATATGTTTAGATAAAGTACATGAAATAGTTAAAATATTAAAATTTACCTGGGAGTTGTACATGCTTTATAGGGACACCCTCATCGTTCACCAACAACGTGCCATTAATGGTCCCTGTGGAGCTGACACGTGTAGCTCCAGGAAACGCAATAATGTAGTTGGCCATATCAGCCTCATCATTGCCAACATGTTCAGCAGTTGGCTAGGTGTCAGCTTGGGCAGGGTGTGTTTCTTGGCTAGCACCTAAAGGAGTAGAAGGTGTACGAGAGGGTTGTTGGGCAATCTCTTGCCCTTGTGTCCCACTACCACCAACACCGGGTTCATCAAATGCCAGAAAACGCTACATACAAAAGAACTTTTTGTTAGTTTAGTCAATGTAAAAATTAAAATCAAACTATCACAATTCATCTCATGCAGAACAAAAAAAATATCCTTTTGACTTTTTATTATTACCTGATATCTTTCTAGCTGCCTCATAAGATGTTGTATCCTCTCTTATGTTTCAGGTGTTTGAGGCGCGTCTATCAAAGCATTAAATTCCGACCTTGCATCTCGTGCCTTTTTTTGCAACAAGAACACTGGAGATAGGGATGAAGAAGCTCTTCCTCAAAGAGGGAATCATCAGGCGTACCATGGCTAGGTGTCTGCATATTTGAACAAAATTAATATTATTTCAATTATGTAAATAACTAAAATACCTAAAGATAGAGCAATGCTGGCACTTTACATGTTCTTCCGCTGGCCTCTTTCCGCGATCATCCCGTCTCGGGGTTGTTCCTGCACTGCTCTGATCAGCCTGCCACATTGCAATAAAATTATAAATGTAAAAACTTGAAAACAATATCTAACTTGAAAACACAAAATGAAAACTGAAATAATTTCTAATAAGACACCGGAAGACAGAGTTAGAGTTTCAAATATTCCTTGCATTGAATTCAGTCCTAGAAACATGTCATTGCACATTAAGGCACCCAAACATTCAATCCACAAATGATATATTTAAGTAGGCTTCTCCTATTCTGGGAAAACACCATACCTATAATGCATTCACTTGCATGTATAAAGGGAAAGGAAAACATGTTTTCATACAACGGTGACAAAGGCATCTTCGGGAAAGGTATCTTCACTTTTTATTTATGTTGTTCACCCACACCACTCTCGTGTTTTCACTAATCCTGTTTTGTCATTTTTGGATTCAAATTAAGTTAAGGCCTTAAGTATTTTTTTACCTTTCGGTGTAGTTTTTATAAGTGGCATGTATGGATTTTCCATTAATTCTGCACTTTTTCTCTTCATGCGCATGTTTCCATGGAAATCAAATGCATGATTTAGTCCCATACATTTAACAAGTTGTTGGATCAACTCCATAGGAAATATCATGTTTCCTATTCAATCAAAATTTATCTCGGTTAGGGTAGGTAGGAAGGTTTTCCCTTTGTATTAATAGGGCACTTCTAGCTTGCATTTTTATTATATCTTTCAAATTTAGTGTCGTTTCAATTAGGGCATGATTTTTTGCAACTTTCAAGGTGAGAATGAACAAAGACAAATTTTTGTGATGGATGACTGTATATGACTCCATGGCTAGAGGAAAAGGTACTAATCTACTTCTTCAAATATCTATAGTTCTCATTCACCTCATACGAAGATGGTCCCTGATTTTGAGCCAAATGTTGCAGCAAAAAGTCCCCCCCCTCCATAATTTGATATTCAATGGAAATTTCTTAAATTGATGATGGGGCAAGATTATGGAACATTGGCACATACATATGTAATGAAATTCCAAGATCATGATATATGTTTGCATATGTTTATGGCAATGTTCCACCAAGTCCCCTGGAGGTGGGAGCGAGGGGACGAGGGAGCGCGGGAGCGACCTATGCAAAAGCTCCCTACCAATTTTCAGGAAACGTGGGGGGACGTCGGGGTCATAAAAATTATAAAATTTAATATTTAAAATGTAACTATATTTTTGCAAGGAATGTATATACGGTCATCATACACTTGCATCATGAAAGATAAATCATAAATGATAAAATTACAAATCGATGAATGATGAATCATATAATTGAAACAAATTTAAAAGTTAAAAGTTAAAACATACATCATACAATCATGCATGTAAGTTTGTAAGTTTGTAACTATGTAATCATTAATGTAACTACTAACAATGTACAATGAAAATAACGTTTAAGATATCATATGACATATTATATCAAGATTCAAAATAGAGTTTAAACTGAAGTTTACAACTCAAGTCTGAAACATAAAACTTAAACGCAAATAAGTTATGTCTGAAACATAAAACATAAAACATAACATATGAATATCAAATGATATCATCATATTGATAAATGAGCATAAATGCTCAAGTTAATGCCCCACTAGTCTCTGCATCCAACTTCTGCATGAATATATCAAGATCAACCATGTCACCATCTGAATCAGAATCACTTGGATTCTCAAATATACTAAGTGGCACATCAACTTTTAACACGAAACCATAAACTAAAAGGGGCGGTGAGGGGACGTGAGGGGGCGTGAGGGAAACATCCCCTAGAAGTCCCCAAGACCCCGGAGCGCGAGGGGGCGAGGAATCTAGACCCCTAGGTGGGGGGGCGAGACCCCATGTAACATTGGTTTATGGAGGTGGTGGAGAAAAAAAGAGCTCAAATAGAGCTGAAATTTTTCACATAAAAAGGACTGTGGGCTTGACTAATGGTTCCATTTAAAAAATGATATCTAGACAGAGAATAAGTGTAGCATGCAAACATGCATTGAAAATCCATATGAGTTTGCATTGTATTACTTATGATGGATTCAAATTTGGGTTTCAAAATGCCAGGTTATGGCATGATTTTGTCGAGAAACCCTTAGTTGGATTCTCATGTTGGTTTAAATTATATTTTAAGTTTGTTTTGCAATCTTTGGGTCATAGTAACTCATGAACTAGGTTACAAATGTGTAACAATCATATTTCAAGAATAAAGTTGTGATTTTTTTATATTATTATTATTATTATCTATTAGCTACGAGTAATGACACCTAATGCCTAGAATTTTGACATCTTGATAGCATGGATAATTTCGAAAATGTTTCTAGTAATGTTAACATAATAACTATCATTACGTGTCTTCACTTTTTTCACCATAATAGACCTGTGATATGGACTCATCACACAACTTCATATGCTATGTCCCAACAAGTTCAAATTGGTTGAACCTACCTCATAGTGTGGTTATTAAGGACAAGTTGCTTGATATATAACTCGATAGCATAGACCGCGTTGCAGTTCTAAAAAGAATCCTCAAGTGTAAAAAAAAATTCACAATATGTTCTACTATAAAGCCTTTTGGGATACCTGAAATAATATATGTATCATTGATGACTTTTAAAGTATGACAAGATCCAAAGGGAAAGGAAATCAATGGAAGAGTGATCCACCAATGAGAACCTAGAATTTAGCATCAGATGAGTTAGGGTCTAGGAAATTGAAACCCTATAATTTTAATTAGTGATGAAGGACATCACATAGGTAATTATATTTTCATGTAGAATAATCTGTTAATTCAAATTTAAACTACACAATATGAAAGGCATACCATAAATTTTTCCACGTAAGTCCAAACAACCTATAAAAATGGAAAACCTTCTTTTTCCATGGGAAATAATTTACCTTTCCTTTTTCAAGATAATCTAAATCACAAAAAATATGAACTATATTGCACACATTCTTGGATAATGTGAAAGTGGAAAAGGAATACCCTACACAAGTGATGCACACATGTACATTTGAACACTAATAGATTTTTGTAGTTGAAATGCAATGCTTGTTTTCATTTAAATGTAGGGTTTTTAAAGTAGGGAGAAATAATGGCTGCCAAATTAATAAGCGTTTCTTTGGGAAAAATTTAAATCTTGTATTGGGTGATGAAGATAATAGAGGGTATTGAATCTTGATTCTTGACACCTAGAGAGAACCATACAGCCTAACACAATCCAATAGAATTGACCAAAAACACCCAAATAGAGTCAACCATACTATAGGAGAAAGGGCTTGTAGTAAGAACTTACCATTTTGCAAGAGCTGAGGGCGAATGCTGTTCTGCAAGAGCTGAGGGAAAACGCGCGGGGGCGAATGCGAGGAAAATGTTGGGGCGGGCGAATGCGGGAAGTTTGATGTTCGAAGAGGCTGAGGCGAATCCGGGGGTGAACTGTTCTGAAAGAGCTCGGGGCGAATGTCGGGGTGAATCTTTGGTCGCAGGCTCGGGGCGAATGCGAGCGAATCTTTGATGCAAGAGGGCGAGGGGGTGAATGCGGGGACGGGTGCATTGCACTTGGGCGGAGGGCGAATGCGCGCGTGATATTAGACGTTAATGTAGCACACATGTACATTTGAACACTAATAGATTTTTGTAGTTGAAATGCAATGCTTGTTTTCATTTAAATGTAGGGTTTTTAATGCAGGGAGAAATAATGGCTGCCAAATTAATAAGCGTTTCTTTGGGAAAAATTTAAATCTTGTATTGGGTGATGAAGATAATAGAGGGTATTGAATCTTGATTCTTGACATCTACAGAGAATGCTTGTTTTCATTTAAATATAGGGTTTTTAAAGCAGGGAGAAATAATGGCTGCCAAATTAATAAGCGTTTCTTTAGGAAAAATTTAAATCTTGTATTGGGTGATGAAGATAATAGAGGGTATTGAATCTTGATTCTTGACATCTAGAGAGAACCATACAGCCTAACACAATCCAATGGAATTGACCAAAAAACCCAAATAGAGTCAACCCTACTATAGGAGGAAGGGCCTGCAGTAAGAACTTACCATTTTGCAAGAGCTGAGGGCGAATGCTGTTCTGCAAGAGCTGAGGGCGAACGCTGAGGGCGAATGCTGAGGGAAAATGCTATTCTGCAAGAGCTGAGGGCGAATGCAGGGTGAATGCTGTTCTGAAAGAGCTGAGGGCGAATCTAGGGTGAATGTTGTTCTGCAAGAGCTCAGGGAAAATGCTGAGGGAGAATGCTGTTCTACAAGAGCTCAGGGCGAATGCTGAGGGCGAATGCTATTCTGTAAGAGCTGAGGGCGAATGCTGAGGGCGAATGCTGTTCTGCAAGAGCGGAGGGTGAATGCGCGCGTGATATCAGACATTAATGTAGCACACATGTACATTTGAACACTAATAGATTTTTGTAGTTGAAATGTAATTCTTGTTTTCATTTAAATGTAGGGTTTTTAAAGCAGGGAGAAATAATGGCTGCCAAATTAATCAGCGTTTCTTTGCGAAAAATTTAAATCTTGTATTGGGTGATGAAGATAATAGAGGGTATTGAATCTTGATTCTTGACATCTACAGAGAACCCTACAGCCTAACACAATCCAATGGAATTGACCAAAAAAACCCAAATAGATTCAACCCTACTATAGGAGGAAGGGCCTACAGTAAGAACTTACCATTTTGCAAGAGCTGAGGGCGAATGCTGTTCTGCAAGAGCTGAGGGCGAATGCTAAGGGCGAATGCTGTTCTGCAAGAGCTGAGCGCGAATGCTGAGGGAAAATGATGTTCTGCAAGAGCAGAGGGTGAATGCGTGCGTGATATCAGACGTTAATGTAGCTATTGCGACAAATACGAAAAAATAAAATCATTTTTATGTAGCGCGCATATAAGTTTCGAATTTTTATGTAGCGCGCATATAAGTTTGGTATTTTTATGTAGCGCAAAAATAAGTGTCGTTATACCGACGACGGAAAAGGCGTCGCTATTACGACGGGTGCCTCCAAACGTCGCAATGGCGACACCTAGACATTGTGTCGCAGTTGCGACATTTGGAGTCATCTCAATAGCGACGCTTTGGGCCATGGTGTCGCAATTGCGACGTCTTCCTCCAAACGTCGCAATTGCGACACGTTTTTAAGTGTCGGTATTGCGACACTTTTCTATAGATGTCGGTATAGCGACGGTTTCAGGCGGGATGGAAAAAAATTGGGAAAATTTCCGACATTTGGTCAAAAGCGTCGGAACCAAGTGTCGGAATTTCCGCCAAATGTAGTAGTGTCCCCAAAGGCCCCCAGAGCTCCCAGAGCTCATTTTCCAACAGGACCCTCAACATAGTGTCATCCATGATACCAAGATTCTCACGGAAGTTTAGGAACTTGATCTTCCCTAGGGGCTTTGTGAGAATATCCGCAGCCTGCTCATCAGTTCCTATATGATCAAGCATTACGACGCCTCACTGTACCATATCCTAGATAAAATGGTACCTGCTATCAATATGCTTGGATTGATCATGGAACACGGGATTCTTATACAATCGAATCCCACTCTGGTTATCACAAAGTATCACGGTGGTATCTAGCAAATGCCCGAACAACTCACTGAATAGCTTTCGCAACCAAACTGATTCACAACAGGCCATACTCACTGCAATGTATTCGGCCTCCATGGTGCTGAAGCCACCAACTTATGCTTCCTTCTCATCCATGATATTGAATCAGGACCAAGTGTGAAGTAGCATCCCACTGTGCTCTTATGATCCACCACACTTCTAGTCCAATCGGCATCAGTATATCCATGGAGTTTCACGCTCCCGACAGGGTATCTCATCCCATGGTTTATTGTGCCCCAAAGATATCTCAATAGATTCTTCGCACCAAGCCAGTGAATGTGATGAGGCTCAACCATATGTTGACTCAAAGTGTTCACTGCAAAACATACGTCTGAACGGGTGTTCACTAAGAGCATCAGGGCCCCTATGAGTTGATGATACTCAGTAGGATTTTATAGTATGGTCCCAACAGCGCTGCCACTCAAATTCTTAAAGTTGAGCTCCATCGGTGTCGACCCGTACTTACATTCCACCATACCAAATCTTTCCAAAATATTCACAATGTATTTTCCTTAAGAAAGTAAAATCTTGCCAGGTCTCTATGGGACCTCCAGGCCTAGAAAGTAATGTATCAGTCCTAGTTCCTTCATCTCTAACTCAGTAGTGAGCTCCCTCTTACACTGATGAATGAGAGGATCAACACCTATCAGGAAGAGGTCATCCACATACAGCACCAGAATGAGAGGCTTTTCTTTATCAACCTTGAAGTAAAGGTTCAGATCATCATTACTATGAGTGAAGCCCAGATTCATCAGGTAGCTATATATCCTCTTGTACCAAGATCTTGGTGTTTGCTTCAACCCATAGAAGGCTCTCTTCAACCTGCAGACATGGGTGTCTCGATCATAGACTTCGAACCCCAGAGGTTGCTCCACATACACCTCTTCCTTTATCGCACCATGCAGAAATGTGGTCTTCACATCCATCTGATGAAGAGTCCATCCTTGCGTAGAAACAAGGGCTATGATAGATTGGATGGTGGTATATCGGGCCAAGGGTGCAAAAATGTCATCATAGTCTATGCCTTCTTTTTGAGAGAATCCATGGGCAACAATTCTTTCCTTGAACTTTTCAGCACTTCCATCACATCAATGATTGATCTTGTAGAGACATTTCGAGGTGAAAATTGTTTTGTTCTCCAGTCTTGGAACCACATCCCAGACATCATTCTTCATTATGGACTCATACTCTTCATGCATAGCATCCTTCCAAACTTGATGCTTTACAACTTCCTCAAAAGATACAGACTCAGATTGTACAATAGTGCTCATGGATGCTAGATACCCTTGGTATCGATTCGACATCTTTCTTTCACGAAATGTCCCCCTTAGGGCCATATATCCGTCGGCATCCTCGAGACTGTCCCTGAGCCATGATGGTCTCTGCCTCATCGAAGAAGGTGGAGCAATTGGGTCCATCGGTCCTTCAACATCGGGCTTCATCTCATCCTTCGATTCTTCCTAATTTCCAGGCCTTGCTTCATGATCTTCCTCATATCTCGAAATATTGACTACTTTCCTCAAGGAAGCATCTTCGTCAAAGGTGACATCGTGGCATATCTCCACTTCCCTTTGTCCAGGCACATAGACTCTATAGGCCTTCGAGGTTTCGTTGTAGCCCACAAACATTCCCTTCTTCCCAGAAGCATCTAGCTTGCTCCTCTTCTCTTTTGGCACATGAAAATAAATAGGACATTCGAAAAATCTAAAATGTGAGGCGTCAAGTTTCTTACCAGAGAAAACCTCTTCAGCAGTTTTGGAGTCCAAAGCAGAATGCGGGCATCAGTTTTGTATGTACACAACAGTGTTCGCAACTTCTCCCCATAGAAACTTCGATAGACCCTCATCACATAGCATGGCACAGGCATCATCCACAATGGTTATATTCTTTCATTCAGCAATGCCATTCTACTCAGGAGTATAGACAGTTGTGTTCTTCCTCTTGATTCCAGCTTCTCTGCAAAATTTCTTGACCTCGTTCATCTCATATTCAGTACCATTATCGGTCCTCAATATCTTGATATTCTTCCTTCTCAGATTTTCCACCAAGGCTTTGAAGGTACAAAACCACATGAAAGCCTTATCCTTCTTCTTCAAGAAGTATATCCAGGTTTTGCAAGATAATTCATCTATGAACGTCATATAATAAGAACATCCTCCCAAGGATGTCATGGTCAGCATACTAGACAGATCAGAATGTATCAACTGCAAGACATCATATGTCTTTGTGATGCTTGAGGGGAAGGGTCCCCTTATATGAATTCCTTCGACATAGCCTTGACATACACCTTCATGATCATTTGTGAACTCGGTCATCCCCATCACCACCTTCCTTGCTTCGGAAAGGGCTTTGTATTGAAGGTGTCCAAACCTTCGGTGAAATAGTTCCATCTGTCGGATAGTATCAAACGTCATCGCTCCCAGTGGACTTCCTCCAACTTGGTAGATTCTATCAACTCTAAACCCAATCGTGATAGCTTCCTTGAAACTCTTCTTCCAGATATGCACCTTCCCATCAATGAATGCTCCATTGAAACCTATCTTTCATGGACAATATAGACACAAGGTTCTTCTTCAAATCAGGTACATAGAGTACCTCCTGCAAACGGAGGACTTGTCCTTGAGAGAGGTGGAGGGTAACAGTCCATGTCCCTTTCACGGGATATGTGACATTATCCCCAAAGATAATTTCCAGATTAGTATCCTTCTCACCCATATCAGAAATTTCTTCCTTGAAACCAGTGATGTGCCTTGAGGAACCACTATCTATCAACCAGACATCCATCGTGTCGGGTGGAGATGCAGCAGAGAGGGAAGATACAAGAATGAATTCATTTATTTTATCAACAATATTTGATTGCTCATACCTCGAATTTCTTGACCTTTTGAAAGGTTTACCATTTCCAACGGAGGGATCCTTCCTCTTTTCCTTGAACTTGTTGTTCCTTTGATTTCCATTCCTTCGGTTGTTTTTGTTGTTATCATCATCGAGAGAATCCTTCTTGAAAGGGAATTCTCTAGCATAGTTACCTGGCTTGTGACAAGTCTAAAACTTTCCCTTCTTTCCCTGGGCCCCTACTCTTGCTTTATTCCTTGGACCGCCAAAGTTATTCTTTCTAGAATGAGTAGTGAAGGCAACATTTCCTTCATTTTCATATTCCTTCATTCTTGTCTCTTCTTGTACGCATCTCAATAGTACTTCGTCAAAGTCAGGTATCACATTTTTATTGAGAATGGTAGTGTTGAACACATTCCATTCAGATGAGAGACCTCCAAATGTGGTGATTACCATCACTCGATCATATATTGTCTCCCCAATAGCCAACAAACTATTCCTGATCTCGGTCATCTTTAGAAAATATGATTGAACATACTCATCCCTACCTTTCTTTAGATCCTTCAATTGATTCTTGAAGAATAGGATTTGATTCGCATTATTGGCCTTGAAAATGTTGACCAACTTATCACACATCTCCTTAGATGTACCCAACTCAAAGATGTAGGCAACTAGACTCGTATGAATTAAGTCCCTGATCATCAGCTTTTCCTTGATTTCTCCCTTCTCGTACTTTGTTTTGGTAACAACAGTTTCAGTGGATGGAGGCTCTTAGATTTTACCCTGCACATAGTCCATGAAATCTTAGTCTTCCAGGTTAAGATCCAATGTCATCTTCCAACCATGGAAGTCATCCTTCCCAAGAAAAGTGGCATCAACCTTAAAGCCATTGTAGTTTGAGGAACTCATCCTCTTCTTCAGTGATTTCTACAAACTAGGGCTTCGCCTTCACCTCAGCTCTGATTCCATCAAAATTTTTGTAGATGTTATATGCTTGATGAAAATTTACATTTTATCCCAGTATCAGTCGGAAATCACATAAACAATAAATTAAAATGTTGATAGAACATACCAGTAGATCGACAGAAGACAAGCCAGAAATGTATGTTGGTGCATTACGGCGGTCAACAGGATGCTTCAACTAGCAAAGTATCAATATGGTCAACCAACCAGAAGTGTCACACAACCCTATAGGACAACCAAAATGATCAACATAGAATTCAACCAAAATTCAATGCTCTCAGTCAACGGTCAATGCAAATAGCAGTAGCAACTAGGTCAACTTAGCAAATTCAAAGTCAACATTTAGCCTCAGGAATAGTGCCAAAAAATGTGGATTTGAAAGATCAAAATTTTGGGAGAGTTTCAGGTCTGTTTGACCTTGCATTGACCAAAGTCAACACTGGTCAAATTTTCTGTAGAAAACCTAGGCCGAAAACAGAAAAGAGTTATTGCTGACATTTCCGAGGGGTGGGGAGAGGAACCTCCAAGGTCACCGAACCAATCAGATGAGGAGAGAGAAATGTGTGAGGATTATATTTGTGAAAATTTCCTCGAACATTGACCAATTTATATCCATCAGTAAGGGTGTGTGAAACAATTGCTCGGGCACAAAACCTTAAGGCCGGCCTGCACATATTTTGAATAAATTCAAAATAACATTCTTCTCATCGGATTAAGATGATCTTTAGATCGATCTTGCACCTCTCCAAAAGAGGAGTCTAATTAAAATATTGGCATATTCATCTGAATATCACAACATGGATTTTGGACCTAATTGTCCAAAATTAATAGGGCTCTTATAACCAACAGCAAGCAAAGGACTCATCCAAGAAAATGACAGTCGATTGAGAAGGTTGGCTGCTGCATAAGTAGGGACTGCTTTAATGTTTCCAGATTTTTGGGGTTTTCCTTCAAGGGAGGTTCTTGAATGTTCCGTGAGGAGGAATCTACACCACTTTTGGCACAACAACTAGTATAACATAAGAAAGCCAAAATGAGAACATCCATAATTTCAACAAAGATATCAATGACAATGCTTCTTTTTTTTGTCATCTGTTGAATGTCAAGAATGATAAAGAAAGCCTGCAAAATGAATGATAGACTCCACCACAACTACAATGAAAGTGGAAACTTATGTTTACCATATTTTCTAATGGAGCGATGAACATAATCTGACATTCTAAATCAAGTCAGAGCCTAGACAATATACTCGCCCACATTTGCAAAAAATTTAGGCCTCTCCTTCAGTGACCAATACATAGGGCTCCATATCCCAAGAACGCTATAGCATATACCTAGAAAAATGCAACCATCTAAAGCCATATTTTGCATAATCCCCAGTTTAAACTTACTAGAAAATCTGTCGAATGGAACACAAGGTGTAGGTGGCCGAGGTGTGTGAAATTCATACGTAGCACTGGAACTCTCGACATATTCGTTGGCACTACTGCAATATTCCCTGGAACTCTCAATATGTTCGGTGGCACTACTACAATTGAGGACGGTTCATATTCTCATACATAAAATTTCAACCACTACGCCCCTAACCAAAGATCATGATGCAATATAGTTAAACGCATTGATGAACCCTGCCAATCGTCGATTTGTCTCATTGCACTGCTACCAATAGAGGAGACACGTGTTAAATTAGTTTTAAATTATAGTAGGAACATGTGTCACATTATAGTAGAAAGAGTTGACGAAATTTAATTGTGAACTGATTCAAAAGAGAAGGCCTATCGACCTAATTAATTTTTTGTATATAAAATTATAAAAGTAAATTGAAAAAATAATATTATTATTTGACTTTTTATAAAGATAAATTAAAATATTTAATAAAAATATATAAAAAAAAGTAAATATATATTTATATTAATTAATTTTATAATAGCTAAATATAAATTAGTTTAAAAAATTAAAAATAAATTTTCATATATACTTTCCACTTTTTAATTTTTACTACAATCTTACTATTTTAAATTTCAAATTAAATTTGTAATTGTATATGTTTAAAAATATTTAAATATTTTATAATAATTGATATATTTTAGTGATATAGTATTATTTATAATTGATATCGAAATTAAGTTTAAATGTTATTAAAAAATACATAATTTTATTAAATATAATTTTAACAACTACCACAATGAAGATTATTTTTTTAAGAGTTTCTAAACTATCTCTTGATTTTGAAGTAAGACTTCAAGCTCTTCAGGATGAATTGAAAACTCATTTTTCTATTGAGAGGTGCTCTACAATTGAGTATAGGGCACATGTGTAAATGTAATGTAAGTAAACATTTGAAATGTTGGCTCAATTATAATCCATATATTTGTAATAATTAATTATCTGTAATGTATAGGGCACATGTGTATATGTAATGTAATAAATTTAATGTAAATAAATGAAAATATTTATCGCATTTATCAAGCCATTGGACCCTCGGGAATAGGATAAAGAGTGTCATTGATACTAAATATTTGACATCTTAACATCCAAAAACCCAACATCCATGTCATTGCTATCCGGTTACCACCTAGCCATCACCTTGGTACCAATTCAACCCTCCATTACCATGTCAACATGCCACATCACTTTCCACATTGGTATGCCATGTCAGTTAGATCCACTTTGGTGCCACATCATAATTAGATGTTAGCATATGAAATCAACTGACACACAATTGACATGCAGTATCCCCAGGTCCACATCAACACACCACATCATTACTCTATCAATATCGAGGCTTCTTGTTGGTGACTAGTGTCCTACTTACCGATGTCTATTACCCAATATTGTGACATTATGATAGGTTGATGTTCCAATAACGAATACATTTCATTAGTGTTGGTTGACCTTTACATCTCCTTAATACTGTTAGCCTGACATTTGACCTTTCAATGGACTTTAGTCCACAATCATCAAGTGACAATGCTTGAACCCTCTATCTCTGTGAACTAATGAATAATGTAGGATCTACTAATATCAGGGTCTTGTTTGACATGGCATCTAGGTTAGTTGGGGCTTCTTGGAAAATTACGTGTTGGGGAGCACTATTTGCAATCATTATAAACTATATGTATATAGATTTTGTACATGTGCCAATGTGAGGTTTTTTCCAACAAGGATGGTTTTTTTTGGGGCCTTAACATCATATCAGGAGAAAAACCATTACCATCCTAGGACCTATGAGTTTTTTTTAAGGCTTAGTAATAATATAGACTATGCACATGGTACAAAACCACCACCTAGTGCTTCTAAGGTGAATAGTTGGCCTAGTGGTGCTCATGGAGACCATCAAAGGGATGGTTCTTAGTGCCTCCAACATTGTTCAAGGATGAAAGCTAGTCCTTGAGGGTCCAAAATAGGTGTAACATAATGTTCATTTTCCATGTATAAGGTCCCAAGCCACTTCCTCCACCTATGTTGTATATACAATGTTTCATATTTTCCTTTAATACCTAATTCCTATTGATTGCTACTATAAATTTTGGAATATCTAGCATGAAAATATGTTTGAATTTTTTCATGTTATATGTTGATATTCCTATTGCTACACTTCTTATCTTTCAACATCTATTCTTCTAGAAATATATAGTTGTCTCATATAAAACCTCAAGATATAGTCTTTGTAACACCCTTCAAATAAAATTTACTCTCATTTATTAAATATTTTTTATTTCCACTTATCAACTTCAGTCAAAAAGAAATAATAAATCTAGTTAACAATGAGTAAAATCAATCAAAATTTCTACCTAAAGTCGTGGTTATTTTATTTATTGGAGATTATGAAAATATTAATGAAATTAAAGATATCAATATGTGACATGGTAATCATAATCATTTCTAGGAATTATTACCTATAAATATTCATCTCATACATAAGTTTGGTTCAATTACAAGAGATATCAAGTAATCAAGCCATGTTCATTTTACTAATGATATAAAAAGTAAGATGAGATCCTAGTTTCTTCTATAGAAATTCTCATTTTGGATATTCTAAAACAAGGTGTTTTATTTGACCTTTTTTATTTTCTAATTTTATATTGTAACTACTCTCCTATACATATTTAGTTCTCCTAAAATTGAAAAGAGGATCTTTGGACTACATGCACATATAATTGAAATGGATTAAGGTGTCAATTGGGAGGCTAGTGAATAACTTTCACTTGCAACTCTAATAGTGGAGGTTAACCATGCAATATTTAGTGTTTAATATTTTCAGAAGTATTTTTAGTCATTGGACTAGTGAATAACTTGCACTTGAAACTCGAATATTGAAGGTTAACCATGCAATATTTGGTGGCTAATATGTTCAGAAGTATTTTTAGTCATTGGAATGAAGTCTTAAAGTCAGAGGGGCCATATAATAGTTCTATCATTTTCTATTTCACATGTTTAGAGATATTGAATTCTACATGAATTTAAAAAAGCTAGAGATTTGTGTCCAAGAGATCTTGAAATAAAATAAAATGATATGGTTTCTTTGCAATGTGAGCACTCATTCATATATCATTAGGCTAGGTTGGAATAAGCTTTGTAGGGAGGATATCACAGAGTCCAATGTCATCAAAAAGATCTATAAATAACTTTGAAAGAGAGTCTCGTTGAGCATATGGATCCCAAAATTCAAAACCCCCCAAAGAAAAATTTTAATCTCCCTCGATAGTAGTGTGACCCAAGTTAATGGAGGGAATCTTTACAAAAGAGAGCTATAAATATTATCTATTAAGGTAAGTCTTGTAAATTTTAAATAAATAGAAGGATATGTTAAGGACCTTGTATTAAAATCAACAAATATTTCTGAGTGAATAGACAAATCATTGTTTATTATAATGAAACAAAAATTCCATCGTATGACAAGATGCCCTAAATGGCCAATAGTATCATCAGATAAAAAATCCCAATGAGGGAGAGCATTCTATAGGAATTGTATCACATTTACCCCCTCCACCATTGATTATTGTATAATGAAAATATGAGGGTAGTGAACTTGATTAATATGTTTATAGCTAATTATTTTATAGGGTTTTTGAAGGCCTTGGAATTCAAGGATAATATTTTCATTTTGAACGATATTCAACACTGATGCAGGGGCATTTTTCAAAACTTATAAGACCCATGAGTCTTATTTCTCATTTACTAAAGGGATTGGGTTCCCTTAATCATTTTATTTATTTTCCTAAGTTTAGTTGATTTTGAGGAAATTTAATTGTAAATTTATTTATGGAGAATATCTCGTGAGTTGTAAAATATTAGGGATGAGTAAGAATCCTAGGAATAGTGAGGATTTGAGGGATTTAGAAATCTAATCTAGGATTTTGATGAATAAAGAGTGGAGCTGAAGAAATATGTTAGGAGACAGTGAGAGATTTTTGGATCTGAATTAAACTGGTTCATGAATCTTTTTGGTTTTATAACTGAGCTTTTGAAGCATAAAAGAAGAACAGAGAGAGATTTGAGAAGGGTAAGAGTGATAAATGATGAAGAATGTGATGGAAGAAAGAGAGTGGTAGAAGAGTGCAAGAGTTATGGTTTAGAGAAAGCAAGAGATTAGATAGAGGCAAAGCTAATTTTCCAAAACCAGTAGCTAGGTCACATAGAGGAGGGCTTGATAGTAGTCAAACCAAATGTATTTTCACTTGTAAATATGATATGGAAAATAGAAAAAACAGTGTGGAATTGTGCATATCATATATCTGTATGAACTTATGTTTTGTTTACTATGAATCTAAGAAATATTTGAAATATTTTGTGCAATTATTATGTTTTGATAATGGCTGGAATATGGTTTATTTTTACCGCTTGTTGATTGATTATAAGTGATAACAGATGATCAAACTATTGTATACAAAATATGTGAATAACCCATTTCTTGTGGATTTGGTTGAACCACATAAACGATCATAGAGTAAAGGTTTGATAAAATCTGTGTATAGATGTGCGGAGGGTTTTTCTGATGTGAAGGTTCGTTTCGTGCGAAAGGAAAATCGAAACCGTGAAGCGGGTTTTGGAACCACGAGTGGATGAATAGTGAAAGTGGTTTCGGAAACCAAACCGATGGTTTTCGCATAGCTCAATGGTGGTAAGCGGTAATAACTGAATGGAACACGATACACTCCAATGAGTGACGTGTGGCACCACAAAACATCTTTTTTCACGTAGATTCAAAGAATTAAGGCTCGTGCATGTTTTGAATGCGAATACCGTCTGATTGGGCAATGGATGCGATATCCGTTGGATCTATCCGAAGTTTAATAAATATGTAAGTTGTACATATTGTGGGACCGGATCTAATATTATGTAACCAAAGTCTAAACTTGGATGAATGAAATGAAATGATAAATGTGGGGCTCGAATATATATATTAATGTGTTGTACATTAGGATTGGTGATTGCATATGAGTGTTAAGTTAAAGGTAAGTGGATTGGTAAATGTGGTGAAGGGATATATGTGTGATTGGTACCTTAGTTTTTAACCAAAGGCCAGTTGTGGTTAAGCAAGATTTATTTCTTCTTCAAAAGTAGATCAAGGGTTTTAAAATAATGTATGTGTTGACCTGAAGATTTTCTTTGGTTTCTAAGCAACATTGATTCGAATTTTCCATAAGTGGGTTTTATTTTATGGTTCTAACCATAGGTTTGGTAAAAGGAAGAGCTTCCGCATTAAGCTTACCTCATGCTGAGATTTATTTGGTGTTTTAAGTTGAAACACATTTTATATGTGCAGATGTGGGTGTGGCTACCTTAGGTTGCATCATTTGTGGTATCAGAGCTAGACTAATGCTCTATGGAATTGGTTGACAAAGATTGTATTCTATTATCACCATGTATATGATTTGCATTGTAATGGATCTGATACAGAGGAAGCATAGGACACAAGAGATTGTATGCAAAGACGAATTATGAAATATTCCAGACAATGAGACCTTCAACATTTCATCAAAGGAAAATTGTGAAAAATACTTGAGGAAGACAGGATCAAGTAAAATCTTTGCAGAATTTTAATGATATGTGTATGTGATGAAAGCAGCAACAAATTTTTTAGCTAATTAGCTGTGACAGAAGAATTGAAGTGCAGACAGTGGAAAGTAAAGCAACATGTGTATTGTCCAAGCCAGTGGAAGCTCAAAGAGATCAATCATTTGGATATCTCTCAAGTATGAGCCATATTTTGATTTTGGTTCCATTTGAATTATTTCTATAAGAAATAAAATGATAGCAGCAACACACAGTAGAAGGTTGTGTAAAGAGAGAGAAGAGTTTTGTTAGTGGCAGTGAACCTAAATATTCCAGCTAAAAGTTGGACAGGGAGAACAACTGAAGTGTTCTCAAGAGAAGGTGAGTGGAGGATATAAGCCTAGGAAGAGTAGAATAATAATGCTCAAGAGGTTCCAGAAATAGAGAACCAGTGTCTACCAAAAGACCAAGTCCAGAGAGGGGATTGATGAGGTAAGTGGCAGCAGGGAGGACTTGTTGTTGCAGAGGCTTAGTGCAACTCATAGTGAGTGAGGAGCTCATAGATATGGAGAAGAATGTGACTACTGATAGTCATAATAGGGTTTCAGAGAGAAGCCACAACAAAAGAAACAAAGGTGCCAAGGAAAATGGAAAAGGTAAGGGAATGAGTCAAGAAGTATTTGATAGAGAGATTATAGAATTGAAAGTAAGTGTTGATGCAATAATAGTGCTTCTTGAGAAGAGTATGAAGGACCAAATTTATGGTTGGACTATGAGAAGAAAGAAGATAAAGTGGAAGTTGTTGCAAAAGTAGATAAATAGAAGAATGTATATCAGATTAATAGAGGAAGTAAGAACAATTGAGTTAGAGATGGACGATGACTATTATAGACCTGAAAAAGAAGATTTTCTGGTTGAGGAAGGAATCATTGATGAATTTATGAACTTTTGGATAAGTTTGTATCAGCAGAGCGATGTGATGATTGAGACATCAACGAAAGAGGAGCCTAGTATTTTTGAAACTGATGATTTTTGTATGTATGCAGGTGATGAACAATCTTTACAAGATATGTTTATGCATTTTGCTAAATAAATGAATATGTTAGAAGAAGTGACTATAATGGAACAGTTCTTGGATGAACATGTGTTCAAGGACACTAAATAAAGGAAAATGTTGAAAGCTACCATGAAAGCTGGAGGTGATGAATCTAGTGAGATCTGGAAAGGTAATGACAAACAGTCTGGAGATAAAAGGAAATTGCATATTACAAAAGAAGAAGTTGAACAGAGTTATGAAGATAGCCTTGTGACATGAACAACCAAAAGTATGTGAACTGTGCAACCATTTGAGGTAATGGGATTTTCTCTTTCATTTTTACTCAAAAATTATGGACTTGTATTGATAGTTAATGGACAAGAAATTGTCTTGGAAGAACATAATGAAGCATTAATGGAAAAGGATCTTGCTAAAGATTATACTGTGGGAGATGGTAGAATAGAGATTTATAAGAATAATTCATTCCAAGGAGGTATAGCTAGTCCAGAAAAGGTTATTAAGAGGATAAAAAAATAATACAGTCAAGAACTCAAGAATAGATTGGCAAAGGTTGATGCACAACAAAAATTTGAAGACAGTGTTACTTGTACAACTTTCAAAAAGAATAAAGGTAAATGTAATCAACAAACTGGTGAGAGACAGGAAATCTCAGAAGATGGAGGAAAGGATGATTTCATGAATGATGCATCTACAGTGAGCAGCAAAGGGTTTCAATGGAAACTGATATTCATGGTGTTAACAGTCATTTTTATTCTAAAAGAAACTTTATCATGGAAGAAAAACTATGTTTCATACGATTTTGTTTCATGTCAAGAAATAAAGAGGATTAGAAATTGGCAGATTTTGATTGAAAAGGAAGAGGCATGGAAAATACTCTTTAGTAACTTACAGATTTGTAAGGGAGAAGAAGGAAGAATGAAAAGAAGTGTGAAAGAAAGGAACGCTAAAGAAAAGAGCAGAGAACAGAATTTTGAAATTAGATAGCATTTAGAACAAAGTGAAGACAAAGCAAACTTTTTCAATACAAGGCAATATGGAGGAAGATATGACAATTTTGATATGTCATATGCACATCAAGAGGATGAAAAAACAGAGAAATTATGGAGTAGAATTGATGGAAAACATAATGAATTTTCTGATTTTGAATTATTAATTTTTGAATTTGTTTTCCAGTATGAAGGACAAACTACCCTTGGAGATATGTTTGTTTATGCAAACATGAAGAAATATGTAACTTCTGGAAATAGAGAAAGCCAGTTTTCCTTATGGGAACAAGAAGGTGATAGTAAGCAGCTGGTTGATTCAAAAGCTCAGGATGGACGAAGGAGAGTTGATATAGCTCTTAAAAAAGTCAATGTAGAAGAGAAAGAATGTTACAGAGGATGTGAAATTACAGTCCACAAATAGATTTTTTTTTTAATCCAGAGGAGGTTTGAATTTCAAGATTTTAACTTGAGTTTGCAATTAAAAATTTGGATGAACAATTCAGTCATATTTTATGTAGATATGGAGGTATTTGAACCAATTTCAATAACTGAATTATTTGTAGCTGATGGACAGTATAAGGTTGAAGGATTATATGTTCTTGTATCAAACATGAAACAATATTCTTTTGAGATTAGGATAAAGTTTCTTCAATTGTTGGACAAGTGGATGGTGGAAATTACAAAGATGATAATCATAAGAATTTGTCAAAATTAGCAAGTCAATGAAAGATGGAAGAATATACAGGACAACATAAAGGAATTGATTTGGGGATAGAAGACAATACTAGTGATCATGTCAAGAATCAGAATGAACAGTCAGGTACAGGACATGAAAAAATACATAAAGTTGGAACTCAATTTTATTGAGATAATGGCATGACAACAACAGACCAGGGAGCAAAAATTTATATTGTTTGAGAAGTTGTTTATGCAGGATATCAACATCCAAACATTATGCAGAAGGAATCGTTATGATAGCAGAGCAAAATGACATTCAAAACACAGATTTTGGCATCCAAGAGAAAGAGAGAATGCAACAAATGCACCTGCAATTGAAAGAGGACAGACAGTGATTTGGAAGATGAAATTTGATGAAGTTTACAGCAAAAGAAGTTGGGTGACTCATGAACATTAGTCTATGAATTTTTTCAACCTAGGGAGTATGATGCAGGGGCATTGTTAAAAAATTAAAATACATGTGAGTCTTATTTCTCATTTACTAAAGGGAGTGGGTTCCCTTAATCATTTTATTTATTTTCCTAAGTTTATTTGAGTTTGAGGAAATTTAATTGTAAATTGATTTACGGAGAATATCTCTTGAGTTGTAAAATATTAGGGATGAGTAAGGAATCCTAGGAGTAGTGAGGATTTGAGGGATTTAGAAATATAATCTAGGATTATTTTGAATAAAGAGTGGAGCTGAAGAGATATTTTTGGGGGACAGTGAGAGATTTTTGGATATGAATTAAACTGGTTCATGAATCTTTTTGGTTTTATAACTGAGCTTTTGAAGCATGAAAAAAACAACGAAGAGAGATTTGAGAAGGGCAAGACTATGATAAATGAATGAATAATGTGATGGAAGAAAGAGAGTGGTAGAAGAGTGCAAGAGTTAAGGTTTAGAGAAAGCGAGAGATTAGATAGAGGTAGAGCTAATGGTCCAGAACCAGTAGCTAGGCCTCATGGAGGAGGGTTTGGTAGTAGTCAAACCCAATGTATTTTTGCTTGTAAATATGATATGGAAAATACCAAAAATAGTCTGGAATTGTGCATATCATATATCTGTATGAACTTATGGTTTGTTTACTGTGAATCTGAGAAATATTTGAAATATTCTGTGCAATTGCTGTGCTTAATAATGGCTGGAATATGGTTTATTGTTACCACTTGTTGATTGATTATAAGTTATAACAGATGATCAAACTATTGTATAAAAAATCCATGGATAACCCGTTTCTTGTGGATTTGGTTGAACTACATAAACGATCATACAGTAAAGGTTTGATAAAATCTGTGTATAGATGTGCAAAGGGTTTGTCTCATGTGATGGTTCATTTGGTGTGAAAGGAAAATCGGAACCGTGAATCAGGTTTTGGAACCATGAGTGGATGAACAGTGAAAGTGGTTTCGGAAACCAAAATGATGGTTTTCATGTAACTCAATGGTGGTAAGCAGTAATAACTGAATGGAATGCGATACACTCCAATGAGTGACACGTGGCACCACAAAACAACTTTTGAATGCGAATACCATCTGATCGAGCAATGGATGTGATATTTGTTGGATCTATCAGGAGTTTAATTAATATGTAAGTTGTGTATGTTGTGGGGCCGGATCTAATATTATGTTGGGCTTGGGTTTTAACCAAAGTCGAAACTTGAATGAATGAAATGAAAAGATAAATGTGGGGCCTGAATATAAATATATTAATGTGTCGAAAATTCAGATTGGTGATCGCATATGAGCTTTAAGTTAAAGTTAAGTGGATTGGTAAATGTGGTGAAGGTATATATGTGTGATTGGTACCTTGGTTTTTAACCAAAGTCCAGTTGTGGTTAAGAGAGATTTATTTCTGCTTCAAAATTATATCAAGGGTTTTAAAATAATGTATGTGTTGGCCCGAAAGCTTGCTTTGGTTTCTAAGCAACATTGCTTCGAATTTTCCATGGTTCTAACCATAGGTTTGGTAAAAGGAAGAGCTTCTGCATTAAGGTTACCTCATGCTAAGACTTATTTGGGGTTTTAAGTTGAAACACATTTTATATGTGTAGATGTGGGTGTGGCAGCCTTAGACTGCATCAAACACTTGAAGCTCTAAGGGGAAAAATGATAGATTTTTTTTTCTTGGAGAAAATTTCAAAATTTACACATTTATGTGCCATTGAAAAAAAGGATTTCCCCCCTCTCTTGGGGGCATTTATATGATCATTACTAAGAGGCCCTAGCCCTTTACCAGATCCTAAAAAATGGATATTCAACAAGTAAAATGAGGGGGAAACAAAAGGGCAAGCAGAGCATCATAGATTGTAACAAGGGGGAGGATAAAGAGGATGAGGGTAGCAAGGAAACATAAGTAATGGGGAAATAAGGGGGAATAGACGGGAGGGGAGGACTGAAGGATAACATCAAGGAGGAAAGAGCGAGGAGAGTCCTAGGAGAAAAAATAGGTTGTCCCTAGGATCTAAGGGGGGAGGAAGTGATTCATAGAAGGACACTAAAGCACAAAAACACAAAGGAGGTTCATGCTTGGGGAGGGAGGGCCCTACTATGAGGTTGGAGGAGCTTTAATGATTGTTGGAAATATGATGCAATGTGTTGTCCTTGATGGCAACCTACTTGATGAAGTTGTCCTTGATGGAAACTGACTTGATGAGTTTTCTTTGGATAGCAACCTATTTGTTAATGATGTAAATCTGATGTATCTACAGAGCAGTTTAGAAGTAACAAAGAAAGAAATTATAGTAAGTGCCTGAGTAATGATGAATAAGATATGTCACAAAGCATACGTGGCTTTGTAAAGTAAAAGTAGCATATGTATGCTTGAAAGTACGTACCAAGTAGCGTATGCCTATTTGCGCTCTAAATTTATAAAACTAGGGGACATGACCATGGTATTGGCCCATAGTATTGAGCGCTAGATTATCTATTTGATCCCATCCAGGAATACCATCCGCGGTTAAGTGGTTTTGACTCATGGTATTGATAAAGGCTAAAAATATATAAGGAGAAGAGGATCATAGTGCAATGTGTGCATGAAAAAGAAAAAAAAACTATTGAGGAACAAATCTCTTCGAGAGATATCTGCATGGTTGAACTCTATTTCTGATGGATCTAAATTTATGATGCCCCCATGGATATGATGAAGGTTCAAAATCTCTAGATCTAGAAATGATGAATCTCTAGGCTGATCTGCAAAAGAAATGATGAAGAACTGGTGCAAGTCTGTTGATGATTATCAAGAAATCTGGTTAAGTTTATAGATCTAGTATATTCTGCAAAGTCTACCATTTACAGATCTATATGCTAGTTTGTCTTGGTAAAAGCACATGTATACGCGGGTTCTCTTAATAAAAAGCGTGTATGGAAGTTAGGGTTTCTGAAGCTTATTTACAGATATTACTTCTGTGATTTCAGTTTTCTCTCTACTGTCGGTCAATGAAGTCTTCTTGAAGTTCTGGGTTGATTGAATATGGAGTATGCTATTGATTTGATAATGAAAAAATTCTAATCATCGATTGAGAAAACATGATGAAGGATGAGTGACTATCTAAACGAGTTTTGCATTGTTGATAGATGTATCCGAAATGAAAGTTTTCGGATTTGAATATGAGTCAAAATAGATTCTGAAAGAAATCATATGCTAGTTGGTGAAAAGAAAAGCGCGTGTATACCTGAAGACTGTGAAGAAAAGTCGCGTATTATTTCAAGAATATAAAAAAACTAGCATGCACCTGAAGCATACGCGAGTTGGTGTGAAGAAAGACGCGTATATACGCGGGTTACATAAAGAAAAAATAGCGTATGGTATACGAATTAATGGTTGTTCAAGGTTGAATATGTATATGATTATCTACTACGAATTACGGGTTATTTCGATATTTTGGTTACGGTGATCTTACTTGTTCGATTGAAGTTTTGGGCAAAGTATGGTCGTTAATGTTAAGGGGTTATGTTGAAGTTGTTTAGATCGAGTATGAAAATTGATGAAACGTGGTCTGAGGGTTGAAGCCTTTAGTATGGAAGTAGAATCTTTCGGCCCGGTAGAAGGCTGGTGTTGAAATCGGGGGTCGAAGCTCCCTTTCGGAAGAGGTCGGTAAACGAGATCGGGGGGTTGGAGCTCCCTTCCGGGTTGCGGCTAGAAAATGAGAGACGGTTGCGGCCTTACGCAGGGTAGAAGCCCTGCGTCTCGGTATAAGTACGCATCGGTACAATGTTGTAAAAGTTTTTTCTATATAATAAGGATTGAAGACAGAGACGACGGTAGCGGTGGTTTTCTCTCGAATTGGGTTTCCACCTTAAATATTGGTGTTCATGTCCGTGATGCTTTATACTATTGATTACTGCTCATAAATTCGATTATCTAGCCTTATTCATAAGCGATAAATCTGTTTAAAAGATTGTTCTGAGAAATTCTCTAAATCGAAAGGTAAATCGGTATACACTAGTTTCCTTCTATATTTCCACGTGCATACGCTAGTTCGGTTCATAAAAAAACCGCGTATGGAAATATGCTCAAAGAAAAGGTTGAATTTATTTTATAAACTCTAAATACTTGATTCACCCGCCCCCCCCTCTCGGTATTTTTCCCAACAATTGGTATCGGAAGCGAGTCCTTCTAAAAAAAGCTTAGCCGCTAGAAGGAAGATCAAATAAGATGAGCAATCAAGATGGAACGAGCATCAATCGGGCCTCCGCTCTTCAACGGAAACAATTTAATGTTCTAGAAAACAAGGATGAGATCCTATCTTCGAGTCTACGGGAGTAGATGTATGGGCTATTTTTGAAGGAGGATATCAATATCCGGCCTTAGTACCAACGAGATCCAACGACAAGAAAGAATTATGAAACAAATGCAAAGGCGGTCAACGCTCTATTGAGAAGTCTAACTAAATCAGAATTTGTCAAAGTCATGCAGGCTAGATACAACAAAGTCAATATCGGGAAAAAAATCACTCTAAGTTATGAAGGTGATGCAAAGCTAAAAAGTTCTAAAATCCAAACTCTCGAGAATTCAATATGAGAATCTAAAAATGCATAATGAGGAGAGCATTGCAAATTTCTTTTTTACGTCTTGATGATATTGTACATCGCATGAGAAATTTGTGAGAAACAATAACCGAATCTATTTTGGTAGAGAAAGTTTTAAGATCACTAACGGCAAAATTTGAGTCAAAAGTTTCTGCTCTTGAAGAAAAGCGAGGATCTTCAAAAATCTTACTTGTGGTGAAACTTCATGGCATACTAATCGCATGTGAAATGAGAAGAGGAGAACCATCTAAAGTCAAAGAAGCCATCTTTAGAGCTTCTAAAAAAAGGGAAAGAAGTACAAGAGATAGAAGGATCGGGGGTATATCTCGAGAAGACGATGAGGTAAATTTTGTAAAGAAACTTCAACTTGGCATAGGACGGTTCAAAGGTAAGCTTCCTTTCAAATTTTTTGCTTGTGGAAGAGTTGGTCATTATGCTTTGCTAAGTGTCCTCATAAAGAAACACATGAAAAAAGGGAAGGAAGTAGAAAGAAGGAATAAGAATCGGTTTAGCACTAGAAAAAAGTTACTATACTCATGAAGACGAGTGATGGGTTATCGACGGTGAGGAAGAATGTGGACAACATCTTAGACTTCGCATGGCATTTGAAAAAAGAATCTAGAGAAGAAAAAAGATACTTTTATGGATGCTTTAGAGGACAATTATTTTCTTCATGAAATCAATGAACTCAAAAATATGCTTAGAAGAAAGTAAAATATCCATAGAAACTTTGGAAAATCGGCTTGAAGAAAAGGTGAAACACAATGAGAAATTAGAATGTGAAATAGTAAGTCTAAGAAAAGAAATTGAGAAAGTAAAGACTTTGAATCTTAGATTCGCTAAAGGATCTGAAACCTTAGATGAGATGATCAAGGTACAACGTTCTCCTTTTATAAAGACGAGGTCTTGGATATATCGGAGAATCTTCTCGGACTTCGACGCAAATTATCTAAAAGCAACTACGACGAGTATACAACATTACGCCACTCGGCAAGGGAATAAAGAATCTTCACGAGTAAAAGCATGACCATCTCAATTCAAAGAAAACTAACAAGAATACCTTTCAAAGAAACACCAACCAACGACTAAATTCATGTAGAAGATTTCATGATCGCGAAATTTCTTCTTCGGTGGACAATGTTTCTCATGTCACAATTTTGGTTCATAAAGTTGTTCAATGTGTTGCATATAAAACCATCATGACAAGAGAAGCAAGAAAGAAAAGGATTGATATTGAAACAAAGAATAATACCTATAACAACTTTTCTCCTCTTCAAAATGAAGTTGAATGTGCTTATTGCAATAACTTTGGCCATGAAGAATCTGAATGCAGGAGCAAAGTCCAGCCAAAACAACATTCTCCTTCAAGTTCCAAAGTATGGAAAAAGAAGGAATCACAGGTTGAAAATTGTGGAATAGCGTTATTTGCAGAAGGTGAAGAAAATCAATGGTACATTGATAGTGGGTGCTCAAGACACATGACATGTGACAAAAGCAAACTTCTTGCATATAATGCTCTAGAAAAGGAAAAGAAAGTTACATTTGGAAATGATACTCCTGCTGTAATTAAAGGAAAAGGGTCCGTGTTTCTAAAAGAAAAGGTGAAGGCTAATGATGTCATGTATGTGGATGGATTAAGGCATAACCTATTAAGTGTAATTCAAATGTGTGATCAAGGAACTGAAGTTGTCTTTAGTTCAAAACAATGTGTGGTTCGTGATCTTGATACAGGTAAAACAATTATAAAAGGAAAAAGAACTCCAAGCAACCTGTATGTATTGAAGAACTGCAAAGAACAATGTTACTTGAGCAAATCTTCAGAAAACTGGCTATGGCATAGAAGTTTGGGGCATCTGAGCTTCTCTTAAATCAAAAAATCAAGCAGACTTAAAGATGTCCGTGATCTTCCCAATATTACTCCACCCGAAAATATCATATGCAAATCTTGCCAATTTGGTAAGCAAACCAGAGTACAGTTTAATGCCAAGGAAGGATCATCAAGTAAGCCTCTTGAACTTATTCATACTGACATATGTGGACCTGTGAAGAAAAAGTCACCATGTGGTGAACAATACTATATCTTATTTATTGATGATTTCTCTAGAATGTGTTGGATTGGGTTGATTAAACACAAAGATGAAGCATTTGATAAATTTCAGATCTTCAAAGCACTGGTTGAAAATGAATTAGATCTAAAAATCAAGTGTCTTAGATCTGATCGAGGAGGAGAATATACATCAGATGAATTCCTTGAATTTTGTGAACAATATGGCATAAAAAGACAGTTTTCTGTAGCTGGCACTCCACAACAAAATGGCGTAGCAGAAAGAATGAATAGAACAGTTCAACAAATGGCTAGAGCTATGCTTGATGATTCCGGAACACCTGACACTTTTTGGGGAGAAGCAGCACATATAGCGGTAAATATTCTTAACAAGGCACATGTTCGTGTAAATAGTGATAAAACGCCATATGAACTCTGGTATGGTAATCCTCCCACTGTGAAGCATTTTAGAGTTTTTGGAAGCAAATGCTTTATCAAAAATAATGATGAAAAACTTGGCAAGTTTGAACCCAGAGCATATGAAGGAATACTTCTTGGTTACTCCTCTAGGAGTAGAGCATATAAATGTTACAATAAAAGACTTCGGAAGATTGTTGAATGTATTGATGTTGTTATTGATGAGTCTCCTGCAGCCCCAAAAGAAGAAAAAAAACAACAAATGAAGACGATGGTGACATATGTCCTTCTACATCAAATAGCAATGATATAGACAGTGAACCCAATGAAGAACCTGAAGATGATTTATCTGAAAAAGCTCCATCCAGATATGTTCAAAAGAATCATCTAGAATCTCAAATTTTGGGAGATAAGGGATCAGGTGTACAAACAAGAAGGACTCTTGTGGGATCTTCTAGCTATCTGGCATTTCTATCCACTATTGAACCACACAATGTCAATCAAGCTAGCAAAGATTAATGTTGGATTCAAGCCATGAATGAAGAGCTTGATCAAATTGAAAAGAATCACACTTGGGAATTAGTACCAAGACCTCATGACAAAAATGTCATTGGAACTAAATGGATATTCAAAAACAAGTTAAATGAGAATGGGGATGTTATAATAAATAAAGCTAGACTTGTTTGCAAAGGGTATGCTCAACAAGAAGGTATAGATTTTGAAGAAATGTTTGCTCCTGTAGCTAGACTTGAAGCCATAAGAATGTTTCTTGCTTTTTCAAGCTTCCAACAAATCAAAGTTTATCAAATGGATGTTAAATCTTCCTTTCTCAATGGTGATCTAGAAGAAGAAGTTTATATAGAACAACCAGAAGGATTCATTTTTGGAAATGATAAAAATCTTGTTTGTAGACTTAAAAAGGCTCTATATGGTCTCAAACAAGCTCCAAGGGCATGGTATTATCATCTTGACAAATATCTTCATCAACAAGGATTTTCAAAGGGGTCTGCTGATAGCAACTTATACACAAAAATTGAAAATGATAAACTATTGATTGTGGTTGTATATGTTGATGATATCATTTTTGGAAGTAATGAAGAATTTATGAGTCAGAAATTTTCTTCTGTTATGCAGCAAGAATTTGAAATGTCTTTACTTGGGGAACTAACATTATTTCTTGGCTTACAAGTGCATCAAACTACAGATGGCATATTCTTATCACAAGCAAAATACCTTAAGCAAATTCTGAAGAAGTATGGCATGGAAGAGTGCAAACCTGTAAGTACACCAATGATAACCGGATGTAATCTCAGTTCTCATGATGATTCTCCCACGGTGAATCAACCAGAATACATATCTATGATAGGAAGTCTACTTTATCTCACTGGGACTAGACCAGACATTATGCATGCAGTTGGGATTGTTGGACGATTCCAAGCTAATCCAAAAGAGTTTCACCTTCAGGCTGTCAAAATAATATTCAAATATCTACAAGGAACTCAAGACTTTGGACTATGGTATCCAAAGAATGCTGATCTTACTCTTCATGCTTACACTGATGCAGATTGGGCTGGAAATGTTGATGATCTAAAAAGCACTAGTGGTGGTGCATTCTATATGGGGCCCCGGTTAGTATCTTGGTTCAGCAAGAAGCAAAACTCTATTGCCTTATCTACAGCAGAAGCAGAATATGTGGTTGCCGCATCATGTTGCACTCAAATTCTTTGGATGATGCAAACCTTACAAGACTTTCAAATCAAATGTTCACCTCCTATCTCCATTATGTGTGATAATACAAGTGCCATCAGTATCTCAAAGAATCTTGTTATGCATTCTAAGACCAAGCACATTCCCATCAAGTATCACTTCTTACGTGAACAAGTGCTTGAACAAAAGGTGAAGTTGGAGTATGTTCCCTCCAAAGAACAAGTTGCTGATATACTGACCAAACCTCTGCCTAGGGAAGCGTTTGAATATCTCAGACAGAAGCTGGGAGTAGTCTCTGCCATGTAGAAAATTAGAACTGCTTAAATTCAGAAGATTAAATTGGATACGCGGGTTTCCTGAAAGACAATCGCGTATATACGCGAGTTTATACATAGAAAACCGCGTATGGTTAGTTGCTGACAAATTTTACTTGGGGTCAGCATTCTTCAGCACAGCTGCAGTGCTGTTTGGTATCTCTAATGCTGTATGGTATCTCTGATGATGTTTCAACTCTTATATTTCTATTTCATTCTTTGATATTGGGTAAAGATGCCTTGATGATTGGCTGTTGAAAGTGTTCAGGTTGCACAAGCTAAGGAGGAGTTTTGGTCATATGGATAGGATGCATTGGATGCACAGTTTCAAGGGGAGCATTAGCCTTGCTGAATGTAATGCATTGTTGGCATTATGATGATTCTGAATTATGATCTCTCTTGAGGTCTTTTTGATATTGGTTATAAAAATTTATATGTGTAATTTGATGAAAAGGCTATGACCTATGATGTAAATTTTAATATTCAGTCATGTAAAGGGCTCGGTCAAATTTGTAAACCCACTTGGTTGGGTAGTTGAGTCAAATTGTGTAAACCCACTAGGTTGGGTACATGAGTCATATATGTAAATCCACTTGGTTGGATCTTTGATGTAAGTATGAGTCCTTGGTTATAGAGTCATGTACTTCATTGAAAAATATGTTTGAAGATTCAGCATGAACTCAGGGGGAGCATGGTAACTTCAGTGCACATCAGATCTACAGAGCTCTTCTTTCTACATGAGAAGAAAAACCTTGTTTTGGTTTTGATCTGCCCTTTGCCCTTGATGTCAAAGGGGGAGAGTAGTATCATGGTGTTTATCATGGTGTTTGAATAGGGGGAGAATATCATGGTGCTTGCATAATGATTATAATCAATGTATCTATCTATTGCGATGATCAAACACCATCATGGTTGCCATCAAGTCCAAAGGGGGAGATTGTTGGCAATATGATGCAGAGTGTTGTCCTTGATGGCAACCTACTTGATAAAGTTGATGGAAACCTATTTGATGAAGTTGTTCTTGATGGAAACCTATTGAACTTGATGGAAACCTACTTGATGAGTTAAGGGGGAGATTGTTGGCAATGTGATACAATGTATTGACTTTGATGGAACCTGCTTGATGAAGTTATCCTTGATGGAAATGATGTAAATCTAATGTATCTACAGATCCGTTCAGAAGTAGTAGAAGAAAGGAATTCAGAAAGTGCCAGAATTATGTTGAACAAGGTATGTCACAAGGCATACGCGGTTTTATTAAGGAGAAGTCGCGTATGTACGCGGAAATGAACGTGCCAAGTCGCGTATGCCAATTTGCGCTCTATTTTTATAAAACCAGGGGGCATTACCATGGTATTGGCCCAAAGTATTGAGCGCTTGATTATCTATTTGATCCCGTCCAAGAATACCATCAGTGGTTGAGTGGTTTTGACTCATGGTATTGATAAAGGCCAAATCTATTTAAGGAGAAGAAAATCATAGTGCAAGAAGGTGTGTAAGTGTCTAGGCATTAATGAATACTTCACTCTGAAGTATATCTGCACGGTTGAACTCAGTTCTTAATTGATAGATCTGAATCTATGATGCACCTATGAATATGATGAAGGTTCAAGATCTCTAGATCTAGAAATGATGAATCTCTAGGATGATCTGAAAAGAAGTGATGAAGACCTAGCACAAATTTGATGAAGAAATTGAAGAAATCTGGGTAAGTTCATAGATCTGATCTATTCTGCAAAGTTTATCTTTTATAAATCTATACACAGGTTCGTTTCATTAAAAGTGCATGTATACACGGATCTGATTCAATAAAAGCGCGTATGGGCAGTTAGAGTTTTCTGAAAAATGCACAGATGTATACGTGGGTTCGTTTCATGAAAAGCGCGTGTATACGCAGGTCTGATTAAATAAAAGCGCGTATGGTATCTGAACTAATGATTGCTCAAGGTTGAATGTGTTTCTGCATATCTATTCTGAAGTTTGGGTTATCTCTGATATTCTGGTTACAGTGGTTTCACTGTTCTGTTTGAAGCATTGGGCGAAGTATATTTGTTGATAAGTGAAGGGTTGTGTTGAAGCTGTTTGATCTAGTTTGAAAATTGATGAAACGTGGTCTGCAGTGGTGCTGAGGGTCGAAGCCTTCAGTGAGGGGGTAGTAGCTCCCTTCCAGTGGTAGCTGGTAAACGAGAGCAGGGGGTAGTAGCTCCCTTCCAGGAGAGGCTGGTAAACGAGAGCAGGGGGTTGTAGCTCCCTTCCAGGAGAGGATGGTAAACGAGAGAAGGTTGTAGCCTTCTGCAGGTGGGTGCCTGCGTGCTGGTATAAGTCTGCGCCAGTACATGATTGTAAGAATTTTTCTTTATATAATAAATATTGAAGACTGAGACGACGGCAGCGGTGGTTTTCTCCCGACTTGGGTTTCCACCTTAAATCCTGGTGTTCATGTGTGTTGCTTATGTGTGATGGTTTATTCTGTTTTTACTTCACATGCTTACTGCTTAACATCTGATGAATAAATGATGCAATGATTTAAGAATCAAATACATAATAAGAGCTCTGAGCATACGCGAGTTTCCTTAAGGATATCCGCGTATATACGCTAGTTTTGTTCTGTAAAGTAGCGTATGGGTTTTGAGAAAAGAAAAGTAAAAGTTTATTAGTTAGCTCTAAATGACTGATTCACCCTCTCTCTGCAGTATTTTTTCCCAAAAGTGGAAACAAAAAACATGATAAGCATATTTTCGAGGCCGCTCGCATGATCGCTTTTCTCCCATGTGGCATCATTCGGTCGGGCGCACCGTGTGAGGTCACCTAAAAGGCTGACGTTCGGGAATACGCCAGTTTCATTCGAGGGCGCTCGTATTATTTTTCTGAGCTGCAACCGCTAGGGTGCCTTGTGCATGTTCGGGCGACCCGCTTTTCCATTTCTCCCTTGTGGCATCGTTTCGGTCGAGTGCGTCGTCACACAGCGCGAGGGTCACTGGACGAGGCGCGTTTAGGCCGGCAGTCATTTCGTTCGGGGAGCACCCGTGTCGGCGTCTAAGTTGTGACCACACAGGTTTCATGTGCACGTTTCTGCAAAAACGTAACCTCGTTTCTCAGTTTTCTCTCTCGTGGCATCGGCCCGAGCCGAGCACGCCAGAGTCGTGCGGTGAGAGGTCAGCCCAGCGAGACACGTTCGGCCGGAGTCGGCGCGTGCCGAGCGGCGCTCGTGTCGCTTTGCTAAGTTGTGACCAATCTCGGTGCCTTGTGCACGTTCGGGGTGGCCTATTTTTCCATTTTCTCCCTTGTGGCATCATTCGCCGGACACGGCGGCGAGGTCGCCCAGCCGGCGCATTCGGGTCGAGTCGAGCCATTTTTGTTCGGTGTGTGCAGCTGTCGCTGTTTGCTAAGTTGTGACCACTCGGGTGCCTTGTGCATGTTTGAGCGGCTTGTTTTCCATTTTCTCCCTTGTGGCATCGTTCGGCCGAGCCGCGCCATGTAGCGGCCTCGTGAGGTCGCTTCGGCCGAGGTGCGTGTAGGTCGAGTCGGGCCATTTTCGCCTCGAGTGCGCCGCAGATATCGCGTTTTTCTAAGTTGTCACTTTGCTTCGGGTGGCTCCATTTTCCGTTTTCTCTTCCTTGTGGCATACGTTCAGTCGTGTGCACCGCCGTGGCATGTGTGTGTGAGGGCCGCCAGCCTAAGCGCATTCTGGCTGTCGAATGCATTCGCTTTTTTTCTGCGGGCGCTCACATCGGGCTTTGCTGAGTTGTGGATCTGCTCGCGGTGCACTAGGCACGTTCGCGGCGGCCCATTTTGCTGCTCCCTTGTGGCATCAAATCGGTCTGCGCGCACTGTATGTCGCGTCGTAGGAGAAGGCCGCCGGCAGACGCGTTCTGAGGTCGCTTTAGGCCGCTTTCTGCCTCGAGGGCACTGCGTATTAGTTTTGCTAAGTTGTGACCACTCGGGTGCCTTGTGCATAGTCGGGTGACACGGTTGCGATTTTCTCCCTTGTGGCATCGTTCGACTGGGCGCGCGTGTAATGTCGCTCGGCGAGACGCCTTTCGAGCCCGGTCGCCGCCATTTTGTTCAAGGGCACCAGTCATTTCGCGTTTGCTAAGTATGACTGACCCGCTAGGGTGCCTAGCACGTTTCGGCGGTCAGATTTATCATTTTCTCCCTTGTGGCATCGTTCGCTGGGAGCGCTATCGTGTCGTGAGAGTCGCCGGGCGACCGTTCGCACTCGGGCTCGCGCCGCTTTTGTTCGAGGCGCTACCATATAAGTTCTTTGCTCATGGGTTGGGATTGCCTGCAAGTGCCTTTGTGCATGTTCGCGCAACCGGACTTTGCCATTTTCTCCCCTTTGTAGCATGGTTTGGTTAGGCGCGGTTTGAGCAGCGTCGTGTGAAGTCAAATCGACTCAGGGTGTGCTTTGGGTCGGGATGCCTCTATCTCGAGAGGGCTCTAGACCGGTTTTGCTAAGCAGAGACCACCGGCACCTTTGTGCACAGCATTTGGGTGGCCCATTTTCCGATTTTTCTCCTTGGTGGCATCATTCATTTGGGTGCGCAGGCCTCTGCTCATGTGAGAGTCGTCGGCCGGAGTGCATTTGGGTCGGGTCTAGCCATTTCCTGCTACTGAGCTTTTGCGTATCAATTTCTGCTAAGTTGTGACCGCTCGAGTGCCTCGTCCACGGCCGGGTGGCCCATTTTCCATTTGATCCCTTGTGGCATCAGTTTGTTTGGGCGCATTGTGTCGCGCTTATATGAGGCTCTCCCCAACCTAGGGTGCGTTCAGTTGGGCTGCTTTCTGTTTCGAGCGTCGCATATCGCTTTTTGTTAAGTTGTGACGCGCGCGTGCCTTGTGCATGCTCGGGAGACCCATTTCGCCATTTGTTCCCTCGTGGCATCATTCGCGCCGGCGCACACCATGTGTCACACCTGGTGGTGAGGTCGCTTGAGCGCGGCGCTGTCGGGTTGGGTCATTTCGTTCGAGGGCGCCTGTGATCGCTGTGCTGAGTTGTGACCGCTCGGCGTGCCTCAGTGCACGTTCAAGCGGCTCAGTTGCCATTTGATCCCTTGTGGAATCATTTGCCGGGCACGCCATGTCGCACTATGTGAGGTTGCCCATACCGCTTTGCTAAGGTTGTGACCACCTGGGTGCCTTGAGACATTTGGGCGGCTCATTTCCTTCCATTTGCTCCCATGTGGCGTCATTCGGTCGGGCGCGTTGCCAAGCCGCGCCGTGTGAGATTCGCTCGGCGGGGCGTGTTCGGATTGGCCCATTCTCGCTCGAGGGCGCCCAGGTCGCGTTTCTGCTAAGTTGTAACCACACGGGTGCCTCAGTGCATCGTTTCGGGTGGCCGCTGCCCGTTTGCTCCCTTGTGGCATCTGGTTTGGTCGAGCACACCACGTCACGCCGTGTGTAGGTCACACGCGACCGGGCGCGGTTTCGGGGTCGGGTTGGGCCGCTTTCGCCTCGAGGCGCTCGCATCGCTGCAGGTGCCGGGACCGCGCGGTGCCTCGTGCACGTTCGAGTGGCCTGCTTTGTATGCTTTTCTCCCTTATGGCATCGCTCGGTCGGGCGTGCCATGTTGCGCCTGGAGGAGGTCACCCAACCCTTCTGAGTCGTGGTTTTTCGTTTGACGGTCCCTGTACCGGGCTAGTGTAAGCGTGACCGCCTACGGGTGCCTTGTGCACTGCTTCGGGCGGCACATTTTCCCATTTTCTCCCTTGCGCATCGCCTCGCTCGTGCGTCGCGCCAGGTAGTGTTGTCGCGACTCGGTGCGTTCGGATCCGAACCATTTTGTTTGAGGCGCTTGCACCGCTGCTGGGAGGCCAGTGGCGCTCGGGTGCCTTGGTCACGTTTGGGCGGCCGTGCTTTAGCCGTCTCCCTTAATGTGGCAGATCATTCGCCGAACTGCTCGTGCACGCGGGTTGCACCGCGCGCGCGACCGAAGCACGTTCGAGGGCGCCGGCGCGGGTTGGCCACAGCTGTGAGCGTCGAGTGTGCCTTGTGCACATTTGAGTGGCCCGTTCTGGCTGTTTTCTCCCTTGCATCGTTCGCTGGGCGTGCATTGTCATGCCGTGTGAGGTCACCCATCTCGGCGCGTTCGGAGCCGGCCGAGAGGGTCGTTTCACTTTGAGGGCGCACATATCGCTTTGCTGAGTTGTGGCCAGCTCGAGTGCCTCTGTGCACGTTCGGGTAGGCATGTTTGCCATGATGCCACCATGTGTCATCATTCCTTCGGGTGTCATGCGTGTCGTCTGTTGTGGTGAGGTCGCCCTACTGGAAAGCGTACGTCGGGTTGGGCCATTTCTGCTCGAGAGGGTGCTCCGTATCGCTTTGCGTAAGTTGTGACCACTGGGTGCAGGTGCACACTAGGCGGCTTTGCTAAGCCATTTTCCTCATGTGGCATTGTTCGGTCGGGCTGCGTCGCTGTCGCGTCATGTGGGGTCGCCCAATCGAGCGCATTTGGGTTGGGTCGAGTCATTTCTTTCGAGGGCGCCTGGTATCAGGCTTTGCTAAGTTGTGACCGCCCGGTGCCTTTGTGCACATTCGGGTGGCCACTTTTCCATTCTTCGGACTTAAATTGCGTGACAACACTGGCCAGAGTGAGTTTGAAAGCTCGAGATTGAACACACATTTGGTTTGACTGAAATAGACATTTTCATCGAAGTAAATGTATACGATAGCTAACAAATACTACATAAATTAGCAATAAATAAGACATGGAAACAAAGACTTTGCAACAATACTTTCACAAAATTGTTACATTGAGACACGACAAAGAATAAGCAAAGCTAATTTAACCCCTAAACCATAAAACCTCTCAAACTAACTCCCTAACCCCTAAACCTTCTTAACCCTAACCCATTTAACCCCATAAACCCTAAAAACCTATAAACCCTTAGTTCAACCTTAAATCCCTAAACCATTAAACCCTGATCCTAACCCCTTAAACCAATTCCCGACCCCTAACTCCATCTAACCCCTAAAAACCTAACCCCATTAACCCCTAACTTATAACCCCTAAAATCCTGTAACCTGCTAAAATCCCCTAAACCCCCTAAACCCATAACCCATTTAACTAAACCACAAAAATAAAACCCTTTAACTATTAACCCATTAAACCTACTCCCAACCCCAACCCATTTAACCCCCTAAACCACAAACTCCTAAACCTCAGTAACCCATTTAACCCCTAAACCCTAAACCTCTAAACAATTAACCACTGAGATCCTTAAACCCTTAACCACCTAACCATTTAACCCCTAAACCCTTAAACCCCTAACCCATTTAACTAAATCCTAATCCTCTAAACCCTTAACCCGTAACTCCCAAACATCTAACTGAAGCCTTAACCCCTTTGACCTGCTAGGAGCCGAGCTACCTCGATACTACCGTGTGTGTGTATTCATACTTCTACGACACCAATAAAGGGTCAAGGAAACTGACCACATATGTTGTTAAGTTTTATCTTATCCATCTCTAGGGTAAGCTAATTTTCGGCTAACCCACTTACTTTTTGATCTCAATTTTTCCAATTTATTCCTTCTCTCATATGATACTATGAGCCTTTGCCTTCTCTCTTTCCCTTCTAATTCCATAATAGTGTCATAGTGATGCCAACCAAATTCCTCGAAAGCCTTCCTCAGCAGGTCATCACTTATGACCCTGGTCAAGCCTCAACACTTTGTGGAGCACATCTAGAATGACCTCTCTCTTCCCCAATCTCTCTCTCTCTCTCTCTCTCTATGTCTACCCTCCAAAGTCCCCTCTACGATGATATGTCCCTCCCTTCCATGCTTCTTTCTACCCCCCTTCCATATTTGTGTCACTATCTCCCTCTCTTACCCTTCTCTACCTCTCTCGCTCCCTCTTCCTCTCCCCTCTCGAGCTGATCCATTCCTTCTCTCTCTCCTTTAGTTTATCTCCATCTCTAACACTCGCGACTCCTTTGTCTCGCCACCTCTATCAATCTATGTCTTTATAATTATTCCTTCTCATATATATATATATATAGAGTTAATATATATCATGACATATTGGGACCTACGATTGGGTTACTGACTCTTGTCGCAAGTGTTAATGGAGTGGACCTTCGATAGAGGAAAAGTTAGATCAAATATTTCATCGAAAAAGAGGAAACCATACCCTATATTCTTCAGGATATGCCTCATCGGTCGCTTGGCCTCTTTCTTGCTGCTCTCTGCATTGAATGTAGTCTTCCTTGATTAGTCTGTGAGAAGAATTTTTTCGCATTATCAACTATTTGTTTGGGACACCTTATAGTCGTTCAAGCAATTTGCTACATTCTAATTCAAGCTTTAATCCTTTAAACCATATTAGTATTTTGTACTCTCTTCAATTTTATGTGTCTTTCCATTCCCTCTCCAGGCCACATATATTTCCTTGGTCCGTTAAGGGACAAGGTCGGCAACATCAGGGATGATCTTTGCAATAAACAAGGGTATTTTCGGGACACGCTCGGAGTGGAGCAAGAGTATAAGAGCCAATTTTCTCACAGACTGTGGGCACTCGAACTCAGATTTTCCTTGGAAGCCATGAGGTGCGAGCCTTGTTATTAAGACTTCATCGAAATGGCCATTCTCAGGACTTTAAATTGTGTGACACATACTTGTGGTGTAGTTTGAACCTGAAGATTGAAGACATACATTTGATTTGATTGCAATAGACATTTTAATCAATAAATATAAAGAAACGCTAACTAAACACTATAAATTAATAAATAAAGAAGACATGGAAACAAAGCGAATAATACTTACAAAATTAGATACATTGAGATGCAAATAATAAGCAACTAATTTAACCCCAACCCATTTAACTCCTAAAACCATAAACTCTAAACGCCTCCCAACTCCTAACTCCTAAACCTTAACCCCTAACCCATTTAACCCCTAAACCTCTAAAAACCCTAAACTTACTAATTTCCCAACCCTAAAACCTATAAATGTCCTAACTTCCCAACCCTTAAACTCCAATCATTAAACCTCAATCTAACCCTTAAATCCTAATTCCCCACTCCCTAACTCTGGAACCTCAAACCTATAACCTCCTTAACCCTAATCCATTAAACTCTAATTTGAACTCAACCCATTTAACTCAAACTTCAAAACTCTAAACTCAAAACTCTAAACTCAACTCCCAACCTTTAACCCTATTTCCCAACCGACTCCAACCCATTTAACCCCCCATATTGGCTAATACAGAATGGTAAAGAAAAACAAATATAAAAAAGATTAAAACTCCAAATATTTAAAATATAAATATAATTTAATAGTGTAAAGTTAAAACTCCTTTTAATAAATCATGATGATTTAGTAGGGTAAGATTTAATATATGCAAAAATCACTCCATTATTTATTTACATAACTTTAATTAATAAAAAGATATGCGTTTTATTTTTGACTAATATTTTTAAACAACTAAATAAAAAAAACATTTAATTATTTAGAAATTATTTTAATTATTTAAATATTAATTATGAAAATATTTATTTTTAAATTAATTTGAGTGGCCTAAAAATATATGTTTCATTTCAAATGTCAAATTAAAGAGGTGTAGTTTTACCTCCTCATTCATTTCTGCATGGTTTGTCTAGGGAAGGGGAGGGAGGATCTGACTCAAATCTCATGTCAGTTTTAGAAAAAATGCCAACATCCTCAAGATTCAGAGGGGCTAAATGTGGGGCAACCGGGATGGCCTCCAGTTTGGGGGAAGTGGTCTCAGGAAGAACACGGATGGATCCCAATGAGAGATATTAGGTACTGAGATAAACTCTGAAAGGGTTATGGACAGCTTCTTCAAACCTCACATGATGAAGCGATGGGGCTAGAAAAACAACCAATGTGAATTACTGGTTGAGCCAGCTCATCATTCTGCTGATGTCGTGAAGAGACTCAGAACCTGTGGATTGTTCAGAAGTGCGTATTTTTAAGATTCACTTTTAATCTTGTGTTTCTCAAACTTAGGATTTAATTTTTCAAACATGGTTTATGTGGTATTTCATGCAAAAATTCCTGAACTAAGTCAGCAGAGGTTTTCATTTGTATTCCAAGTCCAACATCAGTCGTGAAACATCTCGCCTGGCGCTTTATGTTTTTTTAATTCATAAGGGAATCGCTGGTCCACTACAATTATGTTGGTAACTGTTCTTATTTAAAACTGCGTCCTCTGATCCAAACAACCATCTTCTGATCCGGGAACACCTTCAATTGTAGCACCAATCCTGCTAAATGCCAATAGTACCCGTTAAATTTGTACTTTCATCACCATACAAAAACTCATTAAGAAAGAGGAATGTTCATATATAATTGGAAACCTTCATAGGCAAGCTATGGTGCAGGGTCGTGGATTTGACGTATGTTCATCACAAAATATCATTTCTCGTGGCAGCTCATAATGTTTTTTATCAATAGTATGTGAACTACTTTATATAATTGAATCCTACTTTTCCTCATCATCAATGTTTCAACTTTAAAAGCCTTTATAGTGTGTTTTGTTGAGGAAAACACTAATACTAAAATACCTCCTCTACAAATGAAAAGAGATTCTTCAAATGGGGCTCAGTCTATCAATCCTTGCACAAAAATATTCTTATTGAAGGTGTTAAATTATAACTGAGCCTCAACACTATAAATAATGTCACCTTATTATATGACATGTGCAACCAACCACCTTTCTGTCATCAATCCCAGATTGTATGGTTGTTGTCATATTGTTGTTAGTTCCTACATACTGACTGCAGACCAAAAGATGAGAAAACATCAAACCACTTTGATTCTCAGATCGAATTCTCCTGGTCTAGAGGGATATTTACAGATATGTCAGCAAGCAGACTTTGAAGCTCATGTTGGGAAAGATGTTAGGCTATTAGAAAAAGAGTGTTTGTTTGATTTGTTTGTTTGGTTGTCAAGTTATCAGAGAGAAGGGTTCGAGCAAGACCAAGATGAGCAAAGAGGAGCAAGGCGAGGTGAATTATTCTAGGAAATATCCAAAACCATCAAGTGCTGATCAGAGAGATTTTCACATCTGATGCAAGCTTTCAATGAAGGGGTCATCTAAAACGTTGGATCTTGAAGATGGAAAGTGATATGATAAGAGAGGAGGAGATAACACGATTCAGAGCACAAAGTTAGCACTGTTTGGTGCACAAGGATCCTAGTGGAAAGACCTCATCCCCATTGTTCCTGGCACCTTCCAGTCTAAATCCATAACAAGAAACCTCTAAGAACAGATATATCATACATCGAGAGGAAATAACATCAACTACACTCGTTAAAATAACTAAATTATCTTTAGATAAATATATCAGAAGAAAAACATCAATGGAAAGGAGAGCGCGTAAAAACATGTACCTAACAAGGGTAAATCCAGCAAATATTCTGATGCAAGCTAAAGAGAAACTAAATGAAATGAATATAAATACAAGAGATAGAAAAATATCACCGCTTCTTTAGACTTGGCAGATTCAAAGAAATGTGCTTGTCAGAATAGAACACCAATCAAAATAATATTGCCAATGGTTGAATACTTAGTCCTAAATCATATTCCCGCTATATCTAACACTTTACGAGATTCATTCAAAAGAAACTAATTGCAATTATTTGATAACTGATCAACAAACTTTACAATGAGTTTCATGAACTTTATAGCTCCGAGCAGGGAGCGTAGAAGGCGTAGGTGAAGAACTAAATGCAAAGATGAAAACGGCTTAAGAGGAAGAAGGTACTTTAAGCCCACTTTGTATAAATTGCATTAACTGGACAATTTCTTTTGTAAAAGTGGTCTTTGTTAGGTTTCCATTAACCTCTGTGTATGACTCACAATTTTGGCTTAGGGTTCTCCAGTAGTTTCTCCGTGATCTCGAACAAAAATAAATCAAGCATCTGGTCGGTCATGTTGTGCAACTAATTCTTATGATAGCGTAGGATTGTTGTAGGGCTGAAAATTTTCTGATAGTTAAATCGATACCGAAACTGATTTATGTACCGTGTTCGGTTTCGTAGAAGAAACATTCTACTTGATAGAACTCAACACACCGATTTTCGTGTCAGACTTTCCCTGCGTGTTTCTGTGGGTCTAACTGATTTCTTTAATTTTTAAATATATGAACATAAGGCCTATATACCTGACTCTTAGTGCTTAAGTCTGCTTCTCAATTTAAATCTTTTGATTGTGAAATTCATGTGTTAATGGCGCCTGATCTCTGTTTTCTTCATGATTTCGCTTCTCGCATGTGGTATTTCTCCTCAGTTGTCACCTGGACAAATGGCAAATCATGGTGGTTTTCAAGACTAAAACCTCTAAAACAACACTTGTTATGAATCACAATGTAGTAATGATGTTGTGGATGATTAAATGTTGTGCAATTCGTGAAATGGCAAGAATAAATGAGTATTTGATGGAGGGGACTGGTAGAAGGCTAAAAGGTTGCAGGAAATTTAGAAATGAAAAACCTTAACAAACCTAACTTTTGAACAAATAGTAGTAATGGGATGGGCGATAATGGTGGATACACGTAGTGGATGTATGGACTGAAGATGGTGGAAAGTCAGAAAGGGGAAAATAAATTGACTGCCGATCTTTAAAGGATCGTGGCTAAAATTCAAATGGAGGCATTTTAACGGGCCAGAGTATTTGACCTGGGACTAACCCCCCACGCATCCCATGGTTAATGACCATTGGATGGGAAGGAAGAGATGACAGATTCGACGAAGCTCACAACGATATCAATACGCATCCGTTAATGAACTGATAACATGATGAGGTAGCGGTTTTGGAACAAAAGGTTAAGCCACGGCCTAATGCTGAATGGAAATCGCAGTATTTGGTGGACACCACGACTACTAAAAGCACATGATATACCACCGGGCTGTAGAGCTATATTGTGGAAGTGGGACCACTAGGACTCGATGTACCATGTAACCGCTGATTCTGGAAGAGACTGCAGGCACATTGGAGAGGAATACTCTATGTATTACTGTGTGCCTGATTTAATCTGGACTGTCTGATCTGAAGAGGGGTTCGCCGCTGCCTCCCGATATCATATGCTATGTTGACCTTTCGCTCTCCAAGGCCTGGTCATGAAATCACACACATAGAGGGAAATGGTGGGTGGGGGTTGGTCTCAAGGGGCTAAGACCCACTGTGTAGAGGAGGTTTTCTGCCCTTTTGGTGGGAAATTGAGGCCGAAATGGGAAATGATAGAGGGAAGAAGGGGGAATTCACAATCGGGTGCAGGGGGAGATGCTTAGAGGGACTTACAGAGGGGTAAAAAATGGTTGAAAAGGGACACTTTGCAGGGAATAAGTGGAGGAACATAGACCTTTTGGGAGTATTGGGCCTCAAACAATGATGGCCTATAAAGGGAGTCAAAAGTAGGGAAATGACAAAGGAAAAGGCATGGGGAGACTTCATGATGATGTTTCTTCAAAGAAGTACCTTTTGAAGGCTCAGCAACAATTAGCCTCTACTTTGCTTTGTCAAAATTTGTTATAATAATAATAGTCTGCAGATGGGGATGATTTTTTCTTGAAGGAGTCAAGAATTCCGTAAAATGATCTTGTAGCTGTATGTTCGGCTTCTTTGCCAAATTCTTCTTTGTGATTTTCACCGGCCACAATAATGATATGTCAATTTAGAAAAGGTAAACTTAACTCAATCAAGCTACTCACCATACCACAACTCAGAATTTTCTCTTCTAGGTGCATTTGAGCTAAAGGTGATCTTTTACATTTTATTTTTACAAATGTAAAGACAATCAATCTAAATCTACCTCCTATTGCTCCTATCAAGACCGCATTGTAATCTGTCCTATATGTTTTCTACCTAATCTAATATCCGCTAGGATTAAATCATTCAACAGATTTCTTCTCTATATTTCTCCATTATTGTAATTGAAAATAAATAAGCTGCATTGAACTGCCCGACTTGTCAGGTCCAAGGCATAAAGACAATAATATTGGAAAAAAATTTATAAAATGAAAACAAAACTCAGAAGGCTTGAAATCAAATCAAGTATCCTCTTCTTCTTTGTGACTGTGTTTTGAGCATGTTAGAGTCACTTCTTTCTTCATTTCAATCTGGCTTTGGGCATGTTAGAGCCTATCTTTTCTTCTTTCTTGTCGGTCTGTATTTTGGGTTGTTAGACCTATTTTACTTTCTTTGCCTGTAGTTTTGATCTATTAGAGAAAATATTTTGGCACATCGTATGTTCCCTCGTTTTAAGCATGTCCGAACCTCTCTTTTTCCTATTTTTGAAACATTTTTCCTTTTCTCAAAGAACACGCAATGGTATACAATGGAAATGGAACAGAAATTAAACTATGTAGAGGTAGTGTTTGGAGAATACATTGAAAGACCTTCTAAACAACTCGTACCATCTAATCCTTGGCAGCAGAAGTACTTGGACCTGCTGCATTGATGATAGACCTTGCCATAACCCACAAACTTGGCTGCTTTCCTTTGTCCCTTCTCCTTGAGTCCCAATTTAACTTATTCCACTTGAAATCAAGCTGGTTCTTTTGTCAAACAATTTCTTTATATTCTTCCCAAACCTTCACCTCATAAACCTCTTCCCTTTGTTTATGGAGAGATGAATACTTCATATTCTCTCTCATCATACTGCCTTCTTCGTTTGAATCTCTTGGACCATCTTAATCATTGGTACCTCAAGGCTAGTAGGAAACACTGCCTGGTCTATTACAAGTCATAAGGTGAGAAGGGCCAATAGATTTTTGTTGTAAGCTCCGCTGCACCTACTGCACAAAAAGGCTGAGCAGGCCAGTGACTTTTGTTCTTCCATGCTTTGGATGACATCACCAGCTCTCTAACAGATTAAGCTATTTCCGTCACCTTTAGGCAGGGTTGAATGACCGGAAAGTGACGAGTTCTGAAAAAATCAACCATTTGGATTTGAAATAAGTAGCATTATTAGTGATTATTTTCCTTGGGCAACCAAAACCGAGAGAGGATATGACCTCAGGGGAAATTAATGATGAATGAACTGGCATTCCTAGCAGTATGGCCTCTATCCAATTAGTGTTAGATTGGATATTGGGATCCATTTAAAGGCATAGCAGGTGAATTCCTCCCTCTCTCAAATCTAGGCCCCATCGGCAGTAAAGGGGACCCCTGGCTCTTGTTATTGTAGGAGTAAAGGGAGGAGTTTTTTGCCTTCAAAGATTTGGCATTTGTGGTAGGGAATGATAATTTAAGGGATTATAGTTTGAAGAGTGTAGGCCAATAGTGCTGTGATCTCGAGTATTTTGCTTGGTGCGGGCTTTCCACTGTGGCTCTAATTCTCCTGCTGGCTAACTTGTTTAATCCTCTGGCCTCGTTTTCAGGCAAAAATTTAAGTAATAGGCCGTTTGGATTCTTCCGTGATAAGCAGCTTTTATTCAATATGCAAGAGCCCTGCTTTTTAGCATTAAGAATATGGCCTTGGTATTTGATAGTTTAGAAAAACAGAGGTGTGTAAGCACATACAAAATGTCGAATACCAAGGAGAGCTCGAAACTTTCTTCAATAGGACTGTAACTTCACAAGCCATCCAAAGGCATTTACCATGTTAATGTCTAGGGATTGTAGATTTGATTCAATATCAAATAAAGTGTTCCACCTTTAATTAGTTTGGTAATATCTCACATGGAGTCTAGACTGATAACAATACATTTTTTCCATCTCGTCCTGACAAATGCCTAACCACTATATTCCGACATAGGCTATAGTGGGAATGCAGGTATTTATTCCTAAAGTCTTTCAAGGCCTTAATTGTATATCTGCTTCATGAATGCTTGCCTATGGCATCCCCAGTGCTTTGTCAACAGTGAAACAATGCTCCATTCCTTTTGAATTTTTTCACAGAATCGCAGCTATGGTATGCTTGAGGCAAAATAAAAAACAAGGAAATCCTTTGAGAAACTGGCCCACTTGAGACTGTGGAGCCCGGTGAGTGCAAGTTTTACTGGATCAAAAGATTTCTTAGTCAATACCACTCTAACTCCTACACTCTCTTAGCATGTTAGTCAGATCTTAAGAAAAGCTGACTAGATTGGAAACAAACCTCCTAAGGAAGTTAATATTACCAATGAAGGACCAAAAATTCCTCGATGTTTCTTGTGTGTGATCCCCGTATATTCCCTCAACTCTTTGTGGAATTCATCCTAATTTTTTATACATGTGGCCAATAATTTTTCTCTGAGCCTCAAATACAGTCTTTTTAGGATTCAATGACAAGACTTAAATTCTCCACATTTTTTAAACACTTTCCTGTATGTTTAGGTGTTCTTCTTCTTAGCCTTAGAATAGAATGTTATGTCATCCAAGTAATAATAATAATTTTCCTTGTCCATTTGAAAAGCTATATCCATTGCTCTTTTGAAGGTTGCAACTGGCCAACATCAATCCAAAGGCATCTTTTCATATAAGTACCTTCAAAGGAGTGGTAAGGCTGCCTTGAGTTGATCTTCTCATTACTAAGACTTAGTCAGATTCCGAAAAACGTCCAGTAGGGATCCTTTAGAGCCTACGATCTCTAAGGATATATGTTCCATTTTAGGTACGGCACTGTTTCTGAGTGAGGCTCTATCTCTGAAATCGATGCATAATCTCGATCTCACATGTTTTCTTCCGTAAATTAATTAGGCTTGATACTCAATCGTAGAACCCTCATAGTGGGCAAGAATATACCCACTCATACATCTTCTTAATCTCTTTTTCCACCTGAAAAATATTTTGGGTTTATTCTAAGTTTTTTGTCTAAAAGGCTTCGATTTTCTCTTTCAAGGGTATCTGTAACAGTTAGAGTTTGAAGTTTAATTTAAGTCTCACACTCCAAGAAAACACATCAATGAATTCCTTGAATAGGCTAATGTATTTTTTCATGTTTGGCAGTGAAGAGACTTAGCCAAATGATCATTTCTGGTTTTTCTTCGCTGCCTATGTTGCATTCCTCAACACTAGCTCATGTTCTATAAGCCTACATCATCAAAGTCAAAAAGGTCTTCTTAAAATGGCTGTACCTTGAAAGGTTTTATCTGGTCTCATGAACACCTCTTCTTCTTCACTATCCGCGTTTTCACATTTTTCGTCCGCATTTCCAATGTTTTCATTTAAAGAGTTTATTTCTGCACAGAGAAGCTTTTCCATCCGAGGACTCTTCACTCACAAAGTACTACTATCGATTGAGTCCTAATCAAGAAATTCAAAACTCTGCTTCTACTGCCAGAAATCTTCAATTGCTTATCTCTTCAAAAACCTCGCCAATATTTTTCATTGTCTCAAACGGCAGGGTCTCAATTGAACTCAATGATGATCCGTTGGTCATTGGGAGTCTTAGGTAGAAATCCAGTTTGTGGAAAGATAATCCATTTGTATTCCACATTTTGACTCCTAAAGAATCAAAACTAATTCATATTCAACAAATGCTTTCAAGAACTGTGTCACGGTGTAGGCTCATAGTCTAGGACATACCATGTATATTCACCCATTCACCTATTTAACAGGTTCGCTTAGAGTCTCCACACATGGTTATCCTATGGGTTCTGATTTTTCAATTGTGTAAGGTCTTGAGATCAGGAATTTCATATTCTATCATTGTTCAGACACTTGAAAGTGCAGGTTATGTGCTATTTTCCAATCGTTTCATGTATGTATCCACACCGCCTGCACAGTTTTCCAAAAGCAATCTTATCTAAATTCATTTTCCCACAAGGGTTCATTTTCTCCATTTCATCTTCACTTCCTTCCCTTGCCAGCTTGGTTTTGCCATCATGGTGATTAGTAGACGCTGCCAGCTGGGTCATTTTTTTTTCTAAGTATGGATGTGAAAATTAGAGAGGCACGTAGTTATTAACGAGGTTCTGCTGTCTATTTCAGTTAAGTGAGTCACAGTAATCGTTCAAAGTTTTCACGTCTTCACCTCCTTGAGTCTAGGGTAGTTACTATGTTAAAACCATCGTCTGCTTTCCTCATAGTATTTCGCTGGGACTCTCAATTTCAGATCATTATTATAGAGGACAGAGAAGAGTCAGCAGTTCATGCTGTATAGGAGTAGAATTTTTAGGCTTTTCTTGTGGCTACGGAATTAGAATGTCTAATTTGTGCCTCTAGTTTCTGTTAATAATGATTGGGATTGTGGCATGTTTCATCCATTTGCATTAGCCCAGCTACTCCCCATGATTCAGAGTAATAACATGCCATATTTGGGTGGTACATTTGCCACAACAAGACCCAAGGACAAGACATTTTGCTTCTGACCTTGTGGTAAGGCTCACACATAAATCTTTGATCAAAGCAGACACTTTTACCTAAATAGAGTCAAATGAATATATATTTTATAAGGGACAAAGTTATTCTAGGGCCAATTTTCCATTACTACTTTCAGTGGGAATGTACAGATTTCAATCATGCAGGCATTGTGGAGAATTTGTCAGTGGATATTAAGATTGATATAAAAAGTAAAATGGCCCCCTTCCCGAAAGTTTATATCTTCGCGATTCCAAATGTATGAAGGTTTATCATCACTTAGATTTATACACAATGTTTCACCTAAATTTAATGCTTTGTAATTTGCCTTTATATACATCCCTAGTGGCCACTGTGAGAGGGACAAAGATTTAATCTTTGGTAACTTACCTAAAATGAGTAACTGCTTTTTGGAATGTTCACCTTATTTTGTTAGGCCATCATTTCTTTAGTGGCTGAATCAAGAAAGATTCTGCAGGCGTTGTTTGTGATGTTTTATCAGAGCATTAACCCATGCTATGTTTGCAAGGCTTACCTTTGTGTGTCGTTGTTTTGGCCTGCCTCTTTTTGTTCTAGCCTTGAACCTCAACCGTTGATTTGTTACTTTTAAGCAAGCTGCTTTAGAATTTTTTTTCGTATTTTCGATGGTGACCTCTGAGCTTTTGGTTTGGGAGTTTCTTGTTCTTTTTGTTTCTAAATTATTTTTCTTTGACCTGTATCGGCATTAAATCCACCCTAATCCCCGCCTAACCATTCCCTCGTCCCAATATGAGGGTGACAATGATCTTCTTTTGAGTAACAATTATGATCAATCTTCCTGTTCCAAACATATTTATTATGCTCCCTGTATCTCCTTCCATGATCCCCCGTTACTATCTAAAAGCTCTGGAATGGGGGGTAACTTATTTGTCTGATCTTTGTCCATCGGGAGTGGCATTGTTTTCCAAAGTTCGGCTCTCAAGTTATGGTTTTGATTTTTGTCTTGCTATTAACAGTGACAACCATTTTTTTTGGTCATTTGTTGAAGCCTTTCCATGTTTTTAGATAAACGGTAATACATCAATGATAGAAGCTAAATATTACTATGTATGTTACCCTCTCACTCTCTCAATTCATTTTTTGAATTGTTGGCTTTATATTCACCATCTTTTCTGCATTGGTTCTTCCAATGTGTTGTACTCTTTATCCCTAAGTCGGGAGAAATGCTTCTGATCGTGCTCTCTGTAGAGCTTCACAGCTGTCTCCTAGGGAGGTTTTACATGTGAGGAGAGTACTAAATGCTTAAATTTCATTGTGTAATCATGGACACTCTCTCCTACATTTATTTTAAGGCTCCAGAGTATTCTGCTAGATAGCAGGCTACTTAATCCTCCTGCCTGTTACAACTGAATAGAGCTCGGAGGTCATTACTGCTACCCGAGGTAGGCCCTTAAACCATTTCTTCACACATCACCCCCCAAGATCCAAAAGATCTGCTTGATCAGATTACCTACCCATTTCATGTGTCAAAAATCAACTCAGTCAAAGCGGTGTCAGGCCGGTAGACTCTTTTGTAGTGAAGTGTGGGATCTTGATTGACAAGCACATAATCATTGGGTAAGGGAACTAGAGTAAGGTAAAAAAACCAAAGGTGCATACCAGCTGCCAGATGATGCTGATGAGGTAAAGGTTGACTTGGGCAGCTTGGCATGTGGATGATAAGGAGACAGGACCAACAAAAGACTCGATGAGTGGACTTAGGTAATCAACTCAAAGCCTCAAATGAAGTGTGTATCCAGAGGTGTAGAGATGGAGGTCTAAATATCCCCAAGGTGTCTACCACTTTGAGGTGGTAACTGCAAAGCTCAAGGTTTTGCCAACAGGAGCACCAGATCTGGCTCAAACCATTTTATGCCTAGGTCAAAAGTGGTCCTATAGAGCCTGTAAGATCTTCTCGTGCAATAGTTCTGCTGATGTAATAAATAGTTTAGCCCAGTAGACTTTGAGGATGCTCTCAGGTTAGTCAACCATTTCGTGGGTCCGGGTCGTGGTAAGCTCTTGTATGAATGGTTCTTGAAGCCGTAATGTTGTTTTCCTGCATCAAGCAACAACCCACTTGTTATTTCTATGGTGGCTGATGTTGTATCAAACCCCTGCATCCTGTGCTGGAGTTCAATGAACCAAGATAATCGCTGTGCCTACCGATCACCAAGGAGTCTTTAAAACAGATAAATATGGAGCTGCCAAAGGAAATATTTAGGATGAGAAAAGGACTGTCCACCACAGTTGGTTATGAGATGTCCTCTTCAAGGATATTCTTCAACACAAGAATTTCACCTAGAGATCGACTGGGAGTGGCATTTACTGTGAGATGTCACCTCTCAAAGAGTGTGAGATCCTCGAGGTTGGGCTTGCCCCTTTCTTAATCTGAATCAAGATATGGGGAACACACAACAATGGCAGGTTGATCCGCGGAATAGAATGTTTAACGCTAACCCAACCACAGATTGTACTTTGAAGCTCGTGGGATGTGCAAGGTGATGAATGCTGGATTTTTCCTGGAGTCGCCATTATGTTGGGGTTCAGCTGCATTGGCAAGACTGGGGCAGATGAGACAACATCAAACCACTTTTATCTTGATCTATTCTCTGGTCTGTAGAGGGATCTCTAAGATATGTCAAAGGTATATGAATTTTAAGCTCAAGTGTTAATATGTTGTGCTAGTTATATGTATGGTGTCTGCTTGTTTGGTTGCTTACAATGGCAGAGAAGGGTTCAAATGTAAGACTAGGATGAGCAAAGAGGAGAAGGTGGTAGGGTGAAGTATTCCAGAAGATCCAAAACTACTGGAAATATTTAGAGGATTTGCTTACTATCCAATGTGTAAGCTTAATTGGGCTGGGTCATCTAAAACGTTGGACTCAAAAGATGACAGAAGAAGATGGGATGATAAGAGGAGGATAAACATTTATCCAAAGCACAAAGCAGACCAAACTGGTTGTATGCAAGTGATCCTAAAGGATGTGGCTAATCCTCATCCCCAAATGTTCCCAAATCTTCCAACTAAATCCATAATAAGAAATATCCAGAACATATACATGTAATTCATACATCAGAGCAGTAATAACATCCACCATCAATAAATGACCTAAAATCACTTAGACAACAGATTAAAAGAAACATCAATGGAAAGGAGATAAACATAGGGTACCTAACAAGGGTAAATCCTATGCCAATATTCTACAAGCCGCAGAAACGAAATGAAATGAATATAAACATTGCAGATAGGAAAAGATCACCACCGTTTAGATCAAGATCCACACAAGTCATTATATTAAATATAATACTAGCCAGTACAAACATTGCTAATGATTAATACTTAGGTCCTAAATCATATCTTCACTTATCTTTAACACTTTTTACACAGAGATCAGATGTCTCAAAAGAAACTACTTGCAATTCTATGATAATCGATCAAAACTCTCATACGAGTTTTCATGAATTATAGCTCCAGACAAAAAGAGAATAGGTGAAGAACTAAATGCAACATTAAAAATCCAAAGAGGAAGAAGGTCAAGCTCATCAGATAAATTTATGGTAACGACACCTTGGGTGAAAAAAGTGCTCTTCGTCGTGTTTCATTAACTCTGTGTTTGACTGATGGCAGCTTGTCATGTGGTTCGTAGCATTTTCCCATGACCAAAAATAAATCAATGATCTAAGTTGGCCACAATGTATAAATCTTAATAAGTCATAGTGTAAGATTACTAGGTCGAAAAATATCTCTTAAGCAATTGACACCGAAACTATCATGTGTACCGTGTCCCCGTCGAAGAAACATTCCTCTACCAATGTAGAAACCCCGACACACCATTTTCATGCTATACCTTCGCGTGTTTCTAGGGGTCTTCAATCCGATTATTTACCTTTAAATCTCTCCGAATATATTCGTATACCTTCATTTGTGTGCCTTAAGCTCTTACTACTTAATTTAAATATCCGATTGTGAAATTTGTGTTAGCTAAGTTTTTGAAATTCCTAAAGTAGTAATACCTGTCTTAATGCAAGTCCTGTTTGAGAGGGACCTCTAAAGCTGATCCTCTGGATGGCCTTTTTCTATGCTTTGTCTGACGATGAAAATCATGGCGACTTTCACCACCTTCAAACCTTCAAAATAGAAAAATTGTTAAGAAATCCATGAATGGGGGGTAATGAAGTAGCATAATGATGAAAATGGTTTCACATCAGAAAGGGGCTAACAATGTAAAGAATGGTTGGAGGAAGCTGGGTGAAGGTCAAAAGAGGCACAAGAGAAATTTAAAAGAAAAACCTTAACAAACTCGATTTTTGAAATCAAGATATACTAAGGAAGATATTTGTGGATACACATGGGGGTGACATGGAGGACCGGGAGATAGGAAAGTCGCAGTTAGAGAAAAAAATTTGGACCGGTCGCACTGCATGACCAATAAAAATGCAATGAGGGTTACTTAATCTATGGCCAGGAGTACGGTGACTCGGATCTCATCCCTCAATTACAAGTGACAAAAGAGACTCTGACAAGCAAGCATGTATCCGCTGGCTCATAATGATATCGCCACGCATCTCACAAGAACGATAACGAAGTATTGAGGGGAGTGGTTTTGGAACAATGTCGGACATGTCAATGTTGAGTGGAAATCAGCAATGGGAAAATACCCCACACTGTTATAAAGCATAAAGCACACTGGCCAGGGAATGTTGTTTATGGTACTTCTGGGGACCACGGACGGCGACCGAAGTGGGACCGTTGATCTGCAACAGACAACGATGGCGGACCAGAGGTGACGTTAAGATCGATGGGCGTCAGGAGTTGGTCTTATTCATCCGATCCGCGAAGATCAATCACGACGCGGCTCCCGATATCATATGTGATAAGTTGCTCCGCCTGTGCGCCTAGTCATGGCGCCGGGTCACGTAGAGGGAAAAACGGTAAGGGGGTCGTCTCGAAGGGGGCTAAGACCCAATGTGGGAATACAGTGAAGCTTTTGGCCCTTTTTGGTGAAATTTGAGTCTAAAAATGGGAAACGAGAGAGGGAAGAAGGGGGACTGTTCCCACAACAAAGGGTGTAGGGATTTTGAGGGATCACAGGGGAAAAAAGGGTTGAAAAGGGACACTTTGTAGGATACATGGGAGGAAATATATACCTTGATACACAATTTTCAGAACAATGAGACCTTATAAAGGAGTCAAGAGAGGGAAATTTATCAAAGGAAAAGGGTAGAGACTTCAAGGATGATGTGTCTTCAAGGGGAGATGGTATTCTTGAAGGCTCGGGTATAATTAGCCTCTACTTTGCTTCGTCAAAATTTAAAAGGCTAATAAAGTCATGATGATCATGAGAGCAATTTTCAAATTCAATTAATAAGGTTTGGGTTGTGAAAAATTGGAAAGACAAATTCCTAAAAGATCACTACCACTCTATTCATATTGTGACCTTACTAGATAGTGTCTTCTGGCCCTACCTCAATCTGTTTTCTAAACAATCATCTTTATAAATATGATGATCAAAATGAATCAATTAATTGTGAGACTATCATTCTGGATACACCATGTCTAAACTCTTTACAGAAGAGAAGAGCAAATTCACAATCTCCCATATGGGCAGAGAGGAACAATTGAATGTTCATGTTTAGTCATCGTAATGGAATCTATCAAGATTTCTTTGGACTTTTATTTTTCAATCCTCCAAATGCTATTGAGGAAGCTAAAAGTAAGTATATTGTTGATCCATGAGCACTGTTGGGTTTTCTTAGAAGTTGGAAGAAACGCATTTATTTGAGAGGCTAAAGGTATACCTCCTATGCTTGGCTTATCTCTATAATTATGACCTTATATACAGATTCAAATGATCTGTTTTGTGGGGTCTATTAGCAGGTGCACAACATAGTAGTCAAGCAAGGGTGTCAGATCATTATGTCGCTGGACTTCATATTTAGTGATAGGAGTTTCTCATTTCGTAACCATGGTGGTAAAGGTGGAGGCCGCCTATGGGATCTCCATTTCATTATTTTTTGACAACAACAATGTCCTTCTATTTCATGAATCCAAAAAAAAAAAAAAAGTACATTTTGAGCTCATCTCTCGATGAACATGGTCTTCAAGTTCAATGCTTGTCCAATTCCAATGCTTCTAGATTAGGCTTAAATTCTTGTCAACCCGATAGGTATTCTTAGAGGCACTTGTATAATGTATATACACTCTAGAAAAATCTAATTTTAAGTAAGGTTTATCAGTATAGGTTCCAATACCCTTTGCTGAGACTGATATTTGTCCTTTACACACTTTAAACACTTTTAATTAAATCTGATCAAATATTCATAAACTGATTTCTATGGTTTTAGATTTTAACTTTTACAAGGTTTATCTACTAAAATCTCTTCAAGTTGTTAGATTAACACTCCAAAATCAATGATCTAATTCCTATGGTTTGAGATTCCATTCTCTCTCTCATAAGGAATTTACTCACGTAGTCTCTTTCAAATCAAAGACACTTAAATCAAATTCATTAAAAACAAATATCATGGAGATAATATTGAATTAAATACATAATTGAACCTCTTGTTAAAGGTCTACTTATTAATCTAGTAATCAAAATTTTCAATGAAACATGAACTATAAAATAGAAATAATGATTGTAAAATTGGTAAACTTAACTAATCGGGAATCTATGAACCTGCAAGGAAATGTTGAAACACTAAATCAATTCAATATATAAATCTAATGAATGATAAAGAAAAAGTACCAAATATAAGATAAGGCCTCCACATTGGCAGCAATAATTTGGAGAAATCCACAAATGAAGAAAACGCCAACTATAACACCATGAATGATCGAATTCGCCTCTTATTAAATCTAGAATCGCATTACATCAAATATAGTTCAAACTTGTAATATAATCTTATTTCTCTTCTCCACATATCTACTTCTTTCTCTTTTCTAATTTAGTCATTACATGCTTCTACTACTCATTATATCATAGATTACAAACAAAATGAGGCTATTATCGCTCAATAAAAAACATAACTGACCTCCAAAAGGTGTCAAATTATTAGTTAATCCAGAGGTAAGAAAAACATCAAGCCATTCATTATGATTCAGATTTTTATGTTAAACTAGCTGGTTTTCAGACCAACATAATTAGATACTTAGAACTTTTGAATCTAAGGTTGGAGATTCTTCACCATCCTGTAATATCTATCGTCTCCACATCCTTCGTTTTGTTACCTGTCATGCAAGTCGAACATAAAGTACGAGTAGGAAGCACGGTACATCCCGTAATTTCTGAAAATTTTTTAATTTTTTTAACACTAAAATTCATACCTGGATTTTAATGTAAAATAAATAATCATGGTAATGGTATTAATCAATTTTTAACAAGATAATAATTTATGGAGGTTTAGGTGGGAAGAAAATGGTAGATAATGATGAGATTGGATTGGTGTTGCATTATAAAATGATACTAATGACCTCCCCAAACACATGGTTTGCATGTTCTCATGCTAACCTAATGAAATTCCTTCATGAGCATTTAGCCTGTAATAAAACTTCTACATTCTTCTGTGTTTGATATTCCGCTTCTCTATCCTTTGTACTTGGTCTTCATGTTCTTTCTTCTGGCCTCGATACCTGTCTGAATGGCTAGATTGCGAAGGACTAAAAGACAGAGAGCAGATCAATCACTTTCACCTTAGGATCTGTGGGCTCCTCTCAGGTTCATGAGATCTTCATAGTGAGTCAAAGTGTGTTCGAGGCTCAGCAGATTTCAGAAAAGGTTATATGCACAGTGGTTTGTCATTGATTAATAGTTTGGTTGTTGGGAACTGGGAAGAAGAGTTCATCATGAGACATGATCAAAAGAAGAATTTAGGCAAAATAGAGATAATCCGTAGAAAAACCAAGTCCATTTGCAATGGAGTCAGTGAAAGGATTTACTTGCTATCAATATGTGTTTTCAGCTAAATACCATCTAAAGCCTTTGGATCCTAAAGTGATAGGTATGTAATACCATAGACCTGAGAGGAAGGGGGGAGAACCAACTAATCCCATTTCCATAGACTGGGGTTGTGGCTGCACAATTTTAGACTTTACTGACAAAATCGCAGGCAACACAAGGGAATTCTGGAAAGGCTTAATCATATGAAAGATCCAGTGAGTGCAGAGTAGGGTTCTAGACTCCTGTTCTCACGAGATCTCCATTAAATCCTAACAAGAACATCTAAAACGTATTTCAAGTAATTACAAGATGAAGCAGAGGCAACAACATCCACTACATGCACAACATCACTGAAATCAATCTTTGATAAACACATTGAAGTAAAAACATAAAGGGTTGGGAGAGCAAAGAACATAAGGCACCTAACAAGGTGAATCATGCCACCTAATGCGAGCGATGAAACAGAAATGAAATGAAATAAATACTAGGGATAAAGATCACCGTAGTTGATCGCATCCAATGAAATGCTATCAGATGAACACCAACACCAATCAAACAACACAGCCATAGCTTGTCATTCAAATTTAATACATCTTCCCTACCATCTACAACTATACATTAGAACTTATCTCAAGAGAAATCGGTTGCACCTCTCTGCTATCTCATCAACAACCTTACAAAATAATTTTCATAGTTTTTATAGCTGAAATATAAAGGAAGTAGGTAGAACATCACAATATAACATTAAAACTTATAAAAATAAGAAATGAACTGACTTGCTTAAACTCGAGGCATTAATTTTTGGCACCTTTAGAAAGAACACTTTGGCTGTGCTTCATTGATCTCCGCATATGTTCTCCGATGCATTTCGGTTCAGACTGGTGTACCCTGGTGAATAAACAAAATGGCAATGAAAAAACTAATGTTCACACTTGAGCAACAAATGCTTTGATATCCTGGACTATGTTTGAGCTGTGGGATCTCCCTCGAGCAACAGACATAATCAAACAAAGAGTGGGAAATCGATCCTTCTTTGAAGAAGACATTCACAAAGTGAAACCCGCTCCTTCATTAAAGCCTGCCTGTCAGCGTTGAAACTGACGCCATCCAGATGTGTAGTTATGGTGGTTGCTTTCTCAACTCTTGTACTAATAAACCCAGCAACTATGTGGTGCAGGACAATAATGCAATGGAAGACCGGTGGCTGGAGCATGGTGGTTTGAGGTAAGATTTGGCCATAAAGGTGGCTTTCACTAAACAATGGCAGCACATGAATCAGAAGATCTGAATAGGGTTTGACAGAATGAAGGCACTGCTAGGGATCTGCACCAGATAAGACTAACATGCCTGGGCTTCGAGCAGCGTAATGAGAGAAAGTGGGTGATCAACTATGAATTCACAAATAAAATACAAGTAAATGCTGTAAAGGGAATGCAGTGAATGCGATGAGGTGGGACCTGTTTCGAGGTGGATGGCGATCAGATTTCAAACCGGCGATCTTAGACCCAATGGATGACCAAGAGTTTGAATGAGAACGGGAATTTATGGATTACAGAGGGATGACTTATAGCTTTCTTAGTCATAATGGTGAAGGGGGAAGTGATTAGAAGTAGGTGATTTGAGGGTGTTACACACCAACCTGATTGAGGCGGTGACCCACTACTTTAGAAAAATCTAGATAAGGGTCAAGGCCTGAAATTGCGATTGCTACGAACAGGTAAGATTGAGGCCGGCTGCTGGATCGCACGCATCAACGCTCACACCAAATCGGAGAGACAAGCGATGGAGCCAGCATGGAGACGCAGACTGACTAGATCATATCGCAGCTGGCTATGGATCACCGACGAACGAACAAGTGAAATGTACTGAAAAGGATGCGATCTACGATGGGCGGAAAGTGTGATGGTGCGACGTATCGCATCGCAAATATTCGCGATGAAAACGCGAAGTTATATATTATATAACATAAAATTTACAATAGAGTTTATTTTAGAAGCATATGGCTGGGTATGAGTGAAGGTTATAAAGGATTTGAAAGAAATTAGTGATTTTGGGGATTGATTTAAAGGGTAAGAAAGGAAAATAAGGGAGACAAGTAATAATAAAATAGAGGCTTATAGGTGAAATAAGGGAAGGAGATAGGCCTTTGAGTATTTCTTCACGTTTAGGAGTACTGATAATGAAATCCCAACTACAGGGGGCTATCACATAAAGGCACAAGAGGCTTCAAGTATATTTGTTTCCAAAGGAAAATGTATTCCTGTGGTAGGCCTAAAAACATTAGCCCCTTTGCTTCGTTTGTCGTACTTCTGCAAATAATAAATACCATTTTCCAAAATTTCCATTTGCAAATCTCACGTTTGTTTGGTTTGAGTTTTATAGATTTCTTCTTCAATTTTTTATTTTTCCTTTGAATTTTCTGTTTTGTTCTCTCTCAATGTCATTATTTCTTCACAAATATTTCTCATACCTATGATTCCATGAGTTCTTCTTTCAAGTTCTGAATTTGTTTCTTCTGCTCCTTCGTCTGTTTAAGTAAAGTAACTCTTTTTCTTCTTCCTATTACCTTCGCATCTCCCCATTTTCGTATATCTCGCATCTTTGTTCGTTATACATCTTGTTTTGATTGTACATCATGTTTTTGTTATATCATCCTCTGCAATGTATTTCCTTTTATCCTCCTGAATCTTTCAGATATGAAGTGGAAAAATTTATCTTTTTCAATTCCTCTTAGCATCTTCGCTTCATTCTTCGTGCTTTCAGTTGTTACTTAGGTTTGGCAACAGTTGCTTTTGATCTAAAATTCAAGAGTTTCTCATTATTTCAACCACATCAACCATAAATCCCGCACTTCCTTGTTTTTCTTGTTCATCTTCATTTGTTTTGATTTTATTAAATTGGTAATCCATGTTGTTCTTCTCTTTTTCAATTCATCAATTATTGAAATTTTAATCATACCAAAATGACACAACTAATCCATTAATTTTATGTTTCTAATAGTTTTTGACATCTTGATTAAATTTGTAAAGCAAATATATGCTCGATGTGACGTCTTTTAAGTTCAAAGATTCGATGTTTTATAAATATAAATAGTATCGACTTCTTCTACATGTGATAAAATTTTAATATAAACCATTTCATCCTATCGATGAATGAGCCAAACTTAGGAACTCCTTTTTTCCAATTTACTCAAGAACTTTGATCTATGTTAGTTCCTCCAATCATGATTTTCTAACGCTTGGTTTTAAAATATTTCTCCCTTTGCATTAATGTCTATTTCGAAAGCTATTGTGTCTTCTCGAATTGAAGAAAAGATTCTCATTGAGGTTTTTTTCTCCATTGAATGAAAACACAAACCGTTTAAGACTTCTTCATTATACCCATTGAATTTTTCCAAGAAATAAAGAATTAGTATTATTTTTCTCTAAAATTTTGACACAACCTCGCGAAATTTTGAATCACAAAATTTTTCAGTTTCATTCCTATTTTCCATTTAAACTTTCATTATTTTAACTCTTATCATCTATGCTTTGTAAAACAAAATTATTAACCAGATTTTTTAATTTTTACCTCTTCTATTGCACTCTAAGGATCACTTTAATTTCAGTTATCTTTCAAATTCTTTTGTTGGCCTCGACCAGTGAGTTAAATTCTTGTTTTGGATAATCTTTAATGCCTAGTCTTTTTCTGTAGTAGATCTAGAATCGCTCTTCAACCATATCGTGTATTTATTTAAACAGAATTAACTAACTCTCTTAAATTTGGACTTGTGGGCCACTTATCGAAAACTCAAAATTTAGCCTCACATTATGAAATGGAATTGATATGATGATGGTGCAGAGGATAGGGGTCTTGTTAGCAGAGATCATAGTCTTGTTTCTTGTAGGGTCTCAGATGGTCACAGAATTAGATCGGGTCAGAGAGAAATGACAGACACAGAGAAGACTATAAACAGGGTAAACATCAGAAGAATGTTTTTGCAAATTGCTCAAAAATGTAATACTGAAACGACCAGACAGAGCTCATTATATGTCTAATAAGGCCATGAGAGGCCTTGAGACCCATTAGTACTTTATATAAAGTATTGTACTTATTAAAAGATTTGAAAGGTTTAATAAGTTTATAGTGTCCAGGGGTATAGCTAGCATAAAGATAAGTTATGTTTGTATATGTGTGACAGGAACAGAGGAGTATAGGAAGAGAATATGTAAAATTGATATAGAAATAGGCATGAGGGGTATAGTACAAACCATTAGGCATATATGATAGATTTATCGTCATTATATTTTAAAAGTGAGACAGTTAAGATGTTTATGATATTGTATATGGGTTAGAAATGATATTAATAAGTAACCATAGATTAGTTTAACACTAAAGTCAATCATTGAATTTCTTATACAAAAAATGAAAAATCTACAACTTTACACTTTCAGCCGATATAGTCCCATTTGATCTTGCAAACTGTTTGTAGATGTATCAGTCTTTGTCTTCAAAATAGGTCCCTCAAAATTATATAAAAAGGTCCCTCAAAATGAGTATAAAATTTAAATAGTCCTTGAAATCCAAAATATACATGCAGCCTTTCTATCCTTCTTGATGTTAGTTATATTGATAGCCATGTTTAAATTTTTTGATAGGAAACCTTTAAAATTACACGTGCCTTGAAATATGTTGATGTCGCTTTGTGTGCTATCGATGGCCTTTTGAACAGTCCTCTGATAATCTGTTTAAATGTGTCCCGATCGTGAGTTTTTCTTTAATAAACTTTTGTTAATTTTCCAGAAAAATACAACTCCTTCTTATTGGAAACAATAAAATAAATCCCTTATTGAAATTTAATGAGAGAGCGAATAGAAAAATTCACTATTTTCTCCCACTGATCTATTGATTTTATTCCTCAAGTCATTATTGAAAATTTGACAAAAAGAAATAACCAAAAGCAATGAATTTCATCGCCAATTTCTTTTGTTTTCCTCGTAAGAATTCAGTTTAGAGTGTGCGAGTCCTGGTTTTCTTGGCATCTAACTCTTTGGTTTTTTCATAAATTTTTTATTTTTATTTTTTTAATAATGTTTTTTTTAATTTTAAGAAGTTGAAATGACTAAGGTAGATATTACGTACCTTGATGGTTGAACATTCAACCTCTATTTAGCTGATAATGTTTGAATGAAGTCTTCTTTGTCGATGGGCTTATGATAGATCTTCAATATGCTCATTTACTACAAATGTTTTTCCTTCCTTCTTCGCCAATGTAGTAAGTTTGACTGATCCATTTTCAAAACTTCAACAACAATTTCATAAGGGCCCATCCAAGAAGTTGTGAAACTGATTAATGATATTTAATTTGAGTCAAATAGTAGCCCAACACTACCTTTAAAATTTCCTTCTTACTATAGTGCTGTTAAACATACCAAACGCTTGGTCCAATCTATTGCCTAATAGTATAATTCTGTCAACCCAAGAGAGGTATTCTAGAGGCATCGTCTAATGTATATAGACCTGTAAGAATCTAATTTGCTAAGTGCTTATTGAATTCAATATTTTACAAGAGACTAATATTTGGTCCTTGCTACAACTAAAACACTTTCTTTAATTAAATTTGATCTAACATTCTAAAACCAGAGTGCTTATGGTTGTGCAATATATTTTTGTTGAACCACATTAGACAATATAATATATATTTTAAATATTTTTAACTAAGCGTCAGAAGACCGACGCCTTAGATGTCAGAAGAGCGACATTATTTTTTTAATATTTTGACTTTTTCATCGGAATACTGATGGCTTAAACATCAGAAGAGTGACGTTAATTTTTTTAATAGTTTTACATTTGCGTCGAAAGACCGACGCCTCGATCGTCGGAAGACCGACGTTTCCTTTTTAAATATTTTTATATTTTTTGTCGCTAAAGAGACGTTACATAAGTGTCAAACTAAATGTCAGATGATATTTCGTCGGAATTGCAACAGTTTGTAAAACGTCGGAATTAAACGCTGGAAGCCATAACGTCAGAATTGCAACATTTTTATGAAACCTGAAAAGCGTTGGAAGACCTACAGTTTGTGATCATCGGAAGACCGACATTTTTGGGTCGTCGGAAGACCGACACTTATAAAATGACGAAATAGCGACACTTTACAAAACGTCGAAAAAAGTGTCGGTATTGTGACACTTTGGCAAATAGTCGGAATTGTGACATAATGGCTAACCACATTTTGTCCAGCCTCAAACTGTCGCTCTTGCGATGAATATGTGTCGGAATAACGACGAAGTGGGCGTCGGAAATTGGGCCAAATTTTCTAGTGATAATTGGGACGAAATGAAGAAAATTTTACTTAACAAATACCAAGACTATTGCCGAACCCGAGACCTAAAAGATGAAATATTCAATATGTCTGCAAAGGACAATGAAACATTAGAAGAGTATGTAGAAATATTTCAATACAATTTACAAAGGTCCCCATATACCACGCTATCCAAGGACATCTTAAAATCCATAATGATTAAAGGAATGAAAGAAGAATGGGTGGAAATGCTTAACATAATGGAAAAATGATATATTTACCAGGAAGAATATGATGAGATTATTTCCTTGTGTATTAGATGTTCTTAGGGTAGTGCATGCAATCGTCCAATTAGGCGTGATATGTAAAAAAAGATCTTAAGCAGTCAAATAGCAACGTAACTAGAGTAGAATATGGTAATCTTTTGGAAGATTTCAAAATTGACATCTTGGGTACTTTGACAACGCAGCTTGATGTTTTACAAGCCAAGCAGAAACAAGATATAATAGAACAAAACTTGGCTGTCTTTTTCCCAAGATGTTGGAAGAAGCACAAATAAAGGGAATTTCCTTTAGACATGGTTCAGACTTGTGCCATTTGCACTAAGGATCATACCACGGACTAATGTCCTTCACTTCCCGGGCTGAAAGTAGTTTACAAGGAAGTAGAAGAAGAGACAAAACCAGTCTATTTAATGAATCAGCATCGAAAATGGTAAGCACGACCAGGTATGCCACAAGACTTGCCTCAGTTCTTCTCTTCTCCATAGTTTAACTAGAAAAACCCTGCAACAGCTTGGCAGACTCAAAATCCTTTTTCTACTTGGCCAAACTAGTCATTTCCTATGCCACCCTGGCCTACACAACCTTCATCAGGGAATAATTAGCAAAAATTTCCTTGTTCTCCCCCTTATTGGAAAAATGTTCCATATCAAACCTAGTGGCCAAATCCCCCTCCTCAAAACACTAATTGGAATTGGCAGCGACCCAAGGGAATGACCAACCTACCAATGGGAGCAGGGACCCAAAATCAACCTACGCTACCAGCGCCATACCCAGTCCAGCACAACCCGCAACCTATCATGCATCCTCAATTGCCAGCTCAACCTAATCCTAATCCCAACAACAAACCGGTTCAACTAATTCAGATCATAGAAAATCCAAATTCCGGCATTGAACAGAAGCAATGCAATGAGCTAAGGATGAGATCATGATGCACTATCTTACCTTTAGAAGCTACAACTCCACCTCAATCCTAAATTGAGACCGCAATAGAGCCTAGCCAAGAAAATATAACAGAAACGGGGATTGGAAAAGATAAATAAATAGTTGATCAATGAGGGCCTGAAGAAATTAGGATGTCTCCACCTCCATTCTTGGGAAGGTTAACTCTGCCCAAACCAATTATCTCTCCAGAATTTAACATCCTAGGGGAGTTGAGAAACCTATGTATCAAAATTCCTCTTCTCCAGGCTATCTAAGACATCGCCATCTACGAAAAGACAATTAAGGAGCTATGTGGGAAAAAGAAAATAAAAAGAACAAAGGCTGCACCCACTGTTCATGTGGTAGGGGTGCTATTTGACTTGTTGCTAGGTAGGGAACCACTCGTGAAATATGAAGACCCAGGAAACCCCATTGTGACTGTAAAAATCTCTATCCACTCATTTCCAAACACATTGGTCGACCTAGGAGAAACCATTAACATCCTAACTACAGGGGCCTATGAAAAACTAGGCATATTAGCTTTAGAACCTATGACTACACTGCTGGAACTGGCTGACAGGTTTGTTATCAAGCCAGAAGGAATAGTGTAGGACATCTTGGTCTCTGTGGACTCATGGGAATACCCAACTAAATTTTTAGTTATTAATCCAAAGAATAAGATGGACGGGCAACCATTGATTCTTGGGTGGCCTTGGATGGCCACAACAGATTCGTACATAGGTTGCCGAGCAGGTAGCATGAATATCACTAGAGGAGATTCCACAAAAAACATCATTATTTATCCACCTGCCAAACCAAGCTTACCAATGATAAAAATTCACAAGCATCCATGTACATGTTGGGAGAAAAAAATTCATCCACTTCTGACACTAGTAGAAGCTCTCAAATTTAAGGATCAAACGGAAGACGATGTAATCAATAAATTTATGAATCAATCACCCACAACTGGAAATTTAAAATGCCAAATGTTGAAAATAGTCCTTGAAAATGAATATCAAGAGGATCTCATGAAAAACCTTGAGGATCAACATATTCCCACAACCATTGTATGTAACAACATACCTATTGAGATTGAGCTAAGAAAGGTTCTAAATATTAATGGCAATTTAGATGATGACCAAAAACAAAAGCTCATAAAAATCCTTTGGAAGTATGAAGGGGAATTTGCTTGGGATTACCAAGACATGAAGGGCTTAGACTCACTGCTATGCACCCACAACATCTATCCTTATAAGGAAGCACGTCCCATTAGACAACCACAGTGAAGGCTAAACCCGCACTTAAAAGATATTGTAAAAGAGGAGCTCCAAAAGCTGTTAGATGTAAATTTTATTTATCCTATTTTAGATAGAAAATGGGTCTCCCCTCTTGTATTCATCCCTAAAAATAATGGGAAATGGAGAATCTGTGTAGATTATAGAGAATTTAATAAAGAAACATAGAAAGACCTTTTCCCCCTTCCCTTCATTGATCAAGTCCTTGACACATTGGCAGGGAAGCGGTTCTTTTCCTTCCTTGACGGGATTAGTTGTTACAATCAAATCCAAATAGCTCCTGAATATTAGGATAAGACAAAATTTACCTACCCATGGGGTATTTTTCTTACATATTTTTACCATTTGGATTATGTAATGCCCCAGCAACATTTCAGAGAGCCATAATTAGCATTTTTTCTAACTTAATAAATGAAGGGCTAGAAATCTATATGGATGACTTCACACCATATGGGGAGGACTTCGATTAAGCATTAGAAATGATAGAAAATGTGTTAGAACGATGTATTGCTACTAGGTTATGTCTAAGCAATGAAAAATGTCACATGATGATGACTGAGGGTGTGATCCTAGGTCACTACATTTCTGTAGCTAGAATACAGGTAGATCAGGCTAAGATAGAAGTAATCCTTCTATTAGCTACACCTTGCACATAGAGAGAGGTACACAATTTTTTGGGATATGTAGGATATTACCGCAAATTTATAAATAATTTCTCACAAATAGCTTCACCTCTGTATGCATTAACTGGAAATATTGAATTCCAATGGATGGATAAATGTGACACCGCTTTTTCAAATTTGAAGAAACTAGTCTCGACAACATTGATTCTGCGAGGACCAAACTGGAAAATACCTTTTCACATCTCTTCAGATGCATCTGATACATCAATAGGAGAAATCCTTGGCCAAGAAGAAGATAGAAAACCTTATTCCATTTATTATATCAGGAAAAAACTCACTCCTACCAAACTAAATTATACCGTGACTGAACAGGAGTTCCTAGCTGTCATTTATGCTATTAATAAATTTAGGCACTATATAACTGGTTATCAAGTATTCCTATATACTGATCACTCTGCCATTAGATATTTAGCGAATAAACCAATCACAAATGGGAGAGTAACTCGTTGGCTACTGTTATTATAGGAACTTGATATAACAATCAAAGATCATCCAGGAAAAGAAAACGTAGTTGCAGATTTCCTGTCCAAGGTTCCAAAGTTGGACGACACCCTAGTAGTTGATGATCAGTTCCCTGATGAACATATGTTTGTTGTAGTAGTAAAAACACCATGGTATGCAGATGTGGCAAATTACATGACAGTAGGGAAGTTTCCCAGACACTTAACATCAAGAGAACGAAAACTGATTGTACAACGCAGTGCAAGATTCTCTTGGATCGGTGGTTACATCTTCCATACAGGGGCCGACATGTAGATACACAGATGTATAAGAGAAGACGAAATGTATGACATCTTATGAGCTTGCCACGATGTACCTTGTGGCGGCCATTTCGCAGAATGCAGAATGGGGCATATGGTGTTGCAATTAGGCTATTATTGGCCTATAATTTTCAAAGACGCAAAGAAATATGTCCAGGCTTGTGCTAGTTGCCAAAGAATGGTTCGACCAGGCCAAGCTGATGAAATGCTGCTACAACCACAATTAGTGGTAGAACCATTCGAATGATGGGAACTAGATTTCATTGGACCATTCAACCCACCATCAAACTAGAAAGTCCACATATTGGTTGCCACATATTATGTAACCAAATGGGTAGAAGCAGTGGCCCTGACAAGAGCCACGGAGGAATCAGTGATTAAGTTTATTTTTGAACTATTTGTACGATATGGTTTTCCACGAGAAGTGATAACTGATGGGGGGGCACAATTCATAGGTAATAAAATTACAGCCAACCTAAGGAATCACCATATCACCCATAGAGTTACGTCTCCTTACCACCCGCAGGCAAATGGGTAAGTCAAAAGCACCAACAAAGTCCTGGAAGCAATCCTTACCAAAACTGTACCAGCAGACCCCCGAGACTGGGCCATTATATTACCAGAATCCTTATGGGCTTGTCGTACAACCTGGTGAAACACCACTGGACACTCACCATATCAACTAGTATTTTGGAGAGAACCTATCTTCCCTATTGAATTCGAAATCAAAACTCTAAGAACAGCCTAGGAGGTGGGATTGGACTTAACAGAAGCCCACGCTAGATGTATCCAACAAATAAATGAATTAGACTAAATATGACTGCTAGCCCTGCAACGGATAACGATCATCCAACAACAAAGAGCTAAGTGGCATGATAACCTTATCAAGAAGAAGGTATTTCAAAAAGGAGATTGGGCCCTCCTCTATGACTCCAGATTCCAAGATTTTCCAGGAAAACTACAAACAAGGTGGCTCGGTCCATATGAGATTAAGGAAGTACACAAAAATGGCACACTCACCTTGACCACCATAGATGGGTCTGTTTCAACATTTCGAGTTAAAAGACACAGTGCGCCTCTATCGCAAACCTCTCATGAAAGAATATTTTTGCCAACAGGTACGAAACGATCCCACCATCCAAGTTGTGGCACAAGGGGGTGACAAACCCACAATATCAAGTACATGATAGGTTTTCTAGCATCATTTGTAAATAATGTATATAAATGTCTTATTTTTTTGTACATTCTTCATACTTGCAATTTTTTCTCTCTCATCCTCTTGTGAGTTGCGTTCTTATTTTTCTTGTTGTTAAATACTTGAACGACTGTTTTTCAATCTTTGAACGGTTGTTGTTCAATCAAATTGAACAGCTGCATTTTTGCATTCTTATTTTTCTTGTTGTTCAATCCTTGAACAACTGCTGTTCAATTCTTGAATGGTTGCTGTTCAATCGGATTGAATAGTCATGTTTTGGTGTTGTTATTTTTCTTGCTGTTCAATCCTGGAACAACTACTGTTCAATTCTTAAACGATTGTTGTTCAACCAGATTGAACATCCATGTTTTGCATTGTTATTTTTCTTGTTATTCAATCCTGGAACAACTGCTATTCAATTATTGAACGACTGTTTTTCAATCGGATTGAACAACCTTGTTTTTCATTGTTGTTCAATTATTGAACGACTGCTATTCAATCGGATTGAACAACTATGATTTTGTGTTTTTATTTTTCTCGTTGTTCAATACCTGAACGTCTGTTTTTTGACCGAATTGAAAAATCAAGTTTTTCATTTTATTTCTCCCTGTTGTTCAAATCGAATAATCTTGTTTTTATCCCATTATTCCCTTTATCTAGCACCCTTCCCCTGACCTCCACCCGAGCTATAAAAGCATCTCTAAGTAGGGAATGGCAGTTGAAGAAGAAAGGAAAACGGTAAAATTACCAATATGATGACTCCTTGGCACTATAATCCTTAAACAGGAAGTTAACATTATGCATACATGAAATAAAAGGCTAAGTCATCCCCAGTTCAAATATGTTATCATACAATACATGACCTTATCATGGTATATATTTCTACACTATTCGAGTAATATTTCCCTTCAATATGAAGGAATGAGAATAAAGGGTATTAATTGTATTGGCATTTTTTCACTTCTTTCACCATCCCTAACTCTTAAGGAGTTAATGAAGCTCCCTTCATGTATAAATAACAACTATTATGTGTTCATGCAAATTTTTAAGAGGACAGAGGGTCTCATCATGAGCCAGTCTACCATGATCATAGAGATTTAACAAGTGACATGCACACAATGGCTACCACACCAGGGTAATGACCTTCTCATCTACTTGAAGGACAGGAGGTCTCATCAAGAGCTAGTCTGATCACTCTGTTACAATCCTAGTGAATGGCACTGTGACTATCTGGCTATCACACCAACACAGTGACCTCCTTATAAATCAAGATGATATGATTCAAAAATAAGTACTGTGCTTACATGCAAATTTTCAAGAGATGATAGGGGGTCTAATCACGAGCCAGCCTACCATGTTCATAAGAGCTTAGCAAGTGACATGCCCACAATGGCCGCCACACCAGGGTAATGACCTTCTTAACTACTTGAAGTACAGGAGGTATCATCATGAGCCGGCCTGATCACTTTGCTACAACTCTGGTGAGTGGCACTATGGTTATCTAGCTACCATACCAGCATGGTGATATCTCCATAGAATGGGCAGACAACTATTTTTACATAAGGATTCAGGCTCATTCTTTCGGGTTAAAATGATAACCCTGTCGAGGCTATGAACGCCTGTTGGCAGCAGTGGCTCTAGTTATGGTATGAAAGTATGTTTGATCAATAGCCAATTACTTTTCTATACACCTTATATTCCATTCTTCTTCCATAAGCTATTAATTCAATTAGTGATAATTATAATCTACCATAGGAATAACTAACAGAAATATTCTTACATATTTGAACCCCGGGATGACAACACCAATCATTACTTGACTCAGTCTTACTTCCGTCATAAATTTTCATTGAAGAAGGACATCATATCGTAATAACGGTTATACTATTCCCTTTCCCTTTATGGTCACTTCCGCACAAGATGAAATTATGAAAAAAATTCCAAAATTGACCTTTACACTGCATATGCTAGTAATTACTTAACCGCCTGAAGCTTGAAAGCCGTGACTTGCTCCTTCACGTACATGTCATTATTACCAAATAATTAAATTCCCCTATCTGCATTCATGATTGGCCAAATCTCTCCTGTAATTGAGGGTGTGGGCGCCCTTTCTTTGATGGAGGGGGTGTAATTGATGTTAAATTGGCAAGCATGCGAAATCTCAACACAAATCCTGTTAGAAACATTGATAAGACCAGAGGAACACTTTAATTAAGGCACAAAGTTACCTTCACAAAACCACAATTTATCTTTCGCTTGCATACAACATTTAGTCAAAATAACAGAGCCGAGGAAGAATAAAATCAGAGGAAGAAATCATATCATCTATGGGAGGAAATTCCCTTAGAAACGAGCCTGTAAACTTTCCAATTTCAAATACAGCTGGTGCCATCCTCCAGCAAGCCGGCTGGCTGACATATGTACACCGATTATAGGGATTTGATACGGAAATTACAATTTATTTTCGGCAAAATCTGCAAGAAGGTCAAACCATAATCAAGGGTTGAATTATACCAGTCACAGAGGAAATTATTGCTAGAGTCTCTGGAATACCAGCAGAAGGAGAAATATGGAAATAGAAACATCTCCTCCTACGATAGGCAGTAGTAGCATATCACAATCCGGAGGAGCCGTTGGAGCGAAAAGGGAGAGGGATTAACCCTACCTCTCTACACCAGCCATGGCAGGAATTGACGACATTGGTCCAAAAGTTCATTACATGTGATAGACGTTGGGATGTGGTAAAACCTTGTTAGCTCAAAATCTTAGCTGTACTTAAGAAAAATATTTCAGTTAATCTGCCTGCTTTCTTAAATTCCATATTGCATGATACTACTGTTCGATTAAGAAGAGCCCAAAATCCCCAAGCAGTATTCAGTCACCACGAGTTAATTAAACTAGTCATCATTCATGAGTTGGATAAGCAGCAGATAGCCTGGAGAAACCGAAATTGAGCCCCCAGGGTAAATACACGAAGAAGAAAAAGGACCTGAACTGCAACCTCAGAACCAAGCAAGAAAAAATGGTCCAAAACACTACAAGGAACCTCGGACCTCATAGAGGAGGCGGGACCATCCCACCCTCAAAACGAACCCTTACAAGACTTCAAGGAAGAAATGGCTCGAGCCCTAGAACAATTGAGGACTGACTACGAATCTAGAAACCCATAGGGAGAAAAAGAGTAAGAGGAACCCATAGATAAGTATGCCACGACCAGCAGTTTTGGTCACACTGAAGTCCTACCGGACCAAGAGGAATCACAGGACGATGGGACTCTGTCCCCTCTTGGGAATTATGAGGTGTATAGTGAAGGACATGCAGAGGAGAGAATGGAATCAGAAAATCAGTCAGGTGACACTGTCCCTGTAGAGAAAATCATAGGCACAGAAATAGTCCCTTTGACACCAGGATGTAGCACTGCTCCACCTAGTTAGGACCCTCATATAGAAGTAAACTATGAATATCAAATGAAAAAAACCATCATAGGCAACCCTGAGGTTGACAACACCATTTCAGAAAATGGGAATACCGCTCCTCCACAACCTGCTGAAATTAGGACAAGTGAAAATTCAGATGAAAATAAAATTAGGAAACTGAGTAGGGCCTACAGAAGATTCAAGAAATTGGTGAAATATCTGAGAAAAAAACCGAAGGAGGAAAGAAGGGCCTGGAAGCCAAAGAAGGAAACCACCACTGCAGGAACTCAAACAGAATTAGCCAACAACTTGATAAACACCGTTGAAGCTGAGATGTAGACTGATTTAGCTAACACCATTGAGGCTGGGATGAAAACCGACTTGGTAACTAATACCGAAGCTGAGGTAGAGACAAACTTAGCCGATACTACTAAGACTGGGATACAGACTAACCAAGCAGATACTACTGAGGTTGAAATTTAGATAGAACTAGAAAACACCATTGAAGCTTCTACAAAAACTGAGCAGAAAGTTACAAAATAGAAGGGGACCTAAACAGAGGAATCCCCTGCCTATGCCCATCTGGTAGAGAAAGCTATCAACTAGAAATTATGCAATGAATTGGTGCAAACACAACACAAACTAGCACAGTGTAGGAAGGAGGTGGTTCCAAAAAAAGAAAATCAAACGCTACTAAAGAAATTCACAAACCTCTCCTCCACAGAAGATGAAACATATGCACAACTCAGAAGGGAATAGGTAAGGGTGAAAATGGCACAAGAATAGGTGGAGCAAGCCAAGGAACAAATCACTACAATTTTTTCTCTATATAATGATGTGCTATCATGCAAAGCACTGGCGACCAACTATGCCCTGTTCTTAACAGAACGATATTTTATCTTGAAATTCAAGGCTATCAAGGCAGGAAAGTCCACAAATTTTAGAACTATAGAATAATTTGTCCACTGTTGTAATGATCAAGATGAGCAGGTCCAACGCCTTCTATGTGAACTTTACATGCACAATTTCTTTCTAGAAGAAGACACAGACAACAACCCTAGTCCCTTTATAGGGGATGTTCAACTCCAAGCCTTCCTCTCATTTGCTAAGAACCAGATTAGGTGGGCCAAGGCCTATAAAATATTCCAAAAGGGAGAACATGGCGTAGACTTGTGGGTCAGAGGGGAACCTACAAAACCCCTACAACTGTTTTTCCAACACAAAAAATTCATGCGAAGGCAAGGTGTAAGGACTAGGCTGGGTCCCATCCATAAGGACATCATAGAAAATGGACGGGAATACTTTGAGGACATTCGAGAAGTAGCCTTGGTAGCAGCTGAGAAAATATGGATGGCCTCCACGAGCAACATAAAGAATAAGGAGCCATTTGGCTACAGGAATTTCAAGGCTACTACCTCCAGATTCCTCTCATACAGTAACCTGGTCTTTAGCATGGGGCCAGTGTGGTTAGGATGTAGATATAGAAGCCCTCTCCTCTGGTATTCCTGTAGTATCTCTTGATGTAATAAAGAGTTTTTGATGTTTTGAAAATTTACCTTTTGAGGGTTTCACTACGATAGAGCTTCTGGTGGTCTGGGCCCAACCTCTGGAAGTTCCTTGCCAATTCCCCTACTATGTGTTAGTTGCAGGATCAATGTCTAATTATCTGATGCGATTGCAAAGTACTTTTCAACTCAATAAAGTTGCAGTTTTTATTTCATCAGAGTTGTTTAGCATTTGTGTTCTTTTATTTAGAATAATCACATTTTCATTTTCTAGTTTATAATAATACTTCATCACCATTAGATGTTTTTAGTTTATTCCAATGCCTTTGCAATCGATTTACAAATTGTAAGATAGTTATTGTTCGATGTTACTTGTCTTTGCGGATTAAATTGTCCTTTCAGCACAGTAAGGCATCCAATTGTTGATTAATGTCAATTAGTTAGTTTACAAAGAGAATTCCATTGCAAAATTATATAAGTGATCGATGTTCAATTCATTTAGATTGCTGCTCAATTCATTTATATTGTTTTTCAATTCATTTAGATTGTTGTTCAATTCAATTAGACTGTTTTTCAATTCATTTAGATTGATGTTTAATTCATTTAGATTGCTTCTCAATTCATTTAGATTGATATTCAATTCACTTAGATTGTTGTTCAATTCATTTAGATTGTTGTTCAATTCATTAAGCTTGCTGTTCAAACCGTCATTCTGCTATTCAATCATAGGCTCGACAGAATAATTAGCCATAACCTACCAAACCTTTCCTCATTAAGTTGATTGAATTTAGAAGGCTAGATAATCCTTTCTCATAAATAGAATAGAGTAACTATTAGTTGATATCACTTGCATATATTATGCCGACACTCTTGAAATAAGAAGACTTACCTCGAGTTGATAATTAAATGAGAAGCACTAGGGTTGCCTATAATAAGCCACCCTTGTGACATCAACACCAGGCTCACATGGAGGAAGTGAAGGTACGAAGGCTTTAAAGTATATAGTGAATTGGTGGATTCAGTAGAAGGGATATATTTCTCCATCCAAAAAGAGTTGGATAGTCCAATGGAATTTGGGTGAGGATCGTTGATCATGGTGGGATTTAGTGGATGGTAATCCATAGATCTGTGGGAGAAACAAATTGTTTGTCTGATAGGTACCATCATACGGTGAAGGAACTTGATTATTCAGGCTTATCGATGTAAGATAATCCATGTAAAAAAAATTCAACATATTAATAAAAGAATTTAGCAGCACAGTAGCAATATGGTGGTTTTTTCCTAGAGAAGGGTTTTCCACCAGACATAATTGTGGCTATTGTTGATTTATTTTATGGTTGCATGTCTATATTTGATGCTCTAATCTTTGATTATGTGTTTTAGTTTATGCATGCTCATAGATTGATTAATTATTTGGAGAAAAAATTTATAAGTGCTCACACTATTGATTCCCGCTGCCCCCTCTTAGTAGTGATATAGTTTCCAACAATTGGTATTAGAGTGGGGCTCTCAAGTGCATCTTGATTGCTGAAGAGTGGATCATAGAGATTTTGATAGAAACTTGCATTTTTTTTCTTTAGAATGGGTTCTCCAAAGAAGTTGTTCCTTACTGTTGTAAATTTCAAATTATGGAAAAAAATGTGAAAAATAAATTATTTTTGTGTGTCTCAAACATTTGGATATTGGTTTGTAAAGGAAATGTTGGAGATTTTCCTGCGTCTAAAGTTTGGAAGAAAAATGCTCAAGCAAGGTGAATTATTTTCGAAAATCTCCATAATGCAGATTTAGAGAAAATTGGAGATTTAAAATATGCCAAGGAAATTTGGGACATATTGCATACGTTATATGGAGCCAAAAACAACAATAGTGATGTAGATATTGATAATAGAAACAAATAGAATAAGGAAGATCCAATCGAAACAATTGTGAAAAAGGACAACAAATATGAAGGTATAAGTTGTAATTGATATACTTTTGAGTTATATTTATGATAATGGTAATGGAAATGATTCATATTTTGTTACTGATAGACATGATGATCATAATTATTTTCTTCTTAAGGCTCAATATGAATCTGCCATTGTTTTTATTGAGGAATTTTCTAGTTAAATTGGTAAACTAACAAATGTATGCAAGGATCATAAGAAAAAATTATAGGATTGTAATTAAAAGGAGAAAAATCTCAAGGAAGACATTACTACCTTGAGAACACAGTTGGAATAATCGAAAACATTAGAAGAAGTTAATTACAACAAGAAAAAAGATAGAAAGGAGTATGTTGAAGCAGTTGAAGGTGTGATTGAAAAATTTAGAAAGGAACTTGAGGAAAAGAACCAACAATTAGAAAAAGTGAAGATAGCCATAGCTGTAATAAAATGTCACAGCAATATTCAAAAGTGTGAGACAATAATTCATGCAAGAAATAATAATAAATAAGAACCAAAGAAGCTTGCAAAAAAGAATGTAACCACCAACAATAGTAAGAAAGAAGAGAAAAAACAAATTCTCCAACAATGAAAAAATAAAAAACCAGAAGGAGCTAGTATATCTAGAAGACATTGCTCCTATGGTTGAAAGTAGAAGTTTTCAAAGGAGACATCAAAACTCCTTTGTTCCCTTGATGGACGAGATTGAATGCTTCAAGTTTCACAATTTTGGTCATGTGGTAGCTAAATGTAGGAAGAACATACATCCATGTAGCAATATGATCATCTAAGAGGAGGATCCACATTCAAGTATACAAGGTCATTCAATGGATATTTTTTTGCGTGTTGTTTGTTTGGGAATAAAGCCATTGATTGAAGATCTAGCGTGAGAAGGTGGAGAGAAAGTATGAGTAGAAAAAAAAAATCCTTTTTCTACATGTATTGGTCATATAGAGTGCTATGTGTGCCATAATTTTGGAGACATGGCCAAGGATTATAATATGCCTAGATATTTCAGGCCATTTGTTCAAAAGAAATAGTCAAGGGGGAATGTGCAGCCAAGAAACACATGGAAGATGGAGAAACAACGAAGAAGATGTGGCATTGAACTTTCTTCTCATGATGAGGATGAAATGTGGTATACAGATAGTGGATGCTCACACCATATTTCAGGAGATAGGAGAAAATTTCATTTTCTCAATAAAACCAAGAATGGTCATGTTGTGTTTGAAGGTAGTGAAATAACTAGAATTTTGGGAAGCAAAAAAGCCAATATTGGTGAGAAGAGGAAAAATACATAATATGTTTGGCTCATTGAAGGCTTAAAGAATAATATTTTGAGTGTGAGCCAAATGGTTCATGGTGGTAAGGAAGTGATTTTCATCTCCAAAGTTTGCATCATTTGAAAATAAGGATCAAAGAGAGTGATTGCAAGAGGAGTCAAGACCCCAGATAATGTGTATGTGTTGAAAGGAATAGTGAAAAGTAAGAAGAGAAAAGAAGAGTAGTCCTCCTTATCAGATTCAAAGTAGATGAGATCCATCCTACTACATTCCATTCTTGCATGTTATATCTACTTGACTACAACAGTATCCATGAGACTTATATGGTCTTAGGGGGAGTGTTGACAACTAGAGGAGTACCAACAATACTGAGTTTTTGATACATTTCATCTATGCATATTCATTCCTACAGGATCAATATGCTCATAAGTTATATTATTCAGGGGTATTTCTTGAGGTTTGAAGTGTTCTTTTCATTTCAGATCTATTTCTTTTTTAGTTTGATTAGCAATGTGCATTTGTTACTAATGGTTTTTGGAGCAGTTGCATGTTGAGTTATGGAAGCCCCATGGTTGTTTTATGTAGGTGTGATGGAGGATCACACATCCAAGGGGATCATTTGTGCTTCCTAATGGATTTTAAGTGTGTTGGCATTGTGTTCAATATCATGCAGGAATATTTTTATTGTTGTTGTCACACATTTCTAGTTGGATGAGATAGTACGGTTGCATGGAAAACTTGAAATGTTATTAGTGTTTCATTGATAGATAATAGTCATGACATAATTTATGATACTTGTTAATACCATGGATATTTTTTGTTATTGGGTCATCTAGATTTTATGTTTCTCATTGTTTATGTTTTTTTTAGTCATCAGTAATTTTCACCTATTTAAATGACTAAATGCTTTGTCCAAGATTTCTAAAAACAGAATTCAAGAATCATGTGAGTTCTAGAAATCTCCCTCAAAGAGAAACTTTCATTATCCCACTTCCTTGTCAAAGCATGGCCAATCTATCACCCAGATAAGATCAAATCCTGAACCGATGTCCCACACTCTCACTATGTTTTCCACCTCTGCCTATAACACTCTATATCTGTTCGCCTAATCCCTCTACTTTCACACCTTGTTTCGCCAAGTAAGCCAAATTTTCCTCCTTGCTCACCAAGTGCCTCAAGCAATGGTGTTGTCAAAACTCCCTGTCCAAAAGCTCTTTGAAGTAAAAAAAAATGTCTTCTAGTTGTCTAGGATGGTAGTGCATACTAGAGTGTCAAAAACCCCGTCTCCTCATCCAAACCATGTTTCAAGTTTTCAGTCAAAAACCTATTCCAAGGACATTACAAAAATTCAAATAGGGTCACCTAGGTTATGCACTATCATGTTTCTAAATTCAATATTTCCATAGGTATTCAAAGGTGAAATCAAGTGAACACAAGGATAAGGCCATATCATTAGTCAAAGAACATCAAATACCTCTAAAGGTATCCTCTTCCCCAAGAAGTAAGCCTGCGAAGGAGAAATTTACCATGGACAAGCATTTCTGTAGGAATGTTTTGTAAATGATCAAACAACAGAACACAGTAAAAGAAGGAGGCCTATAAAAAACTTATAAAGGCATCCATAGCTGGTAGTAAGACACAAACAGGCTTAAGTTTACAAGGAAGACCAGGATCTCATGATAGATTGTTATGAAGTGCTGGCCATCAAAAGGTCTATGAAGGTCTTAAAAACAATGGCACATAAGAAACACTGTACATCAATCAAATGATCATTAAAAAGAGGTTTGGCCTCAAGAATGAATTTGGTAGAGGGACAACTGCCCTTTTCTTCATTCCTGCAAAGAAGACCAAAAAGCCATCAGATTAGTCATAAGGTAAGGTAAAAGAAAAGGATCATCATAAGAGGACTATTCATAGCAAGAGGGAAGCATCAGGTCTGTGTTCAACAGGAATCAAGATGTATTACTGTTTTGACCAATAAAATCGAGCAAAACTAGGGTTACAAGGGAAAAGGCCTCCTCTACTCCTTCAAGTGCATAGAGAAGGACTTCAGGAGTAATTAATGAGTTTTGAGAGGTTTCTAAGAACTTAGGAGACAACACTGTCTACCTTTTCCCTAAGTAGCCCCAACATCTAGGAGTTTGAAAAAATGGACAAAGATTATGACATAATGACAAAGAAAGCCTCCTTCATCACAAAAAAGCGCTTAAAAGGTTCTCAAAATACATTTCTAGGATTTGGAAAACAAAGGCATTAACTCCACTGTAATAGAGAAGGACATAGGATGTATTGTATCAGCAAAAGGATGAAAATTATCAATTAAAGGTTTGATTTCTCAAAACAACAGTCAGAAGCAGTTTCAAATCATCAAAGAGGGAAAAAATGAGTTAAAATTTCCCCAGGAAGTAATTGTGATTAGCACAAGTTCACTGTTGATAACATAAGCTTTCCAAGTTCAAAGGAGATAGTGATAAAGGGAAGAATTGGCAAAATGACAAATTTGTTGTGTATAGGTGATAAAAGCCTAAAACAAATTCTTTCTCCAAAAAGGGCTGAGGGGCATAGGCTTAGTGTTTTCAAGGAGGTTGTCAAATTTAAAAGAGCCTTAAGAGGTATCTGGCAGTTAGAAAGAGGAGCAATGTTTTAAATATGCCACCTGCAAGGCCACAAAGTAAAAAAGACAGTGAGAGAATTAGAAAGGGAAAAAAACATTATTAAAGTGGGTTTTCACTTTAATTTTTATCAAAGGGTATAAAATGAACTCAACAAGGCATCTTCCCTTTATCATTTGGAGTTTTGCAGACACAGTGAGGGTTTTCATAATTTTCAAATACAGTCCTCGGCAAATTTTTTCAGGTGTTGGGCACCTGTAGGGTTGCGCTGCGCGCCTATAGCCTTCTCCTGTGTATTTTTCCATTGAGAGTTGCGTGCCTATAGAGAGGTGTTGCTTTCTTGGCATATTTTCCCTCCGTGCAGGAGAAGGGCACGACACTCCGTTCAACCACCCGGCAGCGCTGCGCTCTTGCCATTACCTGAGACGCCCGCCCGGAAGCGCTACGCTCCTACCACTACTCCAGCCTTCTGCAAGGCGCTTCGTTCAAGCATCCGGTAGCACTGCGCTCCTACCACTGCTCAAAAAGCTGAATGATAGTGCATTCAGGCACTCGAATCCCTCGGTGCTGTGCTCCTGCTATGGCACTGCGCTCCTGCCACAACGCTGCACTCCGGCCACAGTGCTGCGCTCCTGGCACTATTTTGCAATTTTTTCCTGAATTCAAATTCAGACTAACCCAAGCTTGCCCACAAGCTTCTTGAGCCATTTTCTCTACTGTGCTGCACTTCAAGAGGTATTTTCAACCTTTTCCTCCCTATGCATGTCTTCCTAGAGATAAGGCAACTTAGAAATTTGAAAGTTGGTTTAGGAAAGAGCAGTGAAATCTTAAAGAAGCCCTTAGCCTGCACACCATTGATGCCTTGACCTAGATAGGAAAATTCATCATCTAATTTAGATCCTTTTCCACATCATTTCACTAGCAGAGTCATCCCTTTTAAAGATTATGAGGCAGGGATAAAACTCAAAATGTCTAAAGAGGATAATGTTAACATTGATGAGTCAAGCCAAAGGCCTAAAAATCAGCCAAAGAAGGGAGGGATACCAAATAGGTTTGAGCCTATAAAAACTAAAGAGCTGATAACCTCCCCTATTATTTTGACCTATTTTCAAGAGTTTGGCTGCTATGAATTATGTAAAAAAGTACAAAAGCTCCAAATTCACCCTCAGTTGACCAAGCTCTTTACCCTAAACCTTCATAAACATTAAGTATGCCTAGCCAGGGTAAAATTTGAGTTGACTCCATATGCTATCTCTAGGGCCACTAGAATTCCTTGCATAGGAGAAAGGTGGTTCAAACAAGAGTATCTAGACCTGAGTCACTATCGCCCATTCTTGAAACCAAGTTGTCAAGCTGACTGTAAAACCATGTTCTCCTTCTCTCATCTATTAGACAGATTTTCTCTCCTGATGAGGATCATCATGAAGTACTTCACCTGTGAGGGTAGGTTCTCTAGATTCTATTCATACCACATAAGGCTCATCATGCACTTCACCAAAACCAAGCTGCGACACATTCCCTACTATATTTGCAAAATTATTGAGAAAATGTCTTCCATCATGCAGAAAAGGCCTCCATCCCAACAAATGTCAAGCCTTTTTCATCATTCCCTCATCAAAGTGATTGTCTCACACCAACTAGAACAAAAAGGCATCCCCTGGGAGGTTTTCATCACCCGCGATGATTTCAAAAATCCACAACCCAATCCTCTGCAAAGTATGCCATCATCATCTCAAAATCCTCCTCACACACCTCCATCACCTTTGACTAACCTTGGTTCATCTTCTTCCCATGAATCATTTCCTCAAATAGAACTTCCTCATCCACCTTCCCCTAAGAAATCAAAAAATGAAGAAAGTAGCGATGGCCAAGAAGAAAGCAGTGATGGCTAAGAAGAAAGCAGCGAGGAACAAGATGATGAAAATGAAGAAAATAGTGAAGATGAGGGAGATGGAAAAAAGGATAATAAAAATGAAGAAAATAATGAGGGTCAAGAAGAAAGAAGTAATGGCCATGAAGAAAGAAGTGACGAAAAAGAAGAAAACAATGAAGGAAAGGATGATGAAAATGAAAGAAAAAGTGAAGAAGAGGAAGGTGATAGAGAGGGAGATAACCAAGAATAAATTAACAAAGGCAATGACAAAGATGACTATGTTGATAAGGAAGAAAATAGAGTTGAAACTAATGAGCCCCATAATGAGAAAAAAGGCCAAATAGTGGGTCTTATGATGAAGAAAATGACAGTGACAAGAATACATATGAAGATAGTGGGGAGGATGCATATGATGCAAATGAAGAACATAGTGAAGGAGAGCAAGATAACAAAGAAAAAAACAGTGAGGAGGCCTATGAAATCAATGAGGAAAACAAAAATGATGGTGACAAAAATGGCTAAGACAGTCCAGAAACAGAGTTTAAATTTGTTTTCCATAGGCAAGAAAATGATGAAAAAGGGCCAACCAATGAAGGTACCCAAGGCAGTGACCATGAAGAAAAAACAAACAACAGTAAGGAAGACCAAGAGGGTGATGATAGCATAGAAGGAGGTGAAGAGAATGAAGAAAAAAATAGTGTTACAAATGCAGAGCTTGAAAAAGATGATGAAGGTGTTGAAAATGATGAAGATTATGGGACAAAAAAAGAGTTTGAAGAAGAAGAAAAGAAGAATGATAATGACCAAGGAGAGGCAACCTCTCAAGGGGAAAACATTCAACTAACCAAAGACAGTCATGGAAATGAAGATGTTCCCAACAAGGATCAGAGCGCCTCTAACATTGCAAATATAGAGAGGGACTGTCCTAAATATGTTGATAGTGATGGTGGCATAAAGGATAGTGAGGGTGCTTGTCAAAGGGCAGCGAAAAACAGGGTAAGGGAGATGCACAAACATAGATCATCCATGAGGAGAAAAATAGTCCTAAGCTCACTAGTGATCAAGCTTTGCAAGTAAAACTTGTTACCCCTTTCACCTTTACCTATCAAAGAGGAGAGAGGCATGTGTTTGTGTTGATCAACGGTTGTCATTGATGTCAACCCAAGTAGCACCAGGGGCTAACCCAATATTGCATGGAACTTTTGACCTACGAAATTAATATATTCTGGGTCAATAACTCTTTTGATGGTTTCTACTTGTCGAGATGTTTCCATTGATATATGGCACGCCATGTAATTCTGCATGGTTTGAGAGATATTCATGTTTGAAGTTTATACCCACAGTTAGTGGGCTAAAACCCCATGGGTTTGGGGCATGGGTCATTGAAAAGTATTAATTAATAATTTTTAAGCTCCTAAAATCCATCCCATGTTCACTTGTTGAAGCCCCTCTCAACTTAAGCATTTATATAAATTGTGATCTTCATTTCCTCCTTAGGTAAGGGATTTCACCATCTGAAACAGGTAATCGTGGAATTTGTGCTCTAAATTTTGTTCTACGAAGGTTCAAAATCTGAAATTTTTATGAGGGGAAGTTGCTGTCTTGAGGAAGTGGCTGTAAAAATTTCAGATCAAGGTGCACAATATTTTTGGAGATATGATCTATGGAAGTCAAGGTTTTTGCAGGCTCCTAAAATTCATCTCAAAGAAGTGACCTTGGTAAATTCATCATAAATCTCTCTCTAAGTATAGGATTGGAATTCTGTAAAAAATGGTAGATAGTGCATAGTTTTTACTTTTCGCTCTATCAAGTTTAGAGCCAAATGAAGAAACAGTGACACGTGGCACATCGTAAAATTGCGCTCTACTAAAACAGACCATAATTAGGGCATTGTGAGAGATTGGGTATAACTCTCTCTTTAAGAGTCCAAATTGGGTCAGACCTATGGCATTGGAAAGAAGACTCAGAGAAATACTATAGGACCATAAATTAGATATTGAGGATCTTAAATAACAGAGATACACCAGATTTAATATCTAGCTCCTAGAAGGCAAGAAAAAGCTAGATCATGTGTTGTCAAGGGTTACAAAGGACCATAATTTCTACGGTAGTAAATCAAAGCAAGGTGCAGCAGAGGGTAGCATGACAAGAGAAGCAACCAAGGTGCATATCAGTAGCAAGAAGTTCATCATATGAAGTCTTCAAGTGGGCAGCACTGCATACAATCATTGTAAAGGTATCATTGTACTAAGTCATTGTAAATACATTATTGTAAAAATTGTACTAGTGTCTATCTACCAAGGGTTGAAGATGCAGTGTTGGGAGGTCTAGGATCATCATTAGGTGGTTGTGTCAAAGTTGGGGTTATGGTCTAGTATATATTCTTCTTCTACATCATTCTATATCATTGTAAAGTGGACCATTTTCCCTGGTACGGGAGTCTATTCTTATTTTATTCTTCTATAGGGTGGTAGGGTGGTGCTAGGGTGAGTTGTATCTCATTGGGTGTTAGGGCATATTTTTAGTTGACTACTAAAAAATCTTGAGCATTGGAGCGTCCATCCAGTGGGAGTTGGAGAAGAATTTTTTTCTATATTCTAGGAAGTTGGAGCTTTATTTCCAATTGGAGTCGAATATTAAAGAATTATTAGAAAAGCATTAGGTGGTTTTTGTCCCGGAGTGAGTTTCCACCTTGAAACATGTGTGCATTTGTGTTCCTCTTGTTTGCTACTATCATTGTACAAACACTGATAATAATAGAAGATTAACTAATGCTCTAATTGAAAGGAATACTGATTCACCCCCCCTCTCAGTATTTCCAACAATTGGTATCAGAGCTTGGTTCCTTCAATAACATTTTAACAGCTGGAAGGAGGTCATGGAGCATACCAAGAATGGTGTATCTCTATTCAATGAAAATAATTATGCACTCTGGAAAGGAAGAATGGAGGTTTATCTCTTGGCTCAAGGTTACGAAGTATGGGACACTTTTCAAAATGGATTTACATCAACTACGGATGAACAAGGTAAGAAGAATTTGGTAAATGATGCAAAAGCAAAGAATATTATTATCAGTGTACTTATTGAATTTGCTTATCATAAGGTGTTGGGTTGTAAAACTACCAAAAATGTATGGGAAAAGCTTGAGAATATATATGCAGGTGACTCAAATGTCAAAGAAGCAAAGCTTCAAATCTATAGAGAAAAAATTGAGCAACTCAGAATGAAAGAAGATTGCAACATTACTACATACTTCCAATACGTTGATGAAATAACCAATACTCTGGAAGGATTGGGAGAGCTAGTTGATGAGAAGACTATTAGATGGAAGATTCTTAGAACGTTACCAGGAAGATTCAACCCAAAGGTATCGGTGTTATAATACAGTGCAAATTTGGACAAACTCAACAAAGAGGAATTACATGGAGTTCTCATAGCATATGAAATGAGACTTGATGAAGAAGAGGGTACTTTGCATCTAGAAACTGCGTTTTTTGCATCTAAGAAAACCAATAAGGATAAACAACCTTCAATTGAAAATACATGCACCTGCAAGTGTGAAGAAAAGGGAGATGATGAAGAAGGTCTTAAAGATGAAGAATATGCTTACTTCACGAGAAAACTAAAAATTGTTAAGGGAAAATTCAAAGGTAAACTTCCATTGATATGTTTCAGCTGTAATGAGGTTGGGAATTTTGTAGAAAAATGTCCAAACAGAAGTAATGGCAACTCAAAAGGAAAGAAAGGCTTTAAGAAATTCAACAAGCAAGGATCCAAAATGAACTTTCTCTCTAAAGAAGATAGCTCATCATCCGATGAAGACAATGACAGTGAAGAAGAAGCCAATGAGAGAGTATTGTTTATGGCCAAGCACAATAAACCGAAGCACAATAAACAAGAGGTATCAAAAAACGAAGAAGAAGGATGGACCATAGAAGAATTTTATGAGGAAGCAATCAAGCTTATAAAAGATCTCAAGGCAGAGAAGATCCGTTCCAATACTCTTAAAGAACAAGTTCAAGGTCTCAAAATTGAAGTTGAAGAACACAAATGCATTGAAGAGTCACTTCAAAAGAAGTTGGAAGAAAGCAACCAAGAAAGGGAAGAATTAGAAGCCGAAGTAGTCTTGCTGTGTGAGGAAGTGAAGAAAGGAAAAACGATCCAAAACTATGCCAACAGCTCAAGGGCATTGGAAGAACTCATCAACAATCAACGATCTTGCAACGACAGAACTGGCATCAGTTACAAAGAAGAAGAAGCAGGACCTTATACAACAAAATACAATGAACCTATGAGATCTGACATGCATGTAGACTTCACTGGACAAGATTCACAAGAACAACCTTGGGAGACAATTCCTCGATGAAAATTTCCATCCAGGTACCAACATATTTTTTATGGCTACTCTTATTCATGTGGAAAATTTGGTCATAAAGCTATAGAATGTCGCACGTACCCTAGGAACTAACACAATTCCAGGAAATCTATCAAATATGAACCTCCCAGGGCTCAGCAAAACATCAATATATTTGAATATTTAAGAAATAATATTGAATGTTACAAATGTCGAAACTTTGGACACATAGCCAAAGACTGCAGACTTGAAAATCCTCCAGAAGAATCTTCGAAGCCACAAAATGAACGAACATGGAAGAAGAAGAAGAATGATAATTGTGCTCTCGCTTTCAAGGCTCAAAAGAACAAAGATGTGTGGTATGTTGATAGCGGTTGCTCAACGTATATGACTGGAGATAGAAATAAATTTGTATCTCTGAAAGAGAAGAAGGATGGAACCGTGTCCTTTGTAAATGATGGATCTTCAAATGTTATAGGATCAGGTACTGACACTCTCGGAAGCAAATATTCTCTAGCCAAGAATGTTCTATTGGTTGAAAACATGAATCAAAATCTGCTCAGTGTTGGACAAATGTGTGATCAAGGACACACAATACTATTCAACTCCACAAAATGTGAAATCATGAAAGGCGTGTATGGTGAAATTGTAGCTACAGAAATTCGAGCTCCAAACGACATATATGCTCTGGATGAAGCAACTAAAGCATGTATAATAACTAAAGAGGATGATACAATAATTGGTAGCAATGATGATCGACTAAGTAAGAAGTTTGCTACAAACGTGCAAAGTGATTTCGAGATGTCTTTACTTGGTGAGCTGACATACTTCTTAGGGCTTCAAATATCTTAGCAAGAGAAAGGAATATTTATATGTCAAGCCAAGTACATCAAGGAAATGCTCAAGAAATTTAAAATGGAATATTGCAAACCCATCCTTACTCCAATGGTAACAGGTTGCAAATTGATCATAGACGACTCATCTAAGGATGTGGATCAAAGGTTGTATAGATCTATGATTAGTAGTCTTCTATATGTAATAGCCTTCTGACCAGATGTTATGCAAGCAGTTGGCCAAGTAGCAAGATTCCAAGAAGCACCAAAAGGATCATGTATTAAATATTCACTAGCATTGGAATGTCTTCGCCAGAAGCTTGGGATTCTCCCAAGTTCTCATTAGATTTTCCTTTTTTCAGAATATAAAGGGGGAGTGGAAGTAGATTACAGGTCTGCTGGACGATTTTATGTCAGGGGGAGTGGAAGTGTGTACAGGTCCACAGAATGGTTGTGTTTCAGGGGGAGTTACCCTTTTCCATTGATGTCAAAGGGGGAGAGAATGTTGTAGGAAGAGGTGTCATGATCGCAGGGGGGTAGTTGTGTTGCCATCAATGCCAAAGGGGGAGATTTTTGATCATCGGTTGTCATTGATGTCAACCCAAGAAGCACCAGGGGCTAACCCAATATTGCATGGTAATATTGACCTACCAAATTAATATATTCTGGGTCAATAATGCTTTTGATGGTTTCTACTTGTCGAGATGTTTCCGTTGATATATGGCACGTCATGTAATTCTTCACGGTTTGAGAGATATTCATGTTTGAAGTTTGTACCCCTAGTTAGTGGGCTAAAACTCCATGGGGTTGGGGCATGGGTCATTGAAAAGTATTAATTAATATTTTTTAAGCTCCTAAAATCCCTCCCACGTTGACTTGTTGAAGCCCCTCTCAACTTGAGCATTTATATAAATTGTGATCTTCATTTCCTCCTTAGGCAAGAGATTTCGCCATCTGAAACAGGTCATCGTGGAATTTGTGCTCTAAATTTTTTTCTACAAAGGTTCAGAATCTGAAATGTTTTTGAGGCGAAGCTGAAATCCTAAGGAATCTGCTGTAAAAATTTCAGATCAAGGTGCGAAATATTTTTGGAGATATGATCTGTGGAAGTCAGGGTTTTTGCAGGCTCCTGAAAGTCATATCAAAGAAGTGACCTTGGTAAATTTGTCATAACTCTCTTTCTATATATAAGATTGCAATTCTGTAAAAAGTGGTGGATAGTGCATAGTTTGGAATTTTTTCTCTATCAATTTTAGAGCCAAATTAAGAAACAATGACATGTGGCACGCCGTACAAGTGTGCTCTGCTGAAATAGTCCATAATTAGGGCATTGTGAGAGATTGGGTATAACTCTCTCTTTAAGAATCCAAATTGGGTCAGACCTATGGCATTGGAAAGATGACTTAGAGGAATACTACAGGACCAAAAATCAAATATTGAGGATTTGAAATAACAGAGATACACCAGATTCAATATCGAGCTCCTAGAAGGCAAGAAAAAGCTAGATCATGTGTTGTCAAGGGTTGCAAAGGACCAAAATTTCTATGGCAGCAAAGAAAAGCAAGGTGCAACAGAGGGTAGCATGAAAAGAGCAGCAACCAAGGTGCATAACAACAACAAGAAGTTCATCATATGAAGTCTTCAAGTGGGCAGCATTGCATACAAACATTGTAAAGGTATCATTGTACTAAGTCATTGTAAATACATTATTGTAAAAAGTTTACTAGTGTCTATCCTCCAAGGGTTGAAGAGCCAGTGTTGGGAGGTCTAGGATCATCATGAGGTGGTTGTGTCAAATTTGGGGTTATGTTCTAGTATACATTCTTCTTCTACATCATTCTATATCATTGTAAAGTGGACCATTTTCCCTGGTATGAGAGTCCATTCTTATTTTATTCTTCTATAGGGTGGTAGGGTGGTGCTAGGGTGAGTTATAGCTCATTGGGTGTTGGGGCATCCATTTAGTTGACTACTAAAGAATCTCGGGCATTGGAGTGTCCATCCAGTGGGAGCTGGAGAAGAATGATTTTATAGATTCTAAGAAGTTGGAGTTTTATTTTCAATTGGAGTTGAATATTAAAGAATTATTAGAAAAGCATTAGGTGTTTTTTTGTCCCGGAGTGGGTTTCCACCTTAAAAACTATGTGCATTTGTGTTCCTCTTGTTTTCTGCTATCATTGTACAAACACTGATAATAATAGAAGATTAACTAATGCTCTAATTGAAAGGAATACTAATTCACCCCGCGCCCCTCTCAGTATTTCCAATAGTTTGCTGCCTCCAAAGAGCAAGGGGCCATGCACTCCTCCTCAACTCCAATGAAAGACAAAGGCAAAAAACAAGTGGAAGAGGAAGAGGAAAATCATGAAGAAGAAATAGAATTTGAGCTCATTCACATAGACAGTGAGGATGAAAATGAGACAAGAATAGTAAACTCTCTTCTACAAGACCGGAAGGCATAGATCAAAGACTTGGAATTTGAGTTAGAGAGGTCTAAGGATCTCATTCACTTTTTACAGATGCAGAACAAGAAAATGAGTGGCCAACTGACCATCTATGAAGCAAGGGCACTCAAGTATCAAAAAGAGGCTCAAAGGTCACAAGTGCAGTTGAAGGAATACATGGGTGCCTATGAAGAAAGTGAGGATAAAGAGGTTCAAACTAGAAGGAGACCTAGGACCAAGGGTCTAAGAAAAGCATTGGCCAAGCAAAGAGAGGAAGAATCAGCCCAAGCACAGAAATTTCCCCTCACCGAACTTCTTGCCATGGAAATTGATCATAACAGAGAAGCATGGCTTGAGAGAGCCAACCTACATCTAGAGGCCAAACTGGAGAAGGCCAACAAAGACTTGAGCTTGCAAAGGAGAATGACTGAGCATTATAAATGGAGAAATCACTTTGCAAGGAAAAAGCTCAAAACTACCCAAAATGAGCGCCCGACACCAAAAGATGAAAAGGACCAAGCTAGGCTTGGTATTTTGGCCCAATTTTCTCTGCAGGTCTCCAATGACCCATGAGGCACCTACCTACCAAATTTGAGGCAATTTGGACAACTTTTTTCTTTTTCCAAATTTTGACCCCTAGGAGCTCAACACCCCTTGTGTTGCGCTTTTTCTTAGGGCATATTCATGAGGACAGGTTTACATTTTTGGATTCCCCATCAGTAGAGGAGTATGCTCACCAAATTGCAGTTCAATTGGAGTTGTTTTGACCCCCCAAAAGGGTCAAAAACACATTTTTTCACCTTTCTGCCCACTTTTCTGAGCATGTGCTATGCTCCTGGTAGTATTGGAAATTTCCACTTTTTGGGCAAAATAAAAAGTTCAGATTGAAGATGTAAAGGTATATTTGGAAATTAGACTTTCATATATTTCTAACGAGCCATCACGGAGCCTTTTCCGACATCGAGAAGGCCTCCAAAACACCGCTGCAAAAAGGCCTATTTTGGTGCTGCGCTCCTAGCAGAATTTCAGAGTTCAACACAGTGTGTTGTGCTCCTATAACTGAGTGGAAAAAATGTGCGTTTGGAAATTTTTCTTAGGCATGTCAAGCTTAAAAGTCAATTTTATTTCCTCTTATAGTCGGAAAATATATTTTATTTAGATATTTTTGTGCCTTGGGCTTTGCAAAGCCTCAAGTACAAGTTAGGATATTTCTCTTTGGCCAATAGGCTTCTAGATGCTCTAGTAGGCTCTCTTCTCCTCATTTGTTATATAAGACATGAGGATTCATTGTAATCAGTTAGGACTTGATGTGTTTAAGAGAAATACATGGTTTTATGAGCTTGGACAAGATATTGGTTTTATGAAGTGAATGAATGGCTTGTGTGGCTTGATGTTGGAGAAGCTTGCTTGCAGGATTCCATAGCTTGGTGAATGGTGATGTTTTTGTAACTTGTTAATGTTTTCTTGTCCTCATTTTGTTTAAGTCTGCTTGTTTGCTATAGATTAGAAAATTATAGGTTGAGATATGCTCATGGAAGCACCTCAAACCTCTTGTTTTCTATAGTTTTGATGTTTTCTTCTTTTAGTTCATCTTAAGGAATTCTTGACTGCTCCTTAGGCCCACTAAAACTTGTTCTTTGTTTCATGAATGATTAGTATGTTAGCTTATAAATATGATTCATGGTATGCCCTGCTTATTTAAAATTTTCAAAACGTTATTATGAAGCTTTTCTATGGAATACTGATTGATTAGGTTAAGACAAAGAGGTCTTGTTTCGATCTTGTCATTTTCCCATGCTCACCAACTTTTTTCAGATTTCCTGATAGTTTGATATATGTTGTTTAGGAGTTCCCTCTCCATATATTGAGTTTTTTGTTTATCTTATGTGTTTTCTCAAAAAAATGAAGGTGAATTTCTAAATTTAGGAGTTCTAATGCTTCTATGTATCACCGGAATGTTCATCTTACATGTTTATCAGTTTGAGTATTGTTCATAGAGATTAATGGTTTGCCCTAACTCATGAGTTATTTCTTTCAGACTATATATGTTTAAGACCTCTTAGTTTTTCCCAAACTTAATGTTCACCTCATACATCACCTACGGGATCCATTAACCTTGCTAAATCGGCCCTGCAATACACTTTGCTTCATCATTTAGACACCCTAGACATCATCTGACCCCATAGCCCTATTGATTTGACAGCCTCTCATTTCCACCTTTCCTACTTAGTCATCTTACCGCAACCCAAAACAAACAAACAAATTACACTTAACAACTAGCCTAAAATCAATCATCTGAAGCAAACAAGTTCACATCCTTCGCACAATAGAGAGAGCCGTCTCTGAGTCCAGGAAGGCTAGGTCCTAGGACTCCAAAGATAGGTCTGATGTTACCCTGTCATTTGGTTTAGCCAATCTTCCAAATAACGAGACACTAAAAATACTAATATCTAGATGTTTCTGAAACCCAAGAATTCCCCACCTCATAATGTAATATTCCCAAATGGGAAAAGCAGGAATAGAGTGCATAAAATTGGAAATATGGAGAAATATAATAGATAAAATCATGAGACAACAATAGATCCATTCCATTATGATTATAATATAAAAATAGGTACAAGATATTGAGGAAAAAGTCACTCAAGTGGGGCAAACAAGCCTTCCATGAAAGCATACACCTAGATCTAAAATGCTATTAATACATGAAGTACAGGAATGCAAAAAACTGCACTGTCTAAGAGAGAATAGTAGATGAAGGATATAAATATATATCTTTGTTGATATAATGCTACAAAAAATTCTATGGCTAGAGATCGATGCTCCAAAACAGAATTCTAGGGCAACCCAGAAAGGTTTTTGGAAATACACACTATATAAAATATAGAAAATTTGGCCCTAGGACTGAATAATCTTTGCAAATAAAACACTGATGGGAGAGGGATGATCTGATATACAAGATGGTTGATACTCCCCCAACATATCTCCTAAATTAAGGGTTAATCCCCACACAGGAAACCCAAACACTCCAAATAGGGCAACAAACCCACTGTTGTAGCTGCTCTCCAAAATAACACAGTCCTTGCAGGAAACTGTGTTATAGATGATGATTGCTACTTGGCCTGGTGCCAAAATATGTATTTAAGACCCGAAGTCTTCCTCACAAGCCTCCAAATGAAAGGATGATCCCTCTCATGGAAAACTAGATCAGAAATTGGAGATTTATCTCCTCCACTGCTACACCCCGACAATACTGTTACACCATTTTTTGGTCATCTAACCTACTATCATTAGATGGACCCAAGTACACCATGTAAGACCAATTTTACCCTAAGTAAAATTTCTCTCACTATGTAAAATAACTTAATAAACCACAATTATTAGGTTGTTTATGGTCTAAACAGGAAACCCCAAAAGGAAATATTAAACAAACCTATATTTGTTTGATTTTCCTCATGGAATAATTAATTAAACCATAATTTAATTATTATTCCTAATTAATTATTCCTAGCCATGTTTAACCCAAAACAAAGAAATTAATTAGATAAACCTTTATTTATCTTATTATTTTCTAGGAATAATTATTTAAATCTTATTTAGATATTATTCCTTGTTAAATATGACCAAATCATCCACAAATAATTAAATAAATCATTAGTTATTTGATTATCCTTCAACCACTTCGTTAAAAAGATAAATAAATCATTTATTTATTTATTATTGACAAATAAAGGGATTTGACCCAAGTCAAATTCTTTTCCCTCCAACAAATATAATAAAATATTCCATAAAAGGTGGATCTAGATTTGGTTAACATTATTGTAATCGTGCACCAAGATCTAGAATGACCCAATATTTTGTTATAAATAGGAGGGTTTTTCCTACCATTCTTCACCTTTTGTTACCTACTAGATCACTCTGGATCTATACACTTGGTCACATTCTACAGTATTTGCTGTGTGGTGAGCTCCTTGAGTTCTATCTTTGTCCGGGTTTTCTACACCAACAAGAGAGAGAGACACGAGACTCTGAAGTGCTGAGGACTTCCAAGAACCCATGCCATTGAGGAGAATTGGAAACACCTTCTTGTTTTCCTCCCAGGTGCCCTTAATACAAAAAATTCTTTCAAAAATTTTTCTTGTCTTGTCTATTGGATATATGGAGCAAAACCTTCTTTTTCACTGCTTAATGTCTTTCTATGCATAGATCCGGTTTTTTGCAGCACTTGTCTTGGTCAACTAACTGCAGATCTGAAGATATTGGCAGCCATATTTGATGTTAGGGCTATTATTTATGCGTAGCTAAAGTGGTCTTTTTTCGTACACTTCGACAAAGGATTCATACTAACAATTGGCGACTCCACACGGGTTTTCAATTACGACCGCTGTCGTTTTTCATATTCCTGCATATCCAACTACTTCAGACCCTAGGGTTTCTTTTCAGCTTTTTATTTTTCCTATTTTCGTGTTGTTTTTCCCCTATAAAACCCTAAAACATTAAAATTTTTAACTTCCGCGTGTTTCTGGCCCTATTGCGCAGGTAACAGACATCAGCCGCAACTGAGACGGCAACTTTTCCGGAAATTTGCCGCCGGGACACCCGGAGCTTCAGGTCGCACTTTTCAGCCCATAAACTGCGACCTGGACCTCCAGGTCGCACTTTTCAGCCCATTTTCTGCGACCTGCACAGAAAACAGGTCAGAACCTACGACCTGCCAATTTTTCTGTTGTTTTTTTGCAAATTTTCTGGGTTTTTCTGAAGCTTCTGTCAGGGTTTTCCAGCCTCTGTCTTAGCCCGTTTCGACCTGTTTCTGATCTGTTTTTCTCATCTAAGTGGGAACATAGCCCCCTAGGGCTTCAATACCCTCCACTTTTGGTGGAAGATTTTTTATCTGTTTCAGGTCTGTTTTTTCAGAGTTTTAGCCCCCCTTTTTCCAGATCTGATACCTCCTTTTCAGACCTCTTCTAATCAGCTCTTCTCCCTTTCAAATCACCTCCTGAAGATTTGTTTGGATCTACTTGTGGCCTCCTCCTTGCCCCCTCCTCGCTTGCTGATTTCCTCCTTTTTTCCAGCCACCTTGCCTCTGCCTCTTGGCTGTGATCTGCACCTCTTTTCAGCAGCTTTCTCCTTTAGATCCCTGTCCCTTTCGACCCTCGATCTATTGGCCTCTTTTTAGTGCGTTTTGACTAGATTTTTTCCTTCTTTTAGATTAGTTTTGAGAGACCCGCCTTTTTGGGTTGAATCGATGCAATAGTAGCTGTTAATTTTCTGTTATTTCAGCATTATATATTGTTCTCTGCAGATTTATTTTTAGTTACGCAGCACACTTTTTCTCTTGCTCTCAAAACGAAAAGGGTTTAAAAATTAAAATTAATGCACGCCACACACTCACCCTAAGCGAAGAAGAGCCTGGTTTACACCGCCAGGCAAAGACTTTAAAATCAATTGACACTGCACCTTTTTGCCCTTGTTTCGACATTGTAATCACTTGATTCTGCACCTCCCTGCCTCTGTCGGTCGTTCTTCTTCCCCTCGTGCCGTGTTTGTGTTGCCATCATTGCGCCCCCAAGGCGCGCTTCCCGGAGACTTCTTGGCCTTCACCCTCAGTTTCCGGTCGATCGACCTGCTCCGTCCCGCCGTCGTCGAGCCAGTCCTCCTCCGAGTCCGCATTCCGACTCCTCTTCTGATTCATTGGGTTCTCCTTTTATTTCTGGTTCTCCCCCTGTCACCTTCACTATGTCTGGTCCAGGGCCTAACGCTAGCGGAGCTCCCGGCCCTAATGCCGGAACTACTACTAGCGGAACCGCCACAGGAACTACCTCGGCCGCACCCTTGCTACCCTACATCGCAGGCCTCAGCCTCCCTGATTTCAATCAGCTGATCAATGACCCTATCTGCCACGATGTTGGTTGGCCTGCTATGCCAACCAAGCTCCCCTCTGACATCCCTAAGTTCGAAGGCCTTGCTGGAGAAGATCCAACCAACCATGTCTGATCTTTCCACATGTGGTGTTCCTCCAATTCCATTACCGATGATTCCATCTGTCTTTGGTTGTTCCAATGCACGCTTACCGGTGAAACTTCCAAATGGTATGTTGACCAAGCCACCTCTTCCCATACCACCTTTGCGACCATTTCCCAAGCCTTTTTATCTTATTTCCAGCTCCCTCTCCGATACGATACTGGTACGGAGCTCTTGACTTCCTTCAAGAAAACCTCTTTGACCCGCCTTTCTACCCATGTCCAGGAATGGCGAAGAAGACGGAGCTTATTTCGAGCCCCCCCTTTCGAAGATCGGGTTTATATGGACTGGTTCCTTCGCACTCTCTTAGCTCCCATTGGCAAATATGTCGCCTCTCATTTCCCTCAAACCAAAGAAGCCGCTCTCCAAATAGCCTTGGAATATGACCTGATCTATGCTCAGTCTGGTTATGTTTATACCATCCTTCCTGACCTCCCCAGGCCCGGAGGCACTAATGCCCCTGGGGCATCTCATTCCGTCAACGGTATCGTTGGAGCCCTTTCTCATCCATATGCTCAACCTCCTATGGGCTATGGTCTCCCTCAGGGAGGGGCCAGTACCTCTAACACTTTTCCCCCTCCAGGTAGCATGTATCCAGGATACGGCATGCCTCATCCTTTTTCCCAACCTCCTGCTTACCTCAATGTTGCCCAACCTAACCATTACCCTTATCCGCAGCCTGGTGCACCATCTCCTCCAGCATATGCGCTTCCACCTCCCGTGCCTCCTCCCACCCCGCAACAGCACCTACAGCCCCCTCCAGGGCAAGTATTTGCACAGCAGGGCGTGACTAATCCCCCTTCTCAACGAAAGTGGAGAGGAAATCCAAATCAATCTTCCCCTGGTACCCATGGACCCAATCCTCAAGGTACTGACCCTAACACCGCTAACCAGCCACAAGGCACTCAGCCCAAGCCGGACAGGCCTCTTCGCACAAATAAGCCTTGTTCGTGTTGCGGTGTTTATCATCATTACACCCACGATTGTCCCCTCTTACCACAGATGCGGCAGATGTGGGAGTCTCAAGCCACATTGCGAGGACAACATTCCTCCCCTCATGCTCCCCCTAATGTGGCCACTACTCAACCAGCTGTGTTTACCGATCCTTTCCCTCAACAAGGATTCATGGCTGCCCAACCACCTGACGGACAGGTCGCCACTCAACCTTCCTCTTCTGGTTCCTCCGATTACCAGATCCTCATGATGAACTATGATCCATCCCCAACCGTCGACCTTCACCTTCAAACTTGGTCTCGCCAGTACCCCAAGCCTCCCGCTCAGTCTGCCCCCGAGTCCCCTTCTTCAGGTTCTACAGAGCCTCTTTCGACATCCAATAGCCCCTTACATATCCCTCAACCCAAAGTTGAGGTTCATACCAAGATTCATAAGGGACCATTACGTCGAAATGCTGCTTCTGGTCGAGCTGCTCATTCTTATAGCATAGTAGATGATTTGGCGCAATCTCCTGCTGCCATTTCCACATTGGAACTCCTCCAGTCGTGCCCTTCCCAAAAGAAGGCTCTGCTATCTGCCGTGGGTGCTGTAGATCCTGCTGATGACCAAATGATTGTTTTTGATGCCCATCACTCAGAACATCCTCCTCTTCCTGCTTCCGTCACCTTCCAAATCCCAGTCAAAATCCGAAATGCCAACGTTTCTCGGTGTATAATTGATGAGGGGGCATCCACCTGTGTGATGTCCGCTTCGGTTTGGAAGCAACTCGGATCTCCTGACTTGGCCCCTTCCACGATCACCCTTCGAGCGTGGGACGGCCACGCCTCCCAGCCCATTGGCCTTTTTCGTAATTGTCCTATCACCCTTGCCGGTAAGACTGTTTACGTCGACGTCGAAGTCATCGACGCCCCTCTAGACTACAACATTCTATTGGGGCGAAGCTACACCTATGCCATGTCTGCTGTCTCATCTGCGGTTTTTTGCAAGATGTCTTTTCCTCACAATGGAAAGATAGTCACCATCGACCAGTTGACTTATCATGAGCCAAAGTCTCAGAGATCCCCTGAGACGACCATCTCTTTTGTAGCCAATAAGAAAACCGTCGATTCCTTGACCAGTGTCTCTCCCGGTGTCTATAAAGACTCCTCTTTGCTTGGAAATTTTCCTGGCCTCCCTCCTCCTCCTATCTCTAATCCCAGCTTATCAAATGTTTGCATGATGCAATCGTCTCGGGTTGCCCTTAAGTGACCCGCCTCGGCTAGTCAGCAACCTCAGCCGCAACCTCGCCCACCGTAACCCGCTCCTAGCCCTTCATCTCTGCCAGCCGGACCTCCTCCTTCTGGCCCTTCTCCTACAGCTGGTCTCCCTGAACCCCTTTATCCCCCTGGATCGGTTCCCCCAGGCCTTAACCATCTCGGAGCCGTCCCTCCTGGTCATTACCCCGCTGGTCAGATACCTTTCCTGGCTCCCCCTCCCGAAGTCTATTCGGTCCCCGTCATGGCCACCCTCTCTCTCCCTAACCCGACCCTGGGTATACCCGTCTGGTACCTTGATCCTCCAGCCGCTACCCCTCCTGGTCACCCCAAACCCTATCTTGCTTTGACACCGGTTCAACCGGTCCCCCTTGCTTCCTCCATTTCTACCATGCCCCCTGCACCTCCCTAGGACCCTACCCCTGTGGTGACAGCTCCAGGAAAGAAAGGAAAAGCTCGCAAGGGGGCATCCAAAGACAAGGCCACCCCGACTGACCCTGCTCCTCCTCCACCCGCAAAGCCTTGTGCCTTGTGTGATGTCGTCGGTCACGCCACCCATACTTTTCCTGAGTTGCCCCGCATTCAACCCATGGTTAAAGTCACATTCCCTGAGTCTACGGTCTCCGACCCTTCTCTTCCGTCCTCGTCCATAACCAAGAACCCAAAAACTATTCGCACTAGCAAACCCTGTGCTTTGTGCGGTGTCCATGGTCATTACTCCCACCATTTTCCTCACCTGACGCATTACCGCACCTCTTTAGAAGTAGTCCGAGAGTATGAGGTTGAAAAAAATCAATCCGCCTCTCTCATACTCGCGCAGTATGCTTCGGGCCAGCTTGAGGATCCCCCCGCTCCCATCGATATTCCCCCCCCTGATGTTCAGATGACGGAGTCTACTACGACCATTCTTTACCTATCATCCTCTATGCGACCCTTGGAGCACATTCCCATTGAATCCTCCCCTGTTGTTTTACTTGACCCCCCTTCAGCGACCACCCTGGGCTCCCTATCTTTTAACCCTTTGTTTCCCTGTTCTTCTGTCATTCCCCGTGACGATCCGTATGTGAGCCTTTCTCTCCCTACGAATGATTTAGGTCCCTTTACCGTGTCATGTGGTGTCTTTTCCACCTTTTACCCCCTCTTTTCCATTCATACACGAGATAACTCCACCCGTATCTTTGTTGACCTCTACAGCCCGAGTCCCCGCCATACCTCCTATAGCCCTCATATACCACCCTCTAGCTTGTATCTGACTCATAGCCATCCTGCTCATTGCACTCCCTCCCGCAGTTGCCGCTCGATGTCTTCTGTACACTCACACTGCCGTCATTGTCCCTCCTCCCCCCATTTGGTGTCTTGTAGCACTATTCCGCAGGACCTCCCGTCCTCACCCTATATCGGTTACGCCGATGGTGCAAGTCGTTACTCCCGGAATCTAGCCTCAGCAGGTTGGGCCATTTTCACCCCCTTGCATGCCCTTTTTCTCTCCAACGGGGTATGCATTGGTCCTGCCACCAATAATCAGGCCGAATATGATGCAGTGTGTGGTCTCTTAGTCGATGCCCTCTCTCATCGCATCCTCCATCTGCATGTTCGTTTAGATTCCCTACTTCTTGTCATGCAACTAAATGGTGTCTATCGTGTGCATAATCCTGTGCTGTTTAGATGATATTTACGAGTGAAACTCTTGATACGTGAGTTTGAAACCATAACTTTTACACATGTACCTCGAGAACAAAATCACTATGTAGATAGCATTGCAAACCATGTTTTAGATTGGAATTTATCACACGCATTTTATACAAGACAATAACATTCATAATAATTAAACAAGATGCATATCCATAATATGTGTCGCAAAACATGTGTTTAGAGTCCATCTACTCTGATACATATGACATGCCCATCGCATGTTACAAAAAACTCAAAACTGGGGGCACCACCTACCCGTACATACAGACTAGGGGGCACCACATGCCCCACACCTAATCACTATCTGGCGGATCCCGAGCCAATGGCTCTGCTCCTGCAGCCTGTAGATCCCGCATCCCCTGACTGGCCATCGCCATGCGCCGCATGACACCTCGCCATTCCGAGGGAAGACCAATACATGGCTCTATGTACTGGTCGTCTAAGTCTTGCCACCCGCACTCTGATACTCTGGTCAGAAACCTCTCGCATCTACGTCGGATGTCCTCCAGAAGAGCGGCCGCTTCCTCATTATGCGCTGCTCTCGACCCACTCGGACCTGCAACTCTAGATGCTGCCGGTCGTCCCATATATCCAGCCAGTTTTACCGGAGCTATATCTGCATACCAAAAGTACACGAATTAGTACCCTATCTACTATTCACTAACTTTCACATGCCCAAAAAAGAATAGTTTCTTATCACTTACCATCGGGTCCCCATACTCGACCAGGCGGAAGTGGTAGGTCCGGATCCCCACAATAACTCATCCCACTATAGGGATAGTCGTCTATGTATAACGACATCTGATCCCAATGGGCAAAGAACTCAGGTCGAAACACTCGTCCGACCGCCCCTCCTCCCCCTCTGCACAGTAGCCGCCCCCACCGGCACATCCTGGGCTCTCTAGGGCCCCCATCTAGGAGCTATATACGAGGTCGTAAGGTCGGGATCTTCTCAAAAAAGAAGGAACACAATAAAGTCCCATACAAGCAATCGTGGTTCACTTGCCGCTTGCAAAGCGACATCTGTCATTTTAACGACACCAACATCATTTGGGCCCACCCATAGTAGGTCCACTCAACACACTCTCTACGATCATCATCTGCCCCCCAGTGATGTGATGGAACGCCTGGTTTCCCAGGAGCCGCAGCACCGCTGCGGCCACTGCCCGGGTCTCCAATCTCTCTAGGTCCCTGATCGGTATCTGTGTCCCTTTGACTTGGAGACCCGGTCGACAATGCTGCTCCACAAACTCCATGATGTTCCGCCCCCGCGGTAACACTAGCTGCGTATTCCCCACCATCCCAAGTGGCGGGAGACCTGTCAGACAATACACATCCTGGACTGTCAATTCGATCTTGTGCCCCTGCACTACAAAGAACTCATGCTCTGGATCCCAATAACTGATAATCTGGGCCAACAAGGGCTCTCCAGCTCTCATCAAAGGGTTCTCCAAATACTTCAGAACCCCAAACCTGGCCAACACACGACGAACACCCTGATCTGCCTGGATCTCTGCCCGTAATGTACCCAGGTCTCTCTCTCTCCAGTTCACCTGTATATCTGCCATATCTGCACAAAAAATCATCTTTGTCAGCCTACATATAGGGAATACTGTAACCAAACACAAAAAACCCAACTCTCAGCCATCAAACAGCACTAAAACCCCCTCATCTTCCAGGTCGCACTTTTTTTCCAAATCTTGGGACAGGTCGCACATTTTGGCTCAAAACCTGCGTCCCAGGTCACAGATTTTGGCCCAAAAAGTGCGACCCAGCCGAAAATATGCAAAGGGGGCTGTTCCTGAGATTCTGGGCCCTAATCTGAACTTTCAATCCATCAAAATGAAAGAGTAAGGTTAGGCCTCTTACCTGCAACTGACGGATCTCGATTCCAACGGTCGGTTTGTCCGCTATGCTCGCCGCAAGAATTAGGGCCTTCTCTCCTCTCTACATTCACCACATCAACACTAGCAAATGAGTGGATTTGGAGGGAAAACTGCCTTATTAAAAGAGAACCCTTGTTTCTTCTTTTGCCTGCTGCGACCATACCATAGGTCTGTTTGACAAACCGTCTGCACCGTTGGAAAGCTCTCACCGAGCCCTCAAATGGGTATCTGTTATTTTTTTGTTATTTGATACTTCACCAGCACACATTTTGTCCAAGATGGGTCACTTCAGCTCTCCTTAAAATCGCATTTCTTCACTTACAACACTTGTACTTGGGGCACCACTTTGCCTCCTTACTTGTCTTTGTTCGTGTTGATTTTCGTCGTGAGTTACCATCTTGTACTCATGTTTTCATGGTCCCCCATTGGACCTTTACTGTGTGGCAGCACCATCGAGTCGCCCTTGTTTAGAGCATCCAAGTGGAGTCATCATCGCATTCATGGAGTCTATCCCGAGTCCCTTTGTACCCCGCTATAGTCCTCCATCCCTCATTGCTTGGTTTCTCTCTTGTGTCGGACATTATGGCCTTTAGTCCCACTGTCCTTTATCCCTGATGATATTGTGTCAGTCGTTGCCATGTCATTCATGCCCTTTATGCTCTAGCAAGGGAAGTCGTCCATTCACTACTCAGTCCCCTCCATTCCACCATCATCATTGGTATTAGTATGTCCGTCACTCTACTATTTTCTCTCGTGCCTTAGTTGAGGATCTCTCATTACCTCACCTATGGCGGACCTCCTTCTGTCAACATCAGCTCCTTCATTCCAAAAGACAAGTCTAGAGGGCGGTGTACCTTGGTTCCAGCTTCCACTCTTGTTCGGTACCTCGGATCAGGTAAAGGGATCTCTCATTTCCCTTTGGCTTGATTGTTTCTCCACTCCAGCTCCTTTCAGCATGATCGAGATCTGTATACTTGATGGTTCAGTGATGCAGCAGCAACTCTTGGTGATTCCCGGGTGTGTGTGAGATGTCTCAGCCCTCATGAGGGGGTGGCCCTGCAGGTAGCCCCCCACATGCCCTGATGACCTCTTCATTGCAGCCCTTGATGTAGCTCCATATATTTGATGATTTTGGCCTTAGCCGCTTGCAGCGCCTCTTTGATTTGCATGTATCAGTTAGATTTTGTGAGCCCTTCCCCTCTTATAGGGGGAATTTGGGTTGTATTTGTATCTCATGTACTCAGATATTATTGTATAAGTCCTGGCTGTTATCCCAGGCACAGCATGTATGTGGGATCCCTCATTGTATTTTTATCTGGCTCATGTTTATGTCGGTTGTACTTTATGGTTCGGTCCCTTATTTACTGGACACACTATTCTTTTGTACTTTGTCTCGGCGGGCATAGGTATGCCTCCCCCGCCGCCTTTAGCACAGGTACCCTCTCATAAAAAAGAGACTTGTTGCACCTGTAAGTCTCGTCTCCTCAGGGTCTAGTTCTTCAGCACATTAGTCTACCTCACATTTCTCTCTCTGACTTCCCTTTTGTTGTCTGGTGATTGAGTTCTTACAACGTACTTCGGTCATACGATTTCCTCCTAACACTCGCACACTGGGGGGCAATCTGTTACACCATTTTTTGGTCATCTAACCTACTATCATTAGATGGACCCAAGTACACCATGTAAGACCAATTTTACCCTAAGTAAAATTGCTCTCACTATGTAAAATAACTTAATAAACCACATTTATTAGGTTGTTTATGGTCTAAATAGGAAACCCCAAAAGGAAATATTAAACAAACCTATATTTGTTTGATTTTTCTCATGGAATAATTAATTAAACCATAATTTAATTATTATTCCCAGTCATGTTTAACCCAAAAACAAAGAAATTAATTAGATAAACCTTTATTTATCTTATTATTTTCTAGGAATAATTATTTAAATCTTATTTAGATATTATTCCTTGTTAAATATGACCAAATCATCCACAAATAATTAAATAAATCATTATTTATCTGATTATCCTTCAACCACTTCCTTAAAAAGATAAATAAATCATTTATTTATTTGTTATTGACAAATAAAGGGATTTGACCCAAGTCAAATGCTTTTTCCCTCCACCAAATATAATAAAATATTCCATAAAAGGTGGATCTAGATTTGGTTAACATTATTTTAATCGTGCACCAAGATCTAGAATGACCCAATATTTTGTTATAAATATGAGGGTTTTTCCTACCATTATTCACCTTTTGTTGCCTATTAGATCACTCTGGATCTATACACTTGGTCACATTCTACATTATTTGCTGTGTGAGCTCCCTTTGAGTTCTATCTTTGTCTTGGTTTTCTACACCAACAAGAGAGAGAGATTCTAGATCTGAAGTGCTGAGGACTTCCAAGAACCCATCCCATTGAGGAGAATTGGAAACATCTTCTTGTTTTCCTCCCAGGTGCCCTTAATACAAAACATTCTTTCAAAAATTGTTCTTGTCTTGTCTATTGGATATATGGAGCAAACCCTTCTTTTTACTGCTTAATGTCTTTATATGCATAGATTTGGTTTTTACAGCTCTTGCCTTGATCAACTAACTGCAGATCTGAAGATATTGGCAACCATATTTGATGTTAGGGCTATTAGTTATGCATAGCTAAAGTGGTCTTTTTTCGTACACTTTGACAAAGGATTCATACTAACAAATACAACCCAACTCTAAACAGAACTGCATTGTACATGAGACTGAAGTTTGGCCAAAATGCCTGAATGTGTAAGTATAGTTCAAACTCCTCCAAGATCTCCTCAATGGAAGAGGTGGGATTCCCGATCAGGAACACCCAATGCTAAACAACACATGCAATCTTAGCTAAATAGCTGAATAAGGCTATATGTATAAAAAGACCATATATCAAAATATAAAATATAGAAAGATGAGTAATATGGCTGTCATCCTCTTCCTTTTATAAGATATGAGCTTCCAAACCCTAAGACCCATACATTAATGACACTACTTCCATGCAATGTGTCTCCATCTAAAATTGCGCTGTCCCTCCATTAATGTCCACTCCTCCATGACAGTGTTGTTGATTTGGTCAAAGTTGACCCAGTCCACATGTTTTAGCCCCTGTTCACACCTTAGGGTGCTTTATTGAGCTGGAAAGATGATCCACTTCCACATGAGAAGTGGTTTTTATTTTTCATAAAGAGATTTATGGGTCTCCCTACCCATTTATTCACCTATCTAAGTGACAAAGCAAAACTTTAATATTCCAATTAGCCGCAAGATAATTTAGGAATATTACAGTCCTCCCCTCCAAAATGTTTCTTGTCCTCAAGCAACTACAAGGATAATGTAAAATCTCCAATGGATATGTCTCCTCCCAAGAATACAAGTTTTCTTTTGGTGGATAAACCAAATATCTCTCATCATGAAAAAGTGGGAGATATATGGAAAGAGTTATATGCTATCCATTGGCATTCTTAAGGCATGAGAGATGGTAAAGGTTGGGTGCCTCAATCCCCATGAGAAACTTCATTCTCCATGCTATCATCCAAACAAAGTGATATATCCTTGGTAGCTCATACAAACAATCACCAATCCCCTGCTTATGCAATGTGTAAGGGTTGTATGGCTGAAATTGAGAGATAATATTGTTCAACTTACATTTTCTCTCTCTCCATTGTTGCCATAAGCTTCTAAAAAGCTTGAAAATAGTAGAGGACGTTAGTTGTTGGCTGAATATTATCCAAGAAAAATATTTCTTGCCCAAAGTCCTCCATAAAGTGGTCATCCCCATCACTGAATGTAGTCCCAAAAGGACCATGAAATCCACAAAGAGGTTTGCTCTCTTGTGGAGTAATGTGCTGAAAATGCATGGTAAAAGAGTGCATATACATTGTTAGTAGATAAATAAGCATCAAAACACAATCTTTACCATATATTGTAGACAAGTTGGTGAAGAGGTCCATAGATGAGCCTTCCCATTTATCTATCAAAAGGGGAAGTGATTGAAACAACCTTGCAAGGTGGTTGCTTTCCTCCTCATACATCGAACAAGCTACATATCTCCTGATATGTTGGTGCACATCTTCTTTGATATCCTCCCAATAGAATCCCTCCATGATGGTGCGATAAGTCTCAATGAAGTCCACATGTCCTAAAGAGAGTGCCTCATATGCTGCATGTAGAATCTCCTTCTTGAGCTTGGAGTCCCTAGTCAAGTAGATCTGACCATGGAAATAAATGACTCCATCAACCAATTTATACCTCCCATCTACCACTTGCCCATCAATAACCTTACATGTGAAGAGGTTCTTGGAATACTCTACAAATATTTGGGACTCCCAATATGGATCTAGGCTTCCCAACTGTTAGGGTCCCATGATTTGGCTGATTGGCAAGCCAAATGATAGTGTAACATCAAACCAGTCTTTGGAGCCCAAGGACCTAGCCTTCCTGGACTCAGAGGACTCTCTCTATTTGTGTAAGGGATATCTGTGTGTTTTCTTAGTGTGTTCTGATTTTAGGCTAGTTATGAAGTAGGTTTTTTGGTTTTAGTTTTTAGGTTGTGAGGGATGAAACTGATCAAATATATAATATAGGTAAAAAGATGTCAGATCAACTGGGCTATGGGGTCAAAAAGGTCAAAGAAGCTTTCAGATGGTGATACAAGGTTGTTGAAGGGCCGATTTGATTCGAGGTAAAATGGATCTTTGGGCAAAATGGAGTAATATGGACATCAATTTTGTGAATAACAAAGGATTTCAAGCATAACTAGTTTAATAACTGACATAAACATGGTAGGGAAAACCAGTAATCATGAGAAATGTAACTGTAAACTAATCGATGCATAGAAATAAGCATTCAAGCCATGCATAGAGATATATAACTCTCTAACTTTAGGAAATGGCTATCAGACTTTGGGGAAAACAAATTTAAGATAGACAAACAACTCAAATGACTATGTCGGAATTCCTAAACACAGTACTTCAAGCTATTGGGCACTTTGAAAACAAGATTGCATAGTCTTAGGCAAAGTGCAAGATCAGAACAAGACCTCCTTGGTTCAACAAATGACAATCTAATCAATCAAAGAGAAGTTTCATAGATGGAGCTATGGCTAGCCATGAGTAAGCAGGGCATACCGTAAATCATACTTAGCATGCATAAAACCATGAATGAAACAAGCAAACAATATTCTTAAGTTATTAAAGAGAAATCAAGAATTCTTTAATGTGACTAAGAATGAAGAAAACATGGAAGCTATGAAGAAACAGGAAATTTGAGGTGCTTCCAAGGACATGTCTCAAATTTGTTCTCTACTGTCCTATAGCACGCAAGAACATGGATTTATGAATGAAAAATAAGAAACAAAAACAGAGATAGAGACACTATACCATTCTACCAAGTCATGGAATCCAACAACAATCCTCTTTCATCATCCAAGAACATCCAAGAAAATATCCAAAAGCATGTGACAAGTATTTCTTCCAAAGCTTATATGACCATATATTGCTTCTATTCATCAATTTTAGCCTCCTATTACAATGAATCCTTTTGGAATATATAGGCCAAAGAGGAGGAAAACCAACCAAGGCAACTAGCTAGCCATTGGTTCAAAATAAATATCTAAACTTGTCCTTGAGGCTTTGCAAAGCCCAAGGCACAAAAATATCCAAAAAAATATCTTAAAATGATAAAAAAGGGAATAAATTTGACTTTTTATGACTGAAAATGTCCCAAAATAGCTTAACACACATTTTGAAAGGCTACTTCAGAATTCTTCCTTTTTTGGTCAAAAAGCACTAAGGGCGCATCAGCAGAAAATTGCATGTGTTTCAGATAACTTTTGAGGGTCTTCCCGATGTCGAAATGAGGCCTGTGATGCCTCGTTGGAAAGCTATGGATGTATAATTTCTATAAAAACTTGAATTTTCCCAAAATAATGCCTGTAAGTCTGTCAAATACTGGACTGAGTGGAAAAACCCAAAAAAAAGGCCTTGCTGATATGTGGGCAGAATGTCAAAAAAGTAAGTGTTTTTTGCATCTTTGGGGGACCAAAACAACTTCAAATTCTATGAAAATTACTGAGCTGATGCCCCTGAATTTAATGCATCCAATGGTGCCACTCTCAGGAGTTGAGGATGCTCCAAAAAAAAATGGCGGTGCCCATGATTTTATGCAATTAGGCCCAAAAATGTCAAAAAACAAGAACATGTCAAAATTTGCTCAATTTTGGTGAGCAAGTCCCTCAAGGCTTTTTAGAAACATGTCTAGAATATTGGGCCAAAATTCCAAGCTTAGAGGTGTCTTTTTCCTTTTTTCTCACCGGGCGCCCTCTTTGGGCAGTTTTGAGCTTTTCTTGGTTTTCTTCTTTGTTGTTTGGCATTCTAGCTTTGGTGAAGAAGTCATGGCCCCTTGCCTAGGAGAGGCAGCTAGCACATGCTTTGGAGAATGCCCTTCATGATCCATGTTTTGTATTTTCTTGCCCTCATCAGTGCTTGCTTGAGGGTTGTCTTTTTTGTCTTTGTCACTTCTTTCTTCATGACTGTCATGCTCTTTCCCTTCACTGTTTTGTGCTTCATCACCCTCATGCTTATTGCTATGTTGGCTGCCATAATGTTCCTTTTCATCACTACCTTACTGCCCATCAATTTTCTCTTCATTATCACTACTATGTTTAGACTCTTTGCCTTTTTCCTCATCATTACTAAAAACATCTCTTCAGTATTCTGTTTGAGCCAAGAGGCCTTTAACAAGACATGTTTGTGGTTTATTGGTGAAGAAAGAAAATCTTGTTTTGATAAAACACCCTTCTCTTCAATTAGTACCCTTTTTATATTCACTATTTCCTTATAAAGGTAGACAAAAACACCCTCAACTGACTTTGCAAAATATCTCACCACACTCTGTTTTATGGGACAATGGAGGCAACACTAGTTTTCTATTTCATAACACAGAGAAAACAATTCATAATGATCAAACTTCCACCTTATAAACAGTGTTTCTTTCTCCCCTTTGAGTTTCAGGCAAAGTTTGCTTTTGTTTCACTGTGGGTTATCACCGTGTTTGAAAGGCAGCTAGGGTTCTTCAGAACTGACTAAACAAACCTTTGCCTATTACAGTGTGGATATTTGACACTCACAGTCCACCATAACCTTTGATTTTCAACCAAAAGAACCCTCTTTATAACATCATTTGTCTCTTGGAAACATAGCAAAAGCATATCACCTCTTAAACTCAAAATTTGTATTAGAGTAAGGAAAATACCTAAAAAAATGTTTAAGGGCCCTCGTTTGATGAGTTGAGCAGGTTTAGAGCTTGTTGGAAAGCACAAGGAGTGAGCAGCACGTTTGTTAGAAAGAACGCCGCGCAGTGGAGAAAGTTTCGAGTTGGCCTTTGGGCAGTGGTGACCGCATGCACAGGCACGCCACGTGCCACTACAGGTGTGCCACGCCAACGTTATAGCCCTTTGTATTTTTTCTTCTAAATGTGCCGCGTGCTTTTCCAAGCACGCCGCACAGGCTTTAAGCCTCAAAAACTCTGGACTTTTTCTTGAAATTTCTTGCTTGGTCCCTTTGAAATGCGTATGGAAGCTTTGCAATGGTCGATCACTCCCTTTGTAGTTAAAAAGCCAACACCCTTTTGAACTTTGTTTCATGAGGGTTTTGAAAACCTTTTGAAAAGGCCTTTGTTATAACAAAACTTGATCCATTGCATTTGTAATTTTATCATTTTAAAACAATATAAAGACTCCTCTTCAAACTATTCCTTTGACAAGATGCTACAATTGACTTTTGAAAGGCTACATAATGATGGTTTCTCATTGAAGTAAAAAGGCCTTTTCAAGAAACAATAAACCTCTTCTACTGCCTTTTCATTGTTCCTTATTAAAGAAGAATCTCTGCCACTTCTGCCTATTGCTGACCTTTTTAAAGGAACAACTCTGCTCAAAGACATACCTATGATTTGTGAGGCATTCTTTGTCATTCTTGCAAGGAGATAAATCACCACTTTGAAACTTATTTTGACAGTTTCTGCTCCTGATGTTTTGATGATGATCATGCCCACTGTGAATTTGATTGAACTGTCAGGTGCTCTTTGAGCCTTTCTTTTGACTGTGGGTGAAGAACCTCATTTGTACAATCGTAATCTTACCCATACCTGTTAATCAAGGAAAAAGGCTTTTAAAGACCCTTGGGACTCATATGCAACAGCAAGGTCATTTTCACATGTCCATAAAGGGGCTTTTGACTGTGATAGTGGCATGTTTTATCTGTTTTGAGTATTGTCCATTATTTTAAAGCACTTTCCATATCCTTTTTCACACCTACTATATCTGTGTTGTTGATTTGCAAAGTCCCCTTGAGAAAACAAGGCTTAGGTTAACTTCTTGTCCCTTTGATGAGTTTTTTGAAGAAAATCTTCATGAATAGGAGAAGCAAACCTTTTTTGAATATCAACATCACTCTTTGGCCTATTTTTAACCTAGCTCATTTCAACTACTTTCAACTCTGTTTTTCAAAGGAACAATGACTAGATTTCATGCCTGTTTATCAAGGAGAGGGATCTTTGGAAACCCTTGATGAAATTACATACCTCAGCAGGGTTGGTTCATTTTGGCTCTAGAATTATTTTGAAGGAGATCTCTGATAGGAGATAAGTCAGCCTCTTTGATCATTACAGTACCCTTGCTTTCTCTTTGTTTTTAACACCATTTCTCTATCCATAAACCTTCAATTTTCTCCCACTGCTCTTAAAATTTTCCTTTCAGTCAGTGAAAACCCTAAAATCAATCTCTATCCCTGGCCCTCTGCTTATTAGATGAAGGAGGCCTTTATCACATTGCCAAACCCTCTGCTTGTAAAATGAAGGAGGTTTTCTCAGTCTTCCAACCCTCTGCTCATGTATGGAGGAGGTTTTCTTAGTGATACCATTTCATCAGCTTTTAAACAGTGTTATCTTCCCTTTAACTACCTATTTATATTTAAGAAAATGAAAATGAAAAAATGACAATATGCCGTGAAGGGAATCTCTCTGAGACATGTAATTTCTGCTTTTCAAATACCTTTGTGCATCTTTAGACAATCAGAGGCAGCCTGGATAGTATCTGCAAAGCACTTATTGTCATTTATAATTCACTAACCTTTGACTGTGATTGCAGGAGCTTAATGAAATAAATATTTTCCCTATAGCTGCATCCCAGGCTCAAAACCACATGAGAAGCAGTTGTCTTCTCATGTTGAGTTTAATACTGTATTCTGGAATAATGGTACACTTTTTCTCTTGAAAGATCCATTGAAACACTATAAATCCACCTAATATAAGTTGACCTATGGCATATGCACTGCTGAGACATCAAGGTTTGTTAGTGGCGTGACTTAAGAGTGTAATCAAACTTTATTTGCAGAAAAGAAGGTCATCTAGGACTGGTTGATATTAGATAGAGGTTCTTTGGCTTTATGATAGTTTGCCAAGGGAGAAATGCCTAAAGCGCCACTACCTAACTTAGGGGAGACTTCTTGGACAAATTTGGATTGTTTTCTTTGGAGCTGATGGACAAGCTAGTATGGTTGAGGCTAGATAGGGCTTGAAAATGAGGTTTTATCTCGTCATGGGCTGATTGAAAAGGTAGGGGGGGGAAAATGTTTATGGGTGTTTTCCAGCTGGCAAATTTGACAAATTTTGAGATCAGCTGCTAGAAAAATTGGCTGTAACAACTAGTCATCACCAACAAGTGAAAAATACTAATGACTAACACCAACAATGACAGCGTTGAAGAAATCTAAAACGAAGCATTTGTCACATCATAACTCTCCTCTTTGAAATGATCAATGCCAAAGCCACATGTTGGAGTAATGTTACCCCACTTTTGCTGCCACCCTTGCAGCTGATCTTGCCTAGTACAAGATTGAAGTACATGGAGGTCAACTTCCTCTTGGAAGGCATTCCCCATCCAAAACTTCCATAGTTTTTCCAATGCATGCAAGAGTGTTAATAACCTCTTGTCATATTCAAAAATATTTCTCATGTGTGGAAGAATCATTTTCTGCTCCAAGGCTATGGGGTGGCCATTTGAAACCATGCTCATGTCATCAAAGATTTATGAATCATCTTTCAGTGCAAATATCTGAGTGGGAGATAGCAATGTCCATATCAGAAAATTGTTCACTCCTCCTTTGAACCCATCAAAGGTTCTTTGCACTATGCTATCTCTTCCTAGGGCTCATTCCCTAGCCAAATATATCAATGTTGCACCATGTTGAGAGAACTCTTTATTCATCTTCCAATCAGGGGGCCTCCCTGGTGGAATTCCTCCATGTAATGAAACATCAAGGCCTAGAGCTGGTTGTATATGTGAGTGGACTGATTTATCCTTATCCTCACTACAAAAATCCTCCTGTCTCTTCTGTGCATCAACCTCCAGAAATAGAGAGGAGTGTGTGCTCCTCATCATATGATGCTTGTCCTCCCCTTTATCTCCTTCTATCTTCAAGATCTCACAATATTTAAATGATGGCACATGCTACACATGGATTGTGCCTTGATCTCCATATGTGAGATTCTTTGGAACTCCTTGCAAGAGTGCAAGAGTTTCTCTCTTTGGAGAAAATGCTCCATATTCCTCTTCATGAGGTACTGGATCTACTACTACTGTGACAGCGCTATTACCTCTTTTCTTCTCTTCCCCTTCATCATGAATGGAGGTTTCCTCATCATCATCAAGAGGTTCTTTGTTTAGTTCCTCCATGTCTTCCCTTTGAGAAGAGAGCTCTTTCTTAAATGGGGATCTTGCCTCTAGCAAGGTATTATGCAATTTTTTAATCCCCTCAATAGTTTTCTGAAATGGAGTTGGATTTTTAGATCCTTCCAACTCATGCAAAGGATTTGTTTGTGTATGCTTGGTTAGCTCAAAGGAACTTTCAAAAAATCTCTTTACTATATTTCTAGTGAACCTTGCATAAGTAGACATATTTGCATATTTTAATGAAGAATATTCATAAAACCACCAGGCATAAGCCTTACCTTCAAGGTGCAGCGCTGCTACTCTAATGGCTTCATCTTCTAAAACTTGGTGTTGCTGAAAATAGGTGTCTAGCGTCTCCACCCAAGCCCTAGCTGAAAATTTAGGTGAACCATCAAAAGTAGATAGAAAGAATCTACCTGCATCATGCTACTTTCACCTTGTGATTCTATCATGGTTGCTAGGTCTTCTATCCTCCTTGGTATTGCAAAAACCTTGGAAGTTAAGATGATCTCTAAATCTATGAGTTTGAAATTCATACTCTTGAAGATAGTCACCAAGAGTCTCCTCCTTTGGTACATATCCTTCCTCCATCTCTCTTGTTATGACCCTAGGCATATCACCACATTGTAGATCTAATGGTCTAGCTGAATGCTCACACCCATGATGTGAAAATCTGGAGCGTCCTTCATGTACAAGCCCTCTTGGAGAATATCCAAGTCCTTCATGACATAATGGATGACATACATAGGCTGAGCCAAGATTATGCTTTGATACCAATGTAATAGTCCCAAATTGGGAAAGAAGGAATAAAGTGCATAAAACTGGAAATATGAAGAAATATAATAGATCAAAGCATGATAAAATAGTAGATCCATTGCATTATGATTATAGTAGAAAAATAGGTACAAGATCTTGAGGTAAATGTCACTCAAGTGGGGCAAACAAGCCTCCCATGAAAGCATACAACTAGATCTAAAATGATGTTAATACATGAAGTACAGGAATGCAGAAAACTGCGCTGTCTAAGAGAGAATATTAGCTGAAGGATATAAATATATATTTTTGCTGATATAATGCTCCAAAAAATGCTATGGATAGAGATCCATGCTCCAAAACAGAATTCCAGGAAAATCGAGAAAGGTTTCCGGAAATACACACTATACAAAATATAGCAGATTTGGCCCTAGGGTTGAATAATATCTATAAATAAATCACTGATGGGAGAGGTCTGATCTAATATACAATATAATTGATCCTCCTCCAATAGATCTCCTAAATGAATGGTTGATCCCAACACAGGAAACCCAAACACTCCAAACAGGGAAATAAACCCACTAATACAACTTCTCTCCAAAATGACGCAGTCCTTGCAAGAAATTGCATTGTAGCTAATGATTGCTACTTGGCATGGTGCCAAAATATGTATTGAAGCCCTGAAGTCTTCCTCACAAGCCTCCGGATGAAAGGATGATCCCTCCCATGGAAAACTAGATCAGAAATTGGAGATTTATCTCCTCCACTGCTACACCCCAGCAACATAACCCAACTCTAAACAGAACTGCATTGTACATGAGACTAAATCTTGGCGAAAATGACTGAATGTGGAACTATAGTGAAAATTCCTCCAAGAGCTCCTCAATGGAAGAGGTGGGATTCCCGATTAGGAACACCCAGTGCTAAAAATCACATGCAATCTTAGCTAAAAAATTGAAGAAGGATATATGTCTAAACAGACCATATATCAAAATATAAAATATACCAAGATGAATAATATGGCTGCCATCCTCTTCCTTTTATAAGATATGACCTTCCAAACCCTAAGCCCCATCCATTAATGACACTACTTCCATGCAATGTGTCTCCATCTAAAACTGCGTTTTCCCTCCATTAATGTCCACTCCTCCATGACAGTGCTGTTGATTTGGTCAAATTTGACCCAGTCCACATGTTTTAGCCCCTGTTCACACCTTAGGGTGCTTTATTGAGCTGGAAAGATGATCCACTTTCACATGAGAAGTGGCTTTTATTCTTCATAAAGGGATTTATGGGTCTCCCTACCCATTTATTCACCTATCTAAGTGACAAAAAAAAAATTTAATAGTCCAAGTAGCTGCAAGCTAATTTATGAATATTACACATAACACCAACCAAACGACATCATCTCACAGTATGGATGATATTGACACCCACACCATTTATTCTATTAGCACTAGTTCTGTGTGCAGTATTTGTGCCAATAACTCTCATAGTTCTGAGACATGTCCTATGTTACAAACATTTCAAAAAATTATAATTCAACATCAACCTCACATAGAGGAATATAATTTGGATCCTAAGACGCTGACATTATCACAGGAACCCACTCCCACTCACTATCAGTCCGCCATTACAGAAATTCTACCACCACCTAATGCTGATGAAACACAACATCACATATGATTCATTTCCTCTTCTATAGGAACATTGATTCGTGGTATCTGGTCATGATTTCTTGGTTTCGAGACCTCTAAACCCACACAGAAAAATGGTACCATCACCAATTGAGTAGGCCCATCCCATAGACACATTGTTAACTTCACTAGGTTCTATGGAATCAACCATCAAATAACTATCATGCTCATCTATCAACATAACCAAGATGGAACTCCTCCCTCAAAACCTCACACAACTCGTTTCAACATTAGATAATATTTTTCACTCAAACGAATATATTCTTGAGGCTATAAAGGAGACCAATTTTCCTTTGGATTCCATGCATCACCGATCTTTCTTCCTATGTGAAAAATCCTTTGTACCTATTAATGTGCTGACCCATGATGTTTTCACCATAAAATAAAATGATTTCTTGCCACTAGGACAGGTAGATTGGTTTAAACACCCCATCCCTGCAAAAAATTCACTTGAGGAAGGGAACATGTCTAATATCTCACCTGCCATTAAATTTGATATTTCAATCAAACCTGGCATTGTCGAAGAAATCTCATTGGGGACAACTTGCTCCTGAGAAGAGGTAACCTCATACAAATCCCTATTTCAAGAATATAGGGATATATTTGCTTGGACCTACTGTAAGATGCCAGGAATCCATCCCATCATCATTGAGCACCATATAAACACATGTTTGGATACTCACCCTGTCTGATAAAACCAATGTCAACTCCACCGTTCTAAAGCTGAAGTGAACAAGAAGGAAATTTATAAACTACACAAAGCTAGTTTTATCTATCCTATAGCTTGCACCTCTTGTGTTTCCAACCCTACACCTATCATGAAAAATATGAAATCATTCACATTTGTATTGATTTCCTAGATCTGAACAAAGCTTGTCTCAAGGATAATTACCCTACACAATTCATCGACCAAGTGATTGAAGCTTGCACTACTCACGAGGCCCTATCCTACATGGATGGTTTCTCGGGGTATAATCTGATTCATATTCTCCATACTGATTAGTATAGAACATATTTCAAAACCCCATGGGGCACATTCGCATATTGAGTCATGCTCTTTAGTCTTAAAAACAATGGCACCACCTTCCAATGAGCCATGAATTATATCTTCCATGATCTGGCTCACCTCATCCTCACCTATTTGGACAACCTTACTGTACGATCAAAAAAGTGCGCTGATCATTTGGAGGACCTTCTCCTAGTATTTCAGAGATGTAGACAATACAACCTGCACTTGAATCCTCTCAAGTGTGTCTTTTGCATCAACGCGGGAATATTAACGGGATTCATTATTTCCCAGTACATTATTAGAATCAACCCTCTCAAAGTATAAGCCATCCAAGAATTACCCCCTCCTAAAAATTTAAAGCAGTTACAAATATTATACAATAGAGACCCAATTCAGAGGGGGTTCGAATTAGGTCCAGTATGTGTAGCAAGGAATTTGTATAATAATAAATAGTAATTGAATCATGAGGTTGAGTTCCTAGGGGAAGATTTTTCAATATACAATGGAAAAATTTATTGAAATATTTCACTTTCTCCTCTTCCCCCATCTTAATATTCCTGAGCTCTTTCAATAACATGGCAGGAGTCTTGTAATCAATGAACTTTTCCAAAAACAGTTTCTTAAACTCCTTCCAACCATGGATTGAATTGATAGGCATATTATAGTACCATGTTTTTTCTCTACACTCTAATGTAAAAGGAAAAATCCTACAAGAAATATCATCATACCATACCTCTGAAATCTATAGATGCATGCATAAATCGTCAATGTGATCTTTTGTTTTTGTGTTCTTTTCTAGATCAAAATTTGATAAAAAAAATTCTAGGTTTCTGGGCATTTTATGAAGGTTATCCAAAAGCGCAAGAGGCTCTTGGGCCATCCAATCTAGGTCCTGGTTGGCCATGTCTTGATCTCGTGGTTCCTCCTCCATTTCAGAATCTAATGAGCCTTCTCCCTAACCGTATAAACTGCCATTGAACTCAAAATTAGTTCTTGGATGTTCTTCTTTATAAATATAAATGTCCTCCTCATACCCTTCGTTAATGGGTGGAAGTGGATCTTATTGAACTGCATCTTCAGAATACTCTGGTAACTCAGAAAAAACAAAATCTTCTACTAATGCAACTAATACATTGGTATGATTTTCATCTTTCTTCTTAGGATGATGTGAGTGATTATGAGAAACAAGGAGTAATGAGTTATAGGTCGAATCACCTAGATTTTTTCGTAGGTAACCTTGTAGGCCAACTTCGGACCAGGATGAGAAGACCCTCCTACTTCGGCAATAGGATTTGGAATGGTGCTCATAATAATACTACCTTTTCAAGAATATGAATGGTTAGGATGTGTGGAGCTATCTACCATAAAAAATTGGCTTCCCTCCTTCTAGCACGAGAATGTTGACAGTGTTGGATACTGCCAACATACACGGGATATCCTTAATAATAGGTGCTAATTAGACCTCACATTTTTTGGTTTATGAGTCCCATCCAGAATACAACCCGACTAATTTTTACTTTAAGATATGCCTTGGCTTTATAATTTAGCACAAGAGAGAAGCACACATGTGATTTTGAATGAGAAAGAAAGTGTGCCTTGACAATTTTTTATTACAAATGTATCAAGGTTCTTTCACTGCAGATGGGAAATAAAGTGAGCCTCTAAAAGAGAAGTAATAGTACAACCCTAATGGAGACACACACATATGAGAAAGGATCATCTAACATCAAGAAAAATAGTTCACATAGATGTGACGATCGTTACAATCATTACAACACATTTCCAATAAGTTAAGCACCAAAGTCACCAAAATAGTTCAATTACTTCAGTACATGTAAAAGAAAACATGAATCATAAAGATTTAAAGAGTAGTCTTAAAACATCCACAATCTATGTATGAAAATGTGATGGCCAAAAGGCTTCAAGTATTAAGAAAAAGTTCTAAGATACATAAGTACAATGAACATAACTAGCTCCAATAGTGGAGTGTTAAAGCCACTACTTGCTCCCCAAATATACTAACTCTATCTATCTAATGCCTTGTGGAAGAAGCCAAGGTTAAAATTATTTTGCATGAGTAATGAGGATCCTTTTATAACTTAAGGCATGATCATTCACATCCTCATGACTCTTGACTTTCCAACTCCTAATGATCTTTGGACTTATACAACCTTTGGAATTCCAAATGGATTTTGGAATTACATATGAATCTCGGTATTGCATGTCTTTTGGAATTTCATTTATATTTTGTCCATACATGACTCTTGGAATTCCACTTTTTTGTCTTTACAATGATTAAAAAAATACATCATAACTTCCACATCATCATATGATGAGACATGACAAGTCAATATCTTTGATGATTGGGACTGATAGTGACTAATGACATGGAATTTCTTTAGTAGGTGACATGGATGCCACTCATGTATTTGTTCTGCATGAAACTTCCAATCATTGATGTCTTTCTTTAACCCCCAAAGTGTGTTTTATCTAATGGATTATTCAGGGTTCTTTGATCATCAAAACTTCAATGTTTTCTTTGTTTTGAATACTTCCTTTGACTGCCTTCTTTGCCCAATATTCTTCATGCATGCTTTCCATGTTGTTCCTAAAATACCTGTAACTACAATCAGTCATGGAAAGCAACCACCAACCTAAAAGTCTCCTATGCTAACATGTTTCATGCATATTTTATGTTCATGCATTAACAATGCACTTGGGAGGAGAAGGGAGAGCTTCTAGGTGCAAGGGTACACTTCGAAAGGTTGAAGGGCTAAGGAGAAGAAGCTTCAAGGCTTCGAGATACGCTCATGCATTCAAGAGAGAGAGGCACTTAAGGGAGGGTGCATGGTGCATGTATGAAGGACAAAGGAGGAGGATTAGGGCTTCCCAAGTGTGCTATGCAGTCAAGGGAGACAAGGAGGGCATATGGTGCAAAGATGAAGGCTGAAGAGAAATGCTTCAGGGCTTCGGGGTGTACTCATGTGCTCAAGAAGGCGAAGGAGGGCATAGGGTGTAGTGTCAAAGGATGAAGGATGAAGCTTTAGGTATTCAGAGTAAAATCACGTGCTCAAAAGGAAAAGGAGGGCTCGGGCGCATTGCTGAAGGCTGAAGGGGTTAAGCATTGTGTCTTTGGGGTGTGATCATGTGCTCAAGGAGCACACAGTCCTTCGAGCCGAAGGAGTGTGCTCAAAGGAAGGCTTGATTCTACAAGGGCGTAGTTCAAAACAAGGAAGGGGAAAGATGGATTTAGGAGTGTGCTATGTGCTCTTGGAGGGTGTAGGGTTTGTTAGCCACCCATAAATTGTGATATACCAAATGATGGCTAAGTTTGTTTACAAGCCTTCAAGAGATTTATTTCCCATGACAATCCATCATCTTTAAAGTCTTGTGATGGTTCTTGACCCTTTGGATTAATCTCCACTACTATCTATACAAGGGCATGCTCGAAACCCTGCCAGATCTATCAGAGAAACTGTCTTCCAAAGGCCTCTGAAGCTGCCCATTTTGACTCATCTCCCCTCATTTTCATAAAGCCTCCTTTTCCTCTTTAAGACCCCCATTTCCCCCTGAAAAGCCTTCAAAATCCTTTTGAACCTCTAAAAATCCTCTTTTACAGGTTAAACAACCTCTTCCCCTTTACCGAAAGCCAAGAAAATCCCTAAAAGTCCCCATTATTTGGCTTAAAAACCCACTTCTTAATATACACAGGCCTAGCCCCTTTCGTCCAGCTCCCTTAACCACTTCCCCACATGAACCGCGCCCAGAACCAAGTGTTTAAGGCCCGGGCGCTTATCGCAATTGGAGGTTTTGGGCGAGCGCATTTCTTTGGTGACTTAAAAATCCTCGATGCGATTGGGCTTTGGTCTATAGACCTCCGCCGTGATCTGAACCGTCAATCGCTTGAGATCCGACGGCCCAGCACTAATCACAACGTGCCTATCGCCCCTATCCATCCACTCCCCTGATTTCATCAGAGCCGTCGATCTGCCTCCAGATCGGACGGCAGTCGCTCCATCACACCGCTGCTCCAATCACAATTGCAAAATCCTAACGGAGCCACCCTCCATCTCCCCGATTGCGATCTTCCGATTCCATCGTGTCCGTCCGTTTGGTCCAAGATCAACAACCCAGATCTCATCGCTCTTCCACCATAATTCTCCCATCGGGTTTCCCTATTAACCTCGTAAGAAATTCACCACCGTTGATTGCCTCATGCGATCCAACAACTCACGTTCAATCGCCCTCTGCCATGACCGGGTCCCACCACCTAAGGCCCATTGCATATGTTTTCCATTGCATTTTTCCATGCTAATCCATGTCTAAAACTCAGTTTCATGGTGTTGCGCCATGTAACCCTTCTCCGTCGTGCACGTTTCCTCTGCAATCGCTCCTCCTCCTCCGCCAAAAACTTTCCGAAGCAGTTTTAAGCCCTGCGCAAGATTTCATAACAGGTTTCTCATATTTTTCACATTTAGCAGGTTTAGAAGCATTTTTTGTTTATCAAATATCAGGGTTATTTACCCCGACGTGAATCCTCCAGCACCCTTTTGTAACCTATGTATTCGCACAAACAGGTCTGCAGAAGTTTAAAGTGTATCAGAAAAAGGCTAAAGGAATTAAAAGCCTAAACGTTGGAGTTGAAAAGGCTTAATCCACATTCAGCACGGTTGAATACAAATCATTGGTCATGGCAGTGCACAAGATATGTCAGCAGTACAGTCCTTTACTGAAGAAAGGACCAAGATCACTACTGCCCATTCTTCATTCTGCATCGAGCCCCATCACAGTTATTAGTTTTGGTAGAAAGTCTCGAAGACTTAACAGTGCATTGATTACACTGCATAGAGAAATCTGCATCAGTACATAAACATTTCGGGCAATCAGCAAAAGGAGGCATGAACAAAGCTAATACAGGGTTAAGTACAAAAGAGACAGAACAACGATTTCCCCAGGGAAGTTACTACATATTGTCAGAGGAAGTTATTTGGGAGTATGGGAGTCCTCATAGCCCATCCTTCACTTAATTCACATCGAGAAGATACAGTACCTATCCAGATGATTTCTTTCTCAAGAACACCCTGCGGGTGATTACTGTCACATCAAAATAGCCTAAACGAGCTGCAGAGTTATTGATCCTATCCAGAATTCAATGAAATGTCTAAGACACAACATGGAGAATTCAAAACACTTCTCCGATCTCCGATGTTCATTAAAACTATCCACACCTACTTTCCTCAATTTTCCTATAAAGACTCTTCGAAGTCTCATTGTAAAAGGTTGGCATTTGTGATTTCTAAAGTAATACATATTGATGCTTTCAAGAAGCTTTGGCATTCTGAAAGAGTGCGAAGATCTGTGTTTTTTTGTTGATGAAGGAGGCTGGACCATCGGATCCCTGAGCCTGGTTTTGGTGAAGTGCTGCTTATTATTAATGTTATTTCATGTGTTTTCACTTTATTCCATTATGCTTTGCTTACAATAGGATAAAAAGTTTAGGCAGAGAAATGTATCTTAGAAGCACCTCTGACCTATCTTTCCTTCACTGTTTATATGTTTTCTGCTACTGAATGTGACAAGGTAGTCTAATAGCTCTCCTTCTATTCAGTTTGTTTTACATCAGAAATTGTTAATTCGATTGTGTTAAAGACTGTTTAGGCGTTCCCTCTTTCTTTACCACTGAATATCGTATCTGGAATCTACCTTTGGCTATTAATGCTGGAAGTTTGATAGTGTGGTTTTGTCTCAATCATACCCTCTATTCCTTATTGCTATCATTGTGTTGAAGGCCCCTATAATCATAGTCCTAGATGTCTAAGGCGTTCCCTCTTCTTGGACTGCAATTGTATGTCTTTGTTGGTTAAGCTCTCAAAGATGAATTTGTAGGAGGAAATAGGGTGTTCCCCGAATCCTATAACTCATCTTGAAGGTTTAGTCTAAATTTCTCTCTCTTTGAGTGTTTAAATCGATTAAGTCCAAAGCAGTGAGCTTACTAGAGGAAATAGGGCGTTCCCCGAATCCTTTAAGTCATTGTGGGGGGTTTACTTGGTTGTTCACTCTTAGTCCTTAATGTTCATCCCATTTCACCTATATTATTCAACAGATCCTTGACCAAGTTATATTTTCCCTTTTGTTTCCCTTCCTTCTCAGCCAGAACCATTTAGAATCTTCACATGACTCCATTTCCCAATGGCTTGTAGATTCCCATGCTTTATCTAATACCACATGAAACATATTTGTCCAACCAAACAAAAACAAACAACCTTGAACCTCATAACTAGCCTTAAATCAATTTCTAAACCTTTCAAGACACATCTTTATAAACATATAGAGAGATCCCTCTCTGAGACTAGGAGGGCTAGATCCTAGAGCTCTAAAGTTTGGTTTGTATGTTGCCTTGTCTTTTGGTAAGCCAATCTATCAAAACACAGGACCCCAACAGGGTGAACTTCCAAACAACTAAGGATTCTCAATCAAGGATTAAGAGTGCACTCATCCGCTCATTGCCTTAATGGGGTCATTTGGAAACCAAAATGTTTCTAAGTCTGGAGGATATAATGAGGGGAAAACAAAATGATTTTAAACATAAATCATGTGCAAAAAATAAAAACTCATGAAGAAAACTTATACAATCTTGAACAACGATAAATCGACATCAAAATTCCACTTTACATACATTCCCCAAGTACAACAAGAAAAGAGCATGTGATTGCAACCAAATGTGTGGGTTTACAACAACAAAGGTGTTATGACCATAAAATGAACTAAGTATGTTCTAATCAATGCGATGACACATAAGGATGATGAAGAACACTTGAAACATAAAAAATGACTAGAAACGACACTTGACGACCAAGGAGACACTAGATATGATGATGAAGTAGGCTCCAAAATTTAAATGTAGTGAAATTATTGGAGGGTGTTGTAGCAGTGAGAACATGCTTATAAAGGAATGAGGATTGGTTGCAACGTCTGTTTTCTTATCATTCAAAAACAAATAACTCTTCTTATTATTCCAAAAAAAACATATTGAGTTGTAGTACAATTTCATTAGAATTATAGTTGAACACCAAAACAATTGTTGAAGAAGGTTGATATCTTGAAGTATGTTGTGGACTCATAAGCTTGTTAATATCAAGAAGCTATCTTGGTGCAGAGGATTATTGGAAACAACTGCCATTAGAAATGATTCATATGAATGTTTTACACCCATCATAATTTATTATAAAATATTTTTTGGGTGTGTGTTATATTCTTTCCACGACTAGCTATAGGAGAGAAGCGAGGGGCAGAGAGCCGCCCTATGCTTGTGCCGGGTGCATCCCCCCTATCGGAGAGTTTGTAGGGGGGGGAAAATCCCCCTTGCATAGGGTCGGAGGTAGCGCCCTGATAAATTTTTTTTAGACCCTATACTAGGTGGGTGGACCTGCCTATGGTTTTGTGCATAGATTTGCAGATGGTTTTGGGCATGATGGTTTTCTGCCCATGGTATTTTTTGTAGATCCGGTCAAGGGAACTACAATTATGTTATAATCCGTATACCCGGTCAACATATATATATATATATATATATATATATATATATATATATATATATATATATATATATATATATATATATATATATAGCTATGTGTGTGTGTGTGTTGTAACGTTGAAAGGAATATAATGAAAAATCAAGCTGGTAGTCACAATTTTGGGATCCAGGGGAAAATATTTGTGTATATATGTTTTATATTTTATGCTCTTGGTATTGTTTTTTTTTTTGTTTTAAGAGTTCATTTGCAGATAATTTTTGTACAGGGTAAAAACCTACATTTGGTACCAAATATTTTTTGGCTTCAAGGGGATGCCTTTGCTACTGAGGGATTTTTTTTCTCGGGATTGTGGTAGACCTTGTTCAGTGGGAGATTTGCGAGATCGATTCTTGTGGCGATAGAAGATGGTGAGCAGTGGAAATATAGAGATCGAGAAAATTAATGGTCAAAGTTTTGAGTTGCGGAAGCTCAATATGGGGGATTTGTTGGTGGATAAAGATCAATGGATCATGGTAGATCTAGGTACTAAACCAATGACAATGTCAGATGAAGACTGGGCTAAGTTGGATCAGAAGGAAAAGAGCACAATACGGTTGTGCATCTCAAATTTGATATTGTTGAATGTATTTGGGGAAGATACGGTGAAGGCTTTGTGGGAAAAGTTAGGTGCTTTGTACCAATATAAGTCTCTGGTGAATAAATTGTTCATGCAGAAAAATTTGTATAACCTGAGGATGAAGGATGGAGACTTGGTGACTGAGCATCTGACTACCTTAAATACTGTGGTAAGTAAGTTTTCATCTATTGATATTAAAATATAAAATGAATATAAGTGTGTCAGTATGTTTTTTTATATACCAAATTCATGGGATAGTCTGGTTGTTGCAATAGGTAGCAATACAACTACCTTGAATTTTGGTGAAATTGTCTCAGCCTTGTTATCGGAGAAAATGAGACGGAAAAATATAAAGGGCCAGAATGGATATTCCTTGTTTGTACAAGGATGGTCCCAAAACAGAAACAAAAATAAGTTCTCGAGTGGGAGATATAAATCTAGAGAGAGATCTAAATCTCTAGGAAATCCTCTAAAGGTGTGCTGGAAATGTGGAAAGGAAGGGCACTTCAAAAAGGACTATAGATCTAAAAGTCTCGAGAAAGGAAAGGGATCTAATGATGCTCCTTCTGTAGAGGAAAAAACCACCTCAGATGAAGGGGGGGACGTGTATTTGGATTCTTATTCAAATACACATGTAGATAATGAGGCATGGTTGATTGATTCTAGTGCATCCTTTCACTTCACTCCCCATAGGGAGTGGTTCTGCGAGTATGAGAAGTATGATGGTTGTAATATTCCTAAATTAGCACACATCTAATTGGAATATTAAATTTTGTTTTTGCGCTTAGATAGAGGAATAAGAGGGTATGGAGACCCATAAATCTCCTTAGTAGGAATAAAAGACACTCCTAGTGTGAATGGATGTCATCTAAAAGTTGGATTGAAGACCCTTAGGTGTGAAAAGGGATTGGGTGATGAAGACTTGGTCAAATTTTATCAAATCAAACAACGTTGTTATGGAGGAGTGGCAATTATGGTGGGACATCACAGTTTTGGTGGGAGATTGATTGCATGATGATGGAAACCCTAATGAGTGGGACCCAAGGTGAGAAGGCTCACATTGTTTATAAGGAAGAGGATGGAAGCCATATGGGATTATTTTATGATTATTATTTTGATATGTATGTTTAGACTTGTGCTCTCTTCAGCGATTTAGCTAATATTGCTTGCATTGTTTAGCACATGGTGTTACTGGTTGGGAATCCCATCTCTTTCCTTAAGAGGACTCTTGGGAAAGTATTGATCTATCATTTCCACACATTCAGAATTCTAGCCAAGATTCATTCTTCAGATACAACACAGTTCTTTTCAGATTTGTGTTGTGTTGCAAGGTGTTGCAGTGGAGGGTTGAGAAACCCACTTTTTGAGCTATTTTTTCATAGGAGGAAGGATTCCTTCTCTTAGGAGATCAAAAAGGAGGGTTTTTGAGAAAATTTCATAACTTTGGCATCAGTGCAACCTATCCCCATCATTCAAAATGTAGTTTCAGCTGGGAGTTGCGTTATTTGGGAGGGCAGCTTCAGAGGAGGATCTATTGGCTCTTTTAGAGTGTTTTCTTGTAGGTGAAGGGTTCAGCCTTTCATTGGAAGATACCCTTGATGATATCTACATCATATCCATATTATTTCAACCTTCTATTTCATCAGCTTCAGTTTGCAGTGACTCTTAAGTCCTAGGGCTATAGATCACCATTTGTATTTGGGTGCATTTTCCAGAAACCCTTCCCGGGTTCTCTTGGAAAGGTGTCTAGGAGTCTAGATCTTAACTCCTAGAATTATTTGAGCTATATAATAGTATATATAACTTCATCTATCTTTATGCAGCAGTTTATTCCATAAAACTTTGCAGTCTTAGCTCAGGGCATTTGTATGGCAGCTATTTCTTATGTGATGGATTATTTTGCTTGTAGGGGCTTGTTTTGTATTGCTTGAGTGACTTGATCCTCAAGATCTTCTGCCTATTATTTTATAATATGTTTAATAATATGGCTATACATTTTTATCATATCATGGTGTGTTAATTCATTCACTGTTCTTTCCATTATTTTTTTCATATATTGCTACTTCCCCATTTGGGAATATTACAGTGGTATCAAAGCATAATCTTGGCTCAGCCTGTGGATCTCAGCCATTATGCTACCAAAATAATAAGAAGAAGGAGAAAGAGATAAGAATGTTGGAAAGAATGATTTTTATCTCATCTCTTTTCATATCTAAGAAGGACCTCACCAAGGAGGTCAAGAAAAGGAAAATGGAGAAAAGGAGTGAAACCACACTAGGGTTTCAAGATGAGGAAGGTTCATGTACTTCCTATCAGAAAAAAGAAGATCCTGTATTGCATAGAAATCCAAAGAAACATGCTATGCCCTTTCCTTTTGAAGACAAGAGGCATGGACATGAAGGACACTTACATCATGAGATTCTAAGTGAGTATCTTGCAGAATATAAGTCTCAACCTAGAGCTTTCAAGGAGAATCTAACTCTCCCACAGTTCATTCAACTCAAAGAAGAAAGGAGACCTTGCAGCAATAGAATAATAAAGGGCAATAGATTTTTATTGTCTACATTTGATGGGTCATCCTCATGCACAACAAGATCTTGGGGAATGAAGTTGGATGAATTTTTCTTGCTACATCTAGTAGTAGAGGAAGAAGTTGTTGATATTTCAGCGATGCACCTTCAGGGTGAGGCAAACATTTGGTGGTTCAGTCATTTGAGTAAGGAAAAAGTGACTAAATATGCAGATTTTACTAAAAGGTTGATCAAGAAGTTTGACAAGAAGAAATTAGAGGAGAAGAGGCCTTCTCCACCCCTTGCTGCAGAAGCATTTGCATCGGGAGAAAGAATGCTTTCACCTTTGCAAAGTGATCTTGATCTCTTGACAGTTAGAGTCCCATGCACTATTCTGGAGATGCATGAGGAGGAGAAGACTTGTACCAATGCTAATGCAGCCATAGAAGAGCAGCTATCATCATCACTAGTTGGGGAAGCCATCACACCGGAAGGGGGAACCCTTGTAGCAGTACAAGATGTTCCCAAGCTTTACCAAGGTATGCACATAATTCCATTTTATGTTACTTCAGCACATCATATGGAGGATTGTGGGAATGTACCAGTACATGACCTAAGGTCAAAGTACATTGCTGATTTGGAGTAGCAGACTTTCACTGTGATGAGCAGCCTTGATTTGTTCTAGGAGGAGATAAATAGTCATCCTAGTGTATTATTATTAAGCTACACACAACTCTTGGGGTTGGAGTGTAGATTCATGGAGGATGGGATGAGTATTGTCCTGAACCTTGCAATGCAGAACTATGTGTTCAACATTGGGCATGATCTTGAGAGAGCAGTTGCACCATTATGGATATCAGTAGCGCTATCATTGAGCAAAGGTGATGAGTTGGGGGCCCAACCATTATTGAAGCATTCCAATGACATTTCTACATGTATAGAAAAGGATAGGCATATGATTTATGGAGGGCATCTTATGAGGGATGACATATACCACTATTATGATGGGTACTTCTTGATGAGCACTTCACATCCCGATGAGAAGTTTCTGCCTACATCTTATTTGGATCCTTATGGATTCAACTTGGTCATTGATGCGTGGTATTCATTTGGAGATCTCCAGGTGTTTGAATTTCAACATCCCATGAAATGCAAAGATAGAAATCTGATTTGGGAGGATGGTATTATCCATTGGAGGAATACCTATTTTGAGCATAATGTTAGACACTCACCATTGGTTGGATGGGTGATGAGCAAGAGGTTGGGAGCCACTTGCAGATTTATGACACTGGGCAGCAAGAGGCAAGACTGCGTTGGCTACTCTTGAAAGATTTTAGTCATCATGTGACACATTCTATTTCAAAGAGTAGGTTGGTGGATGGAACTTGGCATGGTACTTACATCATATGTAAGCAAGGATTTTGGGTATATTGGGGTGATGTGATATCTTTCATGTCCACCATCATGTTGTTTCTCCATAGTTTATATGGTGATGGTGTGGGGAGGCAACAAGAGTTGTTGTTTCTTTTGTTTTTCTTGGGGGGATATGGACTAATTTCCTTCCATACTTTGCATAATGTTGCAAGAGTAAGTGATGGCACTATCATGGTGCAAAGGGGATACTCCTTAGCCTTGTAGAATCAGAAGGTACTTCCACTTTGGAAGGAATCTCCCATATATAGCAGCACTATGATTGATGGCTTTGACTTGTGGTATGTTAAAGAATGGAGCTATGAGATGACAAGAGCCTTATTACAAAGGCCAACAACACTATCACTTGGGAGCTTGGGTTTGTTGATGGAGTGTACCCATGATCACTTCACATATGATGCACTTGATGAACAAGTAGGAGATGAGAGTGATGGAGTAGTGGATAGAGACATCTACTACCATGACATGATCTTCTTGACTTGGATCTCCAAGCATGAGGAGAAATATTTTCATGCAACACATGGTTCATCTCTTTTCATAGAGATATGTCATACCACCATGGAAGGCTCGTTCATGGATATTATTAACATCTTACTCTCAGTACATGGTAAGAATTATGTTTTTTCATTTATTGATTATCTAACACAGTATTTGCATTCTCTTACCATCTCTATACAGTGCATTACTCCACAAGAGGGAAAGCCTCTATTTGGGCTTCAAGGTCATTTTGGGACCAACACATATGATGGAGAGAGCCATTTATTGTATGGATTTGGGCAAGTGTTGTACTATTTCCTGTATGTTGAGTTGATATACAATGCCATTTACTATTCAATATTAAGTGTGATGACATGCACAACTAGCAATTTGTTGGGAGACAACTCGCCACATCATGTTCTGAAACTGCACTTGGTAAAACTGCGCTATGAATACTTGAGAAACTGTTGGTACCTCCCAACACCATGTAAAACCTTCAGTATCTCTTTCATTTGGATTCCATGTGATGATAATGTCATATTCATTTTGTATGGGATGATCTGGGCAAGCACCAAAAAGTGGGACTTTGAAGACCCTATTACCTTTTTGCTTCATGAAGGCAACATTATTGTAGCCCATAGTTAGCAGCAGCTCTACACTTATCATAAGTGGAGAGAGAGACAGCATGGAATGGACAATTTGATCCATCATGTTCAGAAATGTAGCCCACCTTCTCTGCAGGAGCCTAAGGTGGAGAAGATGTTTCATGAGTTGCCATGTTGGAGGGTGACTCACTTTTTGTGGATGATAGCTTGGGGATGGAAGCTTTACATGGGAACGATGGTTCCCAATATATCTTAGATTCCATGCCTCAGGAAGGCCTCTAGACCACATATATTTTCCTCCATGGATATCCCACTTGTTCATGATGAAATCCATTTGGATTTTTCACCAAAGGCATGCTTATACACTTGGGAGGAGCACCTTGAAGACATATTGATGAGAGGGAATCTTTTTCATTGGAGGAACTTATCATTTGAGGATTCTACAGGAGGAATAGGATAGGCTCTTCAGTTCTATCCTTGCAGTTGATTGAGGACAAGAAAAATTTGGGAGGGGAGGACTGTAATATTCCTAAATTAGCACATAGCTAATTGGAATATTAAATTTTGATTTTTCTCTTAGATAGAGGAATAAAAGGGTATGGAGACCCATAAATCTCCTTAGTAGGAATAAAAGACACTCCTAGTGTGAATGGATGTCATCTAAAATCTGGATTGAAGAACCTTAGGTGTTGTTGGGGTTCCCATGTTTTGGCCAGATTGGCAAGACCAAAAGATGAGACAACATCAGAACCACTTTCAGACCTTAGGATCTAGCCCTCCTAGGTCCAGAGAGGGATCTCTCTATATTTTCCAAAGCATATGTCTTTGAGGCTCAATGTTTCAATGTTAGGCTAGTTATGGGGCTCAGGGTTTGTTTTTTTGATTGAGTTTGGTTGTTGGGAATCAGGAAAGAAGTGTCCAATACAAGACAAGGATGAGCAAAAGGGAAGCTAGGCAAAGGTAGATAACTCAGAGAACATCAAGGCCATTGGGCAATGGAGTCAAGAAAGGGTTTACTTGTGTTCAATGTGCAAGCTTTCAGTTGGGCTAGTCATCTAGAGCATTTGGATCTTGAAGGAGATATTTGGAATGGGACATTAAGGACAGAAAATGAAAGGAGGAGAACCAACCAACTCTGTCTATAGATCAGGTCAGAGGTCATTTAACTCCAGACCTGCTTGGACGTGGTTAGAGGTAATACAAGGGATCTTAGAAAGGTTAACTGGTCGCGCAAGGATCCTAGTGGACAGGGCTAACACTAATCCCCAGTGTTCCCAAACCTTCCAGCTAAATCCTACCAAGAACATCTAAACATGGACTTCATCAATTCATACATCATAGAGCAGGCAATATCATCCACTACACTGGTTAAATCAATTGAAATCAACATTCAGATACACATATAAGCAGAAAACATTGAGGTAGGGAGAGCAGGAAACATAGGGCACCTAACAAGGGTGAATCCTATGTTATTCTTCTGTTGCCTACCAGCAGAAATGAAATGAAACGGAACATAACATAAGAGCAAGTCAATCACAAATACAGAGAAAGAGGAAACATCACCAGCTGCTTTAGATCAGGATCCAAAGAAACATGCTCGTCATATTAAAACAACACCAATCAGGTACATCATTGCCCACAGCTTGAACATTCAGTCTGAATACATCAAATCTCAGCCTATCTTACAATATACACAGAGAACTTGTCTTAGGAGGAAAATACTTGCGTTTCACTGATATCTCATCAACAACCATTATAATGTTTCCTTCTGTGCTTTATAGCAAAGGATGAACGTAAGATCGACTGAAGGAGTAGGTGAAAATTAAATGTATCATTAAACATAACAATGAATGTAGGGCCGAAACCCATTCTGCTTGACCTGCTATGTATTTAATCTCTGTCACCTTCCTTGTGAAAGAATGATCTGCTTTGGATATGATCTTGACCTTTTTGGTCGAAGTACTCCTGGTGTCGTGAACACAAAATAAAATAAACTGCTGAAAGGTCTGTCTCATAAATGTTCTGGCGTTTTCAGGTTTGTTGTCTGGTGGAAAACTCTTCAGGGACATGGTACATAATAAAAGTCGTATGGGCGCCATGTACTTGATGAAGAAAAAACATTCTGCTGATGAAAAACCCTGATATTACCTTTTTCCTGTGCTCGGGATCCCTTGATCGATCATCGGGGTCTTCAACTACTGCTTTGCCCCCTAAACTTTGGATTAAAAGCTCAAGATCTTCATAAGCTCGCTTTAATCTTCCTTTTTCTCTGCACTGAAACACTCTGCCATCCATTTTCTTCTGACAGGGTAGCTCGGGTTTTAATGGTGATGGGAGATTTTCTGCAGAGTTCGCACTCTGTTCCTTTAATGAACATCTCGTCTCCACCTTCTCGGGCCTTCGTTCATAAATCCGGCCGCTGTGGATGATATTCCTTGGATTTAGTTGTCTTGGTAGCATAGAAGTTCATCATGGTGGCCATTCCTTCTTTATATCCCTGCAAGAACAAGAAAACTGTGAAGAAATCCATGGACGAGGGTGGCGGGTGATATGGATGGATGAAACGGATGCACAGGTGGGGACATGGCGAAAAAACGCAGTGAAGCGATGAAATATGGAAGGTGGATGCGCAGCGAAAATAGTTTGCATGGGAAAACCACGTAAAAATGACTTCGGAAACAAATATATGCAGTGAGACATGCGGGCGAATGACAAGGACACGTGGAGGTGACGTAGCGTGACTGGGGGATAGAAGAACAGTCAACAGTGGAGGAAAAATCTAGGCCGTCAATCGTGGTGGAGATCAACAGCGAAGGACGATGGATGGCGGGCCAGGACCTAAGCTATCGCGCGCGCTACTTCATTAAACATCGTGCATCTTGAGCGGGCGATGGCCGTTGGATGGCCCGTCCCAGATCGGACGATCGATGATCATTTCGCTGGGTGCCCACGTCCGACAGATAATGCGCAGGGGATGAATTTAACGGGTGGGAAAAGTGGTTTGGGAATCGTACAGAAGGACACGTGTCGGGCGCTGAGTGGAATCGCTGGCCTCTGGGGAAAAACCACCGAGCGCGCGAGGGTGGTGCGGAATAAACCAGAGGCTTGCTGAGACTGCGCAGGCGGGGTGGGGACCATCGAGGTGGGCGGGTTCTGCGTCGTTAGATCTGGAACAGATCAACGGTGGAAAATGCGCCCGAAGCGCTCTGGCTATAAACCGTTGATCTGCGGATTTAAACGGATGGTGGGGATGAAATGCGGGGGGCCAAGTTGTACGGGCACGGGAATTTTGGAGCGACCCCCCCTAGTGAATAACAACCGTTCGATTGGGTTTTCCCACATCCCGAGGAGTCAACTGCGGGGGTTCCATGGTTTGACTCTACGGACAGAGAAAAACCCCCGCAAGGAAAAAGACTTGGTCACGGCGCCGGGTCTTATGGAAAAAGGTGCGAAGGCTAATGGGGAAGGGGCTAAGGCCTCATATGTGAAATGTATGTATTTTTACTCATTTTCAATGCAGTTTGGGGCCAGCCAGGGGTAACGATAGGGCAAAGAAGGGTAGGAAAGGCCAAAATAGGGGCAGGGAAAGGATTTCAAGGGGGTTTCGAGGAATTTGAGGATAAGGAAGGGGGGAAACTTGGGGGGGGAAGAAAAGGAGAATTGTGGTATTTGCAGGGATATGAGGGGTAAAATATGCCCTTTGAAGAATGGATCATCAGAGAGGATTAGAATTGGGCGCAGCACAAAGAGACTCCAAGGAGGATGGATTTTCAGGGGAAAGGCATTCCTTGGAGGCTCTAGAACAATCTAGCCCCCAGCTTGCTTGTCAAGAATTCCATAGGGGGCTAACAGGTGTGAAAAGGGACTGGGTGGTGAAGACTTGGTCAATTTTGATCAAATCAAACAGTGTTGTTATGGAGGAGTGGCAATTATGGTGGGACAATGCAGTTTTGGAGGGAGATTTATTACATGATGATGGAAACCCTAATGAGTGGGACCCAAGGTGAGAAGGCTCACATTTTTTATAAGGAAGAGGATGGTAGCCATATGGGATTATGTTATGATTATTATTTTGATATGTTTGTTTAGACTTGTGCTCTCTTTATCTATTTAGTTAAGATTGCTTGTGATGTTTAGCACAGGGTGTTCCCGGTTGGGAATCCCATCTCTTTCCTTGAGAGGCCTCTTGGGAGAGTATTGATATATCATTTCCACACATCCAAAATTCTGGCCAAGCTTCAGTCTTCAGCTACAGTGTAGTTTCTGTTCAGATTTGTGTTGTGTTACAGGGTGTTGCAGTGGAGGGTTGAGAAACCCACTTTCTGAGCTATTTTTTCATAGGAGGAAGGATTCCTTCTCTTGGGAGATCAGCAAGGAGGGTTTTTGAGCACATTTTAGATATTTGGCACTTGGCCAACCTATCCCCATCATTCATAGTGTAGTTTCAGCAGGGAATTTTGTTATTTTGGAGAGCAGTTTCAGAGGAGAATCTATTGGCTCTTTTAGAGTGTTTTCCTATAGGTGAAGGGATCATCCTTTCATTGGAAGATACCCTTAATGTGATCTACATCAGATCCATATTATTTCAGCCTTCTATTTCATCAGCTTCAGTTTTCAGTGACTCTTTAGTCCTAGGGCTATAGATCACCATTTGTATTTGGGTGCATTTTTCGGAAACCCTTTCCAGGTTCTCTTGGAAAGGTGTATAGGAGGCTATATCTTTACTCCTCGCATTATTTGAGCTATATAATAGTAGATATACCTTGATCTATCTTTATGTAGTATTTTATGCCCTAAAAATACGTTGTATTAGCTCAGGGCATTTGTATGGTAGCTATTTCTTATGTGATGGAATATTTTGCTCGTAGGGGCTTGTTTTTTATTGCTTGAGTGACCTGATCCTCAATATCTTCTACCTATTATTTGCTAATATGTTTAATAATATTCCTGTACATTTGTCTCATATCATGGTGTGTTAATTCATTCAATTTTCTTTCCATTATTGTGTTCATATATTTCTTCTTCCCCATTTGGGAATATTACAATGGTGGTGATGTCATCTTAGGGGATGATAGGAAGGCCATAATTTTCAGATGTATAAAATTCAAGCTGGAGTTGCAATATGGAAGGATTAGAACACTTCTTGGTGTTCTGCATATTCCTAGATTGGAAAGAAATATGATTTCTATAAGAAATATGGATGATGCAGGTGTAAAAACAGTGTTCAAGAAAGATACCTGCAAGATGGTTCAGGGAGCACTGGTATTGATGTGGGGAGTTCAGATTAGGACTATGTAAAGTCTTATAGGTAGCACTATTTTTTATGGGTGCAACAGTTCTGTGGTTCTTGAAAGTGGAGCGGAAATCCTAGTGGTAGGCTAGATAAATACCATGCTATGGAATCAAAGGCTTGGACATATTGGAGAGAAGAGGCTTTGAACACTGCATGGTAATGTTATGGTAGAATTTATGGATAATTTCTCATTGGATTTTAATTTCTATGAAAATTGTGTATATAGGGAGCAGAATTGGGTGAGTTTCCCTTCTGGTGCTAAGAGAGGGAACAAGATATTAGAGCTTGTGCATAGTGATGTGTTTGGACCTGTGTCGGTTCCATCACTGGTTAATTCTATGTACTATGTGTAATTTATAGATGAATTATAAATGAATACATGGATATATTTCATGAGGAATAAATATGAAGTCTTTGAAAGATTTAAAGAATTTAAGACTTCGTTGGAAAACCAGATAGAGAAGAAGGTAAAGGTGATGAGGAAATTTAATGGAGGAGAATTTTTCAAGAAGTAATTTGAAGAGTTCTATAATAAGTGTGGAGTAGAATGACAAAATAATAATTCCTACACACCTCAGCAAAATAAAGTTGTAGAAAGAATGAATAGGAAATTGATGGAAAAAGGAAGAAGCATGATAATTGGTATTGGGTTAGGACCGTAATTCTAGGCAGAGGCAGTGAAGATTGCATGCTACCTGGTTAACAGATCACCTTCATTAGTGTTGGACGATAAGACTTCGCATGATGTATGGACTGGTAAGAAATTCTCTCTATCACATCTGAGGGTATTTGGTTGTGATGCATATGTACATGTTTCAAAGGAGAAAATAATAAAGTTGGATAGTAAATCTGAATGGTGCATCTTTATTGGGTATAAGGATGGTTTAAAGGTTATAAGCTTTGGAACCCATAAAAAAGGAAGGTTGTGTACAACTGAGATGTGGTGCTTAGAGAGGTAAAATATGATGTTAAACATGAATTCCTACCAAAGTAACTTGAGAAGATATATTTTGAGATAAAGGAGGAGGAATCAAACTCTATAACAAAACAAGATTCAAAAGAGGAAGAGCCACAAACTCCAGTTGTGAGAAGATCAGTTCAAGAAATAAGGAAGCCTAAAAGGTATAGTCCATCTGATTTTGGTAAAATTTTGATTTATCTATAACTAGTGATGATCCAAGAACTCTCAGGGAGGAAGTGGATTCAGAGGATGGAAAAATATGGAAGGAGGTCATGGTTAATGAAATGGAATCCTTGCACAAAAATTAGGCATGGGATCTAGTGGAGTTGTCGGTTGGAAGGAAACCGGTTGGAAGAAAATGGGTGCTTAAGAAGAAGATGAATGGAGAAGGAAAGGTGGAGAGATACAGATCTTGGTTGGTAGAAAAAGCTTATTCCCAGGTGCTTGTAATTGATTTTGATGATATTTTCTCTCTAGCTGCCAAGGTAAATTTTGTTATATTACTTTTATCTATTGTTGATGCATTTTATTTTCAGGTAGAACAGATGAATGTGAAGACAAAATTTCTTCATGGGGACGTGGAAGAGGAGATCTACATGAAGCAACCTGAAGGCTTTGCAGTGAAGGGTAAGAAAGAATTGGAATTCATGTTAAAAATTTATCTGTAAGGGTTAAAACAGTCACCAAGGAAGTGGTATGAGAAATTTGATACATAGATATAAGGAATTGGATTCACCAAAAGCAAAGAGGATCATTGTGTGTATTTTAAATTAAAGGGTGATTGTTCTCCAAATTCGACATGAAGGATCTTGGTGTTGAAAACTATATTTTGGGCATGGAAATTAAATGAGATATTGAAAAGAGGCAGCTTTGGTTAAACCAGAGGAAGTATGTTGAGACAATATTGTATAGGTTCAATATGCAGGATAGTAAACCAGAGAAGTTTCCTATTCATGTAGGTGTAAATTTATATGTTGAACAGTGTTCCAAGACACAAGAAGAAGAAGTGGACATGTCCCATGTTCCATATGAAAGTTCAGTCGCATAGCCTGATGTTACAAAATGGTCTGCACTAGACCATACATTGCACATGCAGTGGGAGTATAGATCAGGTTTATGTCAAAACCAGGGAAGGAGCATTGGACAACAGTGAAGCCGGTTTTCAGGTATTTCTGTGGCACTAGTGATTATGGTTTGTGCTACCAAGGAAGACTGGGATAGGGAAAAGTTTTGGATATTCATGGGTTTGTTGACACAGACTGTGATGGAGATCTAGATCAAAGAATATCTACAAGTCGGTATGTGCTTAACCTATTTAAGGTACAATCAGTTGGATGATTAAAATAAAGTCTGTAGTGGCTCTTTCAGCTATAGAGGCATAATACATGGCAGCCACTCATGCAAGCAAGGAAGAAGTTTGGTTATAGATATTGTGATCAAGTATGGGGTTGGTGGAGTGAGCTATAAGGATAGACTGTGATAGCCAAGGTGCAATTTTCTTGGCTAAGAACCCTGCTTATCATTCAAAGAAAAAGAAAATTGATGTTAAGTATCACTTTGTGAGAGATATGGTTGAGAAAAAAAGGTGTTGCTGGTAAAGGTGGACACTTTGAATAATGTTGCAGATGCATTAACGAAGTCTGTGAGCACTTAGAATTTCTCTTGGTGTAGAGAAACAATGGGAATTTCAAGGTTGGACCAATGATAGAGCTCTCCTGTGGCCCCCTATGGAAATAAAACAACAAGTGGGAGAATGTTGGGTGTGTGTTATATTCTTTCCACGACTAGCTCCAGGCAAGAAGTAGGGGTGAAGATCCCCCTATGCTTGCGCTAAGCATAGTGGGGGGGGGGGCAGTAACTCCCCTGCATGGGGTCTAACGTAGCGCCCCGAGAATTTTTTTTTGGAAACTATATTAGGTGGATGGACCTTCTTATGGTTTTATGCATAGGTTTGCACATGGTTTTGGGCATGATGGTTTTTTTCCCATGGTATTTTTTGTAGATCCGGTCAAAGGAACTACGATTATGTTCTAATCGAGGGTTAATGGATTGGTTTTTATGAATGCTTCGACATGCATATATATGTGTTGTAACATTTAAAGGAATATAATGAAAAATTAAGCTGGTAGTCCTGGTTTTGGGATACATGGGAAAATATCTCTACATATTTGTTTTATATTTTATGCTCTCGCTATTGTTTATTTTTTGTTTTAAGAGTTCATTTGCAAATAATTTATGTACATGGTTAAAACCTACAATATTCAGTAAATGGGAAAATTTTGAATATATAGTATAAGTAAATTCAATCTCATTTGAATACAAATCAAGTATAAGGATATTATGTCATATCCCCCTAGTGGGAGGTGTGAGTGGGGTATATATAAGTGAATTATAAATAATATTGCAGAAAATAAAAAAAATGCAAGTGAGTGATGTTTATGGATGAGAGTAAGAGATAATCATAGAGTCACCCATAGTGGGTCTTTGGAATTGTTACAAAAATCTCATATGTATTTCTACTCCCATCATACAAACTTTCAATATGCACACTTAAGCCTAAACCCTCAACATTGAAGCTTCAAGTTGAAATGTTCAAACTCATGCGACATGCTCACACTCATGGCCCATTTGTGTGCAATATGAAACACTAAACTATGGGGATATAATAATAATTTGAAGGGTTTTTTTAGCCTCCCAAGATAAATTATAGAGATGGAAAGCAAAATTTTCTTCTCTATGTCATGATAGAGTGAGTTTCTATTTCATTTAGGGAGTTTTTTTATGAATTTTATTAGTGTTGATAAATTGGTGATAGATATAGGTTTTTATAAAATAGGTCTACTTAGTTTGATTAGAAAATGAATCTATTTTTTGGTTGGATATGGAAGTCTCAAATGTGTATTTACCAAGGCTATGATTCTTGTGAGACATTCATACTTGAATATGAACGAAACTGGGTTTGGACATTTCAAGTGTTAGGGTGCTCCTAGGAGAACTTTTCTTTCTTTATTTTTTAACAAGAAAGAGTACTATATTTGTATTAATCTGAGCCTAACTGTGGAAAGAGTAATGATAGAATTAAGTTTCATATATGTTTCAATCATTAGGCATCATTGTCTTCAAACTGATAGTCCAAGCCCATTTTCCCTTTAAAATTTCAAAAAGTGATTGAGTGATTACATATTTACTAGAAAAGACCTTACAAAAATGCCATAGTAACAAAATAAATTTAGAATTTGTCATATAAAACAAACAAAGTAAGAAAACTAGTTATCAAAGTCAACTATTCGGTTGAGGTGGATGCTAGTTGTTTCTTCAACTATTTGGGAGTACTACATTTCCAATTGAATTTGGAGATCTTTGATTTTACTACACATAGCATCTACCTCATCCTACAGATGTCAGATTTTTTGTTATTCTTGGTGTTCCTCTCTTGCATTTCACATGCCTCTTATCTATCTTACTGAAGACTCATATGGAATTCTTCCAAGCCCACCTGTAGTTCCAAGTGTTCTCTATCACACGACTCATACCCATGAGGGGAGTAAGAGGCTAGATAGGGGCACTTTTACTATTTAATTTCCAAACGACCTACCATCTTACCCGAGTGTGGGTGACGACGACCCCAAGATCCAGAGTCCATAATGTTGAGAAGAAAATGGTGCACAAAGGAAATTGACTTAGAGGGATGGTTCACAGTTAGGCTTTGGGATCTTTTCTAGTGACCTAATTGACGAGGAGGAACTGAGAACCCAACAAAAACCAAAATGATCTCACAGTAGCAGGACATTTCATAAAGTGACTTAATTGTGTGTAATTGACTCTCACCATCAATTGACTCCAACCAAAAATACTAGAAATTGACACTCTCCAGATTGAGGGAAAGGGATACCCTCAACCTCCAAGAGAATATACTGACAACCCCAGCTATGCTAAAGGGTTCTCTCTCTTGCGAGTCTATGGAAAAAGTCAGACACATTCCTGATGCAGAGGTTAAGACCATTATTCCACAATTTATATAAATTTTTGAATAGAAGCCTCGTGTGGTTTGGAAAGATGGCGAGCTTACATCCGAGATCCCAATTTTCAGTCATGATTTCCTTGGTGCCTGAAATGACCTTCACCTTAAGAAATATACCTTCATGTGAGCGAGACATATGATACATACCAGGGGAAGTAAATGTGGCTCCATCTATAAGGGATTTCACATGGAGAAATCTTTATTTTTCCTACTATGGACCTCGATATGAGGAACGACTTGAAAAGTTACCACACCTAACATTTCCTCTGTGCCAATTTTCCTGACTTGATGAGGATTGCAACCACGAGTGAAGTGAGTAGGAAGGGTAATTCTAAGATGATGTTAGATGGGATGGGAGTGGGGGGGGGGGGAATAGGGAGGGAGGATGTGATGGGGGCAGGAATATCAGGAGGAGGGTTGAAAATGGGGGGGATGAGGGGGCAAGAGAGGTGGCCAGGAGAGGGGGGTTAGATAGGTGGTGATGTGGAGGTGGGGATTATGGGAGATGGGAAAACAAGGAGGAAGGACGAATTCACACAAGGGGAGAGAAGGAGGGACAATAAGGATTAATAAAACCTTTAAAAACATTATTTGTGACTTTTGTGCCTGATCTTTGTTACAGGAGGAGAAATTCATTATAAAAATTGTGACTTTCATGAAAATATCTAAGGGATGGGTAAATAACCATCAATTTCATTGACATTTTTGCAACCTTATTTCATTTTTGAAGCCATATTTTCTTTCATATCCACATATTTATTTATGCTTCTTAAAATGTGGAAGAATTTTAGATTCCCAAAGAGGGGGAGCATGCTAAGGGCTCCCTTGAGAATCCGATTTAGCTTGTTATTCTAGGTTTCAGAGTTTGAGTTCATGTGTTTTAGGAAGAAGAGAGAATCATCCTACACATTCATTTCCTTAATTAGTTTTTTATGAGCTAAAGTGAGGACAAGATATAATCCATAGGATTTCACTCGGTTATTAGTATTGTTTCCCAAGCTTGGGCATACCGATCAACAATTATTCCTTCAATATTAATGAGAATCCGTCCCCATCCTGCCACCTTGGGATTTATTTTTGTGGAGAGTTCATGATTTTTAATTTTTCTTCCATTCATCAATCCCTTCATGGGTAAAACAAAGGATCCAGGGAGTGCGAGAAGGAGGTAATTTATTTGGGGACAAGGAAGAAGGGGGCCAACCCCAAGGAGACGTTGGGTGTGGAGCCTAATTATCTTATTTATGTATCGCCACATTGGATCCCTGACCTCGTTTAATTGTCGTCAGGGAGGTCCAAGGGGGTGCGAGCCCCCCACTGGCGGGGGGTTTTGGGGGAGGCACCCTCGAAGCTAAAAAAATATGTAAAATTTCCTGACAAAATATTGTAATTTCCTAGTCAATCTAGGTCGTTCATTAGGGGGGTGATCTGACGGTAGATGTTATGTTTAATTTAGGGTTTTTTCCCCTAGAAGGCAACCCCCCTCTATTGTATGAGGGTATTGTATTGCAGTTGTGTATTGTGTGTATAATATGAGCGAGAAAGAGCAAGGGGGACTATGTGAGAGAGTAGAGGATATTACGGTGGATCTTTTGTAGGTTGTGTCTCTTCATTTTTCTGGATAATATAAAGGAAGGACTAGTTGTTTCTGTGGATGTAGCCCAAGTTGGGTGAACCACATATATTTGTGTCTCTCTTTTTTTATATGTTATTTTTGTGTTTGTGTTTTCGCATATCTTATGTGTTCCATTTCTCTATAATATATAATTTTCTAAGAACTGGTATCATAGCCGAAGGTATATTTGGCTGATAAACTCACAGGAAATAAGGGTTCCTGGTTTTAGTGGGAGAAATGGAAAAAAATGGCAGGTTTAGGGTCAAGAAATTTAATGGCCAAAATTATGAGCTGTGGAAGATGCAGATGGAAGATTGTTTGTATCAGAAACGTCTATACCTACCATTGAGAGGAAAAAATAAGAATCCGTCAGGTATGACAAATGAAGAATGGGAGATTCTTAATAGAAAGGAACTTGGAACAATACAATTGTGCCTAGCGGCGTCGGTAGCCTTCAATATTTTGAAGGAAATGACAACGGATGGTTTAATGACTACATTGTCGAAGCTATATGAAAAACCCTCAGCCTCAAATAAGGTATTTCTTATGAAACGTTTATTTAATATGAAGATGTCACAAGGTGGATTTGTTGCTGACCATTTAAATTAATTTAATACGGTTTCCAGTTAGTTAAGTTCTGTAGGAGTAAACTTTAATGATGAAGTTAGGGATCTATTATTTCTATGCTCATTACCGGAAAGTTGGAATTTTTTATTTATGGCCATTAATAACTCTATCTCTGGATCTAATGCTTTAAAGTTTGATGATGTTTTCGATGTTATCCTTAGCGAGTAAATGTGACGGAAAATCTCCAGTGAGACATAGAGAAATTTTTTGAGTGCAGAGACTAGGGGAAGAAAAATTGAAAGAGGAAAGAGCTCAGGATATCACTGTAAATCAAGGAAAGGCTTATCCAAGTCCAGATCGAGGATTGTGTGCTAGAAATGTGGGAATAAAGGACACCTAAAGAAAGACTGTAAGTCTCGGAAGGTAAAAGAAGGAGACACACAACAAGAAAACAATCATGGAGAAAATGTGACAGGTGATGTGTTACAGTATGCTTTTATTATTTCTTTAGAAAATGTTATTGATGTCTGGGTGGTAGATTCAGGGGCCTCATTCCACGCCACACCTGATAAGAAACATTTTCATGACTATGTTCAAAGAGATTTTGGAAAAGTTTGTCTGGGTGATGATAAACCCTGTAAAATCATTAGAATGGGTAAGTTTATTGTAAAACATCATAATGGAAACCAATGGTTATTAAAGGAGGTAAGGCATGTTCGAGATCTGAAGAAAAATATGATTTCAACAGGGTAGTTAGGTGGTGAAGGTTGTGTCACAAATTTTACATATAAAACTTGGAAGGTAACTAAAGGAGCCCTGGTAATAACAAAAGGAGAAAAGGTTGGTACATTGTATTTATGCAATGGTATTTCTAATTTTTTTAATGCTTTATCCTCCACAAGAGTAGATGCAGCATTGTGGCATCATAGGCTTGGACACATGAGTGAGAAGGGGATGAATATTCTTCACTCAAGATACTTGTTGCTAGGTTTAAAGAATATTGATTTGGATTTATGTGAGAATTGTGTTTTTGGAAAATAGAAGAGAGTCAAATTTCCTAGAATTGGGAAAGAAGAAGAGTGAAAAATTAGAGTGTGTGCATACATATGTATGGGGACCTTCTCAGGTATCATGTCTCAGTGGCTCTATTTATTATGTTACTTTTATTGATGATGCAACTAGAAGAACTTAGGTTTTTTGTATTTGGAATAAATCTGATGTATTTGATATTTTAAAAAAATGGAAAGCTTTGGTTGAGATTGAGACAGGAAAGAAGTTAAAGTGTCTCAAATAAAAAATGGAGGTGAATATTGCAGCAAAGAGTTTGATATGTACTGTTCAGAGCATGGAATTCATAGAGAGAAGATAGTTCTAGGAGCACCATAGGAAAACAGTCTGTCAGAAATGATGAACATGACAATCATGGAGCGTTCAAGGTGCATGAGATTGCATGCTGTATTGCCTTTACAATTTTGGGCAGTTGTTGTAGATACTATAGTTTATATAATAAGCAGAGGGCCTTCAAGTTCCTTGGATGGTGGTATTCTAGAGGAGGCATGGATGGGTAAAACGGTAAACTACTCCTTTTTAAAGCCTTTTGGTTGTGAGTTTAATATCCCAAAATAGGGAAATTCTACAACAATGAGAATACCTTAAGGTATTCTAAAGTTGGAGATGCAGCAATGTAAGAACACATATGGAATAACAACGTTACATTAATGCATAAGATGTTAGAATATCTCAATAGCCATCATATTGATCATAGCAGAAAAAGTGTATACAAGACCTTGAGGAAAAGCTACTCAAGATAGGAAATAATCACCCTCAAGAAACAAGTACATTAAACATGTCAAAACACTATTACACAAGAGTTCCTAAGCTATGACTGTGCAGTTTTTAGGAGGCACTTCTATAGAAATAATATCAATAAAAAGATATAACAATATAAGGCTCAAGAAATGTAGGGGAGCAAGCTCTCAACCCCTAAAAACAATAGCACAACAATCCTTGTAAAGATTGGCTGAAATATATACAAAATGGAAAACTGCAGAGATGTCGGAGTTTCAGGGTAGCAACTGCAACTTAGAAAATGGATGGAGATGGCTGAAGATGATGCACAATCTGAAATAGACATCCTCCAATAGATCTCTCAAGTGATAGGCTGACCCTAACACTGAATATCTCACCCTCCAAAATAGTGGTGCAAACCCCCATTGCAAATACACACTGGAATAACGTAGTCAAGGAGAGGGACTGCATTGTAGTAGATGGGAGATGCTTGGACTGATTCCAAGATATGAAAATCAGCTCTGAAACCTTCCTCACTAACCTCCCAGAGGAATATAAGCTCCCTCCTATGAAATATGAGCTAAGGAAATGGTGGTGTGGAACCCTCCACTGCAACACCCTGCAACACGACATTATACTTTAGCAGAAATTACATTGTAGCTAAAGGAGGTGGCTTGGCCTTGAGCCTAGCTGTGGAGAAATGAAGTGAAATCCTTCAAGAGGCCTCTCAAGAAGGAGAAGGAATCCTAAACAGGAATTCCACTGCAACTCTGCTAAACATCCCGAGAATGAAAGAGTCTACATAAACGAAAATCAAATACTCAAACATAATCCTCTATGGATGCCTCTTCCTCCTTTTATGCAAATGAAAGCCTTCTTTCCTTGGACCCCACACATTAGGGTTTTCTCCACCAATTTATCTTCCTCCCATTCAAACTGTGTTGTCTTCCCAAGCAATCCACACCCTCTTAGGTAGTGTTGTTGACTTGGTCAAACTTGTCCTTGTCCTCATGCACTTTCCCCTTTTCACATTGGAAGGTGAAAAATAAAGCTACTATATTGATCCCGTTCACACTGTGAGGGATTTTATTCCTACTCATGGGTCTCCTCACCCATTTTATTCACCTCCTAGATGACATAAGCAAAATCAATGTTCCAATTAGCTTCATGCTAATTTTGGGAACATTACAGTCCTCCCCTCTCAAAGATTTCTTGTCCTCAAGAAAATGTAAGGATAGAACTGAGTTATTTCTCCTCCTCTCCCTATAGCATCCATTTACAATGAACTCCTCCAAGTAAAAATATGATATCTCATCAATCAAATCTCCACATTGCTCCTCCTCAGCATGTAAGTCAGCTATCAAGCTATCAACATGTAAAGGTAAAATACTCAAGAGGATAATAAAGTGATGTCTAGAGGTCACTTTGAGGAATGGGATCTGAAATATAATGGGAACTATCTCCCCCATATTGATCCTCCATCCCCAAGCTATTAGCCATGCAAAATGAGTCACCTCCCAACTAGGCAACTCCTGAAAACTTTCCTCCACCTTTGGCTCATGCAAAGTAGGTGGGCTGAAAATCTGCATATGGTAGACAAGGTAGCCTACCCCACACTGTCCATCTCTCCACTTATGATAAGTGTAGAGTGTTGGCTGATGTTGGGCTGCAATAATGTTTCCCTCTAGTGGCAAGATGAGGAATAGATCTCCAAATATCTCTCCTCCAACGCTACAAATCAGGCTGGCCCAAACCATTCCATATATGATGAGTTGGAAGTCACCATCATATGGAGTCCATTCAATCCTATGGAACCCCTCATAAAGAGACAAATTTGTTGTTGTGGTGGCCATATTATCTCCCATGCTCCCCTTAGAACATGTACTTCAAAAAATATGGAGATCTTCTCTCCCAAAGGACACATCCAACCAATGTGTCTCTCTCCCAAACGTGCCCCTTATAAAGAAAAAAATAACAAAAACATAGGGAGCCAAAATGAGAATCATGCTTGCTGCCATATGTAATAATTGAGAAGGACAATGGTCGCTAAAATGTAACCAACGCAGTTTGACTCTCAACTGCAATAGAGACTAATAAATTGTGTAGCTTTTCAACCACTTGCTTGCTGCCCCAATCTCCTCATAAGTATGGAGGAAGTGACTGATGTATGGTGTAAAGTGAGCATGTCCTCCATAATACACCTCCTCCCCAAGTCCTCCTAGGGAATGGTCATCAATCATGCTTATGGTCTCAAGTAGACGATGAAGCCTGAAAGAAAGAATGTTCCTCCTTGGAGCAACATCCTGCACATATATGGTTAAGGGATATATACATACATTATATAAATAATCATGTAAAAAATCAACACCCTTACCATATGTTTTGCTCATGCAAAGGGAGCAGCTCATAGATGAGTCTCCTCTCATCCTCAAAGAGAGAAGAGATGGATGTGCTAACTCTTCCAAAGAGACATGTCTCTCCTCCTTGAGCCTACTTGAGACTCACAGCACTGTATCAAGCTCTCCCAAGGTCCCCACTCCTTTGAAATCAATGAGTGATGCCTCAACAGGTGAAGCATCCATCCTCTTTTGCCAATCAGTAGTCTCCTCGACAAAATGTCTCCATGCAATGAGACATCATCATCACAAGATGACTGCATATATGAATGGAAAAATAACCTCCATGCTCTTACTGCACAATCCATTCTTCCTCCTAGATGCATTAACCTCCTGAAGTGGATAGGGGTGTGTACTCCTCACCTCATGATGTTGGTTCTCCTCCCTACCTCCTCCTTGTGTCTCCATGGTTCCACACCTCCTCATCAATGGCACATGTAGAACATGAGTTGTGCCTTGATCTCCACTCATGAGGTCCTGGGGAATTTCTTGCAAAGATGAAAGAATCCCTCTAGTTGGAGCAAGAGCTCCTCCTTCCTCTGCATGAGGTGCTATATCAACTCCAGATGTGACAACACTGTTGCCCTCAACCTCTGCAACATGAATGGGCAACCTCCCAATGATTGGATCTTTTTTTGAAAAGGAGGTCTCCATGCTCCCTTGTTCAAGGATGTGAGATGAAATTCTTCCTTCCAGCAAGGTATGGTGCAAGTTTTTAGCCTCCTCCATGGTTTTCTGAAGTGGTTTTGCGTTTTCATGCAAGGATTTTGTTTGAGTTTCCTTGTTTAGCTCCACCACATGTGTCTCATGAATCCTTCTATCAAATATTTTCACTAATGCCTTAGTGAAACTTGCATAAGATGTAGTGTTTATATTTTTTAAAGAAAAGGATTCAAAGATTCACCATACATATGCCTTACCTCTAAAATGCAGCGCTGCAACTTTGATGGCTTAATCCTCAGGACTTTGGTGCTGCTGCAAGAAGGTATCTAACTCCTCCACCCAAGCTTTGGCTGAACATGTAGGTGGCCCTTCAGAAGTAGATAGAATAAATATATCTTGCTTCTCTCTTCCCTTCAACTTGATCTTGCAAAACTCTGAAAAATTGAGATGATCTCGAAATTTCTGAGTTTGAGACTCATAATCTTTTAGGAAATCACTAAGAGTTTCCCTCCTAACAACCTCTTCTCCTCTTCCCATCCCCCTCATGGAAAATCTGGGCATGTGACTGCGCTGTGTATTATGGTATGTGGCTGCTTGCTCACACTCCTCATGTAAAAATATAGAGTTTGCTTTAGATTCAAACTCTTTTGGAGATTCTCCATACATCTCCCTCCTTATCTTCTTGATATCTTCATGAATGTTTTGTACAGATTTAGGAAGAAGCTTTGTAATCCTATCCACTTTGTCTCCTCCAGAAGGTGGAGCCTTTTTCCTGCTCATCTCTCTGTCTCCTTCTCGATGAGAATAGGAAGTGTAGGGTCCTTCCTCTTCTATTTTCTTATCCTCCTTGGGGAGGTTCTTCATGGATCTGAAATATGATGAGATAAATCCCATCCTCTTCAGATATCCTTTTGCTGAGACTCACAGGTTGAGCAAATATTGTAGCTCTGATACCACCGTAATATCCCAAAATAGGGAAATTCTACAATAATGAGAATACCTTAAGGTATTCTAAAGTTGGAGATGCAGCAATGTAAGAACACATATTGAATAATAGCATTATATTAATGCATAATATGGCGGAAGATATCAATATCCATCATATTGATCATAACAGCAAAAGTATATACAAGATCTTGAGGAAAATCTACTCAAGATAGGCAATAATCAGCCTCAAGAAACAAGTACATTAAACATGTCAAAACACTGCTACACAAGAGTTCCCAAGCTATGACTATGCAGTTTTGAGGAGGCACTACTACAGAAATAATATCAATAAAAATATATAACAATATAAGGCTCAAGAAATGTAGGGGAGCAAGCTCTCAACCCCTGAAAACAATAGTACAACAATCCTTAGAAGGATTGGCTGAAATATATACAAAATGGAAAACTGTAGAGATGTCGGAGTTGCAGGGTTGCAACTGCAACTCAAAAAATGTATGGAGATGGATAAATATGATGCACAATCTGAAATAGACCTCCTCCAATAGATCTCTCAAGTGATAGGCTAACCCTAACACTGAAGATCTCACCCTCCAAAATAGTGGTGCAAACCCCCACTGCAGATACACACTGGAATAATGGAGTCAAGGAGAGGGACTGCATTGTAGTAGATGGGAGATGCTTGGCCTGATGCCAAGATATGAAAATCAGCTCTGAAACCTTCCTCACTAACCTCCCAGAGGAATAGAAGCTCGCTCCTATGAAATATGAGCCAAGGAAATGGTGTTGTGGAACCCTCCACTGCAACACCCTGCAACACAACGTTATACTTCAGCCTAGTTGTGGAGAAATGAAGTGCAATCCTTTAAGAGGCCTTTCAAGAAGGAGAATGAATCCTAAATATGAATTCCACTGCAACTCTGCTAAACAGCCTGAGAATGGAAGAGTCTACATAGACCAAAATCAGATACTCAAACATAATTCTCTATGGTTGCCTCTTTGTCCTTTTATGAAAATGAAAGCCTTCTTGCCTTGGACCCCACACACTAGGGTTTCCTCCCCCAATTGATCTTCCTCCCATTCAAACTGTGTTGTCTTCCCAAGCAATCCACACCCTCTTAGGAAGCGCTGTTGACTTGGTCAAACTTGTACTTGTCCTATTGCACTTGCCCCTTTTCACACTAGAAGGTGCAAAATAAAGCTACTCTATTGATCCCCTTCACACTATGAGGGATTTTATTCCTACTCATGGGTCTCCTCACCCATTTTATTCACCTCCTAGATGACATGAGAAAAATCAATGTTCCAATTAGCTTCATGCTAATTTTGGGAACATTACAGTGAGGCCTTTCTCCATATTAGTAAAGAAAATAGAACAAAGTGTGAGGAAAAATCAAATCAATGTACCTTTATTGGATATGGTGTTAATGATTTTGGTTATCACTTATATGATTATGAAAATAAAAAAAACATTAGGAGCGGAGATGTAATATTCAATTAAAGGTCTTATATAAGGATCAATTGTAGGAAAAGAAACAGAAAAAATAAAACAAAGAATACACAGTTCTTGATGAGATCACAGAAAAAGTAAAGGTGCCTGAAAATAGTAATCATCAACAGCCACAACAGCAACAAACACCACAACAGAAACAAGCACCTCAAACACCTGAAAGTGGTGTCAGAAGATCCACCAGGATAAGTAGACCCCCTGAACGATAATCTCCTTCATTATATTATTTATTGTAGAATGATTCTGGTGAACCCGAATGTTATGAAGAAGCAATGAGGTAGAAACTAGGAAGAAGTGGCAGCTAGCCATGAAAGAAGAGATGGACTCCTTAATACATAACCATACTTGGGACTTAGTCAGGTTGCTTGCATGTAAAACAACATTGAAAAATAAATGGGTTTACAGGTTGAAGGAAGAAGATGGAGGAAAACAAAGGTACAAAACTAGACTGGTGGTGAAGGGGTTTGAACAGAAGAAAGTTATTGACTTTGATGAAATATTTTCTCCTGTTATTAAAATGGCTTCAATCAGAACTATTTTAAGTCTTGTAGCAGTAGAAGATTTACATCTTGAACAGTTAGATGTATAGACAACCTTTCTTAATGGAGATTTGGAGGAAGAGACTTATATGCAGCAACCACAAGTATATGAGGTCAAAGAGAAGGAAAAATTAGTGTGCAGGTTAAATAAGATATTGTATGTCTTAAAACAGGCTCCGAGGTAGTGGTATCTAAAATTTGATAGGTTTATGTTTGAACAAGGTTATACTAGATGTCACTCTCAGATCATCGTGTTTATCTGAAAAATAAAAATTATGGAAACTATATTATATTGTTATTGTATGTAGATGACATGCTTGTTGGAGGGTCTAACATGCAGGAAATAAATGTGCTTAGATAAAAATTGGAAAATTAATTTGGAATGAAGGATTTGGGAACTGCAAAAAATTTCCTTAGTATGAGAATAAATAGAGACAAGAAAAAGTGAAAATTAACATTGTCTCATAATGAGTATATAAAAAAGGTGTTGAAAATATTTAATGTGCAGAATGAAAAGCCAGTTAGTACACCTTTGGCTAGCCATTTAAAAATTAGTAAAGAGATGTGCCCCAATACCCAAGAAGAAATGGATTATATGTCTAAATTTCCATATGCATCAACGGTTGGAAGCTTAATGTATGAAATGGTTTGCACAAGGCCTGATATTTCACATGCAGTGGGAGTTGTAAGCAGGTACATGAACAATCTAGGGAAAGAACATTGGATGTTAGTGAAATGGATTCTCAGATATTTGAGAGGTACCCCAAATCAACCATTATGTTTTGGTGGTTAAAACATTAGTCTACAGAGATATGTTGATGAAGATATAGCAGGTGATAGATATAATAGGAGGAGCACTACAGGTATGTATTTATTGTAGGTGGAACATTGGTCAGCTGGGTTTCAAAAATGCAAAGTGTTGTTGCACTTTCAACAACAGAAGCAGATTATGTTGCTTTTAGAGAGGCTAGTAAAGAAATGATTTGGTTACAAAGGTTTATGGATGAACTGGGTAAGAAGAAAGAGATGGGAAGGCTATACAGTGACAGCCAAAGTGTTATTCATCTTGAAAATAACTCAACATTTCATTCAAGGAATAAACACATACAACTCAAGTACCATTTCATACAGTTAGTGTTGGAAGATAAAGAGAGGTTCAAATATTATGCTTTGGTGGTTCAAACATTGCTCTACAGGGATATGTTGATGCAGATATGGGAGGTGATAGAGATAACAGGGTATTTATTTACTTTAGGTGGAACAACTTTCAGTTGGGTTTCAAAAATGAAAATTTGTTTTGCACTTTCAACAACAGAAGCAGAGTATGTTGCTGCTACAAAGGCTAGTAAAGAAATTATTTGGTTACAAAGGTTTATGGATGAATTAGGTAAGAAGGAGGACATGGGAAGATTATATAGTGATATCTAGAATGCCATTTATCTTGAAAATAACTCAACATTTCATTCCAGGACTAAACACATACAACTCAAGAACCATTTCATATCGTTAGTGTTGGAAGATGGAAAATTGAATCTAGGAAAGATACACACTATCTAGAATCCTACAGACATGTTAAAAAAATTTATAACAATGGAAAAACAAATATTTTTCTCAATTTCAATTAGTCTTGAAGTATGATGATGAATATGAGAAACAACCAGGTCCAAAGTGGAGTCATTGTCGAGCAAATGAAGTAGCAGTGGAGTTGATACAATCAGTCTCCAAGTGGGAGATTGTTGGGTGTGGAGCCTGATTATCTTCTTTATGTATCACTGCATTGGATATCTGTCCTTAATGTGGCGATAACACCACCCATCGTTTAATCGCCGTCAGGGCAGTCCAGGGGGGGCGAGTCCCCCCTTAGTGGGGGGTTTCGAGGGAAATTCCCTCGAAGCTAAAAACAAATGTAAAAGTTCCTTATAAAATATTGTGATTTTGTAGTCAATCTAGGCCGTTCATTAGGCGGATGATCTGATGGTAAAAGTTATGTTTAATTTAATATTTTTTTCCCTAGAAGTTAACCCCCTCTCTTATATGAGGGTATTGTATTGTGGTAGTGTATTGTGTGTATATTTTGAGCGAGAAATAGAAAGGGGGACTGTGTGAGAGAGTAGAGGATATTACAATGGATCTGTTGTAGGTTGTGTCTCTTCATTTTGCTGGATAATATAAAGGAAGGACTGGTTGTTTCTGTGGACGTAACCCAAGTTGGGGTAACCACATATGTCTGTGTATCTCTTGTTTTATATGTTATTTATGTGTTTGTGTTTCCGCATATCTTATGTGTTCCATTGATTCGTAATACATATTTTTCTAACAGGAGAGATCCATGCAGATTCTTCAAGATCAAGAGAAGGTTCCAATGCAAGTCTTTATAATTCAATACAAGACGAAAGATTTTTGAGGGTTATGATCCTGGCTGGAGGGAAAGTAGGGCTAAAGATTTCCTTATTTCTTGATAAACATATATGCCATCAAATTTACTTGGGGAGAGTGATCCATAGATATTTGAAGGAGATTTTGGCCTAAAGGGATCCCACATAAAAAAATTTCCAAGGGTCAAATAAATGGAGGAGATGAGGTGGCCAAATTCTTCTAATGTAAAGCAGGCCAAGGGCCATGGAGCAGACCAATCTGGAAAATTAGAAATGGAGGAAAAGATGAGGGATGATTTCCTCCATGTTATCACAAAGTGGACAACAGGAGGGAACAATGGAGCCTCTTCTCTAGAGATTCTCTGAAGTGAGGATTCTTTTAGGAGGTAACAACTTGAAGAAGAAATTTAATTTGGGAATTGCATTGGTTTCCTACATTTTATTCCTGATTTAGGACTTGGGGGAAAGTTGAGCATTTAAAATCATATGGGAGTAGCCTTCCTTCACTGATAATGAGTTATTCCATCCCCACTTGTCCTCCATTGATTGCAAAAAGGGGGTGCATCCAATTATTTTCTTAATTATTATATCTTGTAATGAAATCAATTTTTTTGGAATATTTTCCATTTTCCACCCCATTCAAAGGCCCTGTCGATACAAACATGAAATTTGGTATAAATGGAGCACAACTCCATGCATAAAATGATCCTTGAGGGAGGTGATTGAGGGATCCAAACCCAAGGGAGGGAGGCCGAGGATCGAGTCTGATCAAATATTGATAAAATCATCCTTGCCCAAAAATTTACATAGATTATTCAAAATGAGATCCGAAGATGATTGCATTAGTTTCCAGATAGGAGAACCCCGAGATGCCTCCATGTGTTATTCCCTCATTACTTGCACCCACCAATGATCAGGATTTGTCTTCATAATCCAATAGATGTTCACACCCATGGCCAAACTGACCATGGCGGGGTCTCGGATGCCAATCCCCCCATACTTTTTTGGTGCTCTTATAGTTTTCCATTTAACCAGGTGGAGTTTTTTATTATCTTTCTTTCCTCCCTCCCATAAAAATTTCCTAATATATATTTCATGATGATGCAAAAAATATTTGGGAGCCTGAAGAGTCGGGAATTGGTACAGAGGAATGGATGATAGCACCGATTTGACTAGGATAGTCCTTCCCACATTATTTAGCCAGATTCCTCCAAATTCACAATTTTGGATTTGATTTTGTCGAGAACCTATTTCCAAGCATAGGGAGCTACTCTTCTTAGGAAGATTTGAACTCCTAAGTATTTGAAATCCTTCCAATCCCGGTCTGTTTTGAATCCAAAAATTTCTTCTATATTTTTTTCTTTTTGAGGGGAGATATTCTGTCAGGGTCCTATAATTTATAGGATCTCAAGGTGATTGAGTATTTTGTCTCAGTAATCTTATATTATAAATAATTTTCAATATGCAAATGATTTCCAAAAAAATATGCATAAAATAAAAAAGAAAAGAGGATATATCTAAAAAATGAATAAAGCCAAAAATAAAAAAAGAAATAAAAGTTGAAAAAGAATAAAAATAAAATTAGAACCCCACAAAAGAAAAATAGAGAAAATAACATTGAAAGTGCTACAAATTCAAATGCCACTACTAATAAATAGTTTTATTTATGTCAAAATGAAATAAGGTTGTGTGCAACTTGTTTAAAAATGCCACAATGACTAGCTATTTGTTCAAATCATACAGCTTAATAATGGTTGAACAATTTTGAATTTTTGTAAATTAGGTTAGAGAATAAAGATTTTCCAAACAATTTAATATTGGTAAATCAATAGTTAGGTAGAAAATGAAATTGATTCACCTGTTAAATCTGAATTAATAGGAGAAATAAGTGATAGAGTAGATTATATTTTTCATTAAAAAAAAGAGATATGGGTTTGATAGTCTAAATGCACCCCTAGAAGAAATAAAAAATGTTAGTTTAGAAAAAGAGTAGAAAATTTGAAGGGTAGGTAGAGGTGTTCTGGGCTTTCAAAGGGTTAAAAATTGCTTATATTTTAAGTTTTATTTCATTATGTATTTGGTGCATAATAGGGAATATGACAAAAATCATTTTACCCTAACTATCAAAGTTTCGGGAACAAAGGTCATGTATTTAACATATTAACCCCCCCCTGAAAACCACCATTCCCCTCATCCTAAATATCGTCGTCCCTACTCGTTACCTCTGCTACTCTTGTTGTGCCACATCACCTATCTGTTACCAATGAAATCCACTCCCGCGGTATTTTATTTGTTAAGCTCATTTAATTAAGCTTGATGACCATTAAATTAATGGATCCACACCATGTTCAACGAGAAAACCAGCTTTTATTATAAATCCATGAAATTTAACCCTTTCGACCTTTACTGTGCTCTATTTTCTGTAAATTCAATTACTTTCCAGGTTTACAGTGCACCAATGTTTACCAGTTGGTTTGTCTCTGACCAAAGCGACAACGCTTACCATGTCTCCTTCAACCAATTACAGAGCTCTTGTGAATTCTTTGTAAACCTATTAAATTATGATTCCACTTAAATTCCTAAAAAAATATTGAATATGTCTCCTAGAAAGAAGAACTAGGAAGAACCGTTCAATCCATTGGTCCACCCTCCCCTAGATTTAGATCATGTTCCTCTAGTTGATAGGGAGTACAAAATTAATGAAACACAATGTGAATTTGAATTTTTTGAGATGTACTATTGGTTAGAAGATTAAATACATTGAAAAATAAGATGATATTGGACTCTGGGAGTCCAATTTTCCTCATCATATCTTCCCCCACACACATACAATTCCCCTGAGTTTATATGAAAGTGTCAAGCCTGCTACATCCCCAGTCAAAGATCTATTATTGCCCCTACTGCTGAAATCCTTTTCACCATCACTGCCCAATCAATTGAATAGATGATGCAAGCCCCCTCTGTGGAAAATGGCACCCCTTTCTCTCCAGAAGCCCTCAATGAGTTATACTAGAAGCTCAATTTTTCCAAAAGAGCTAAAATCTTTGGAATTTTCCTACCTCAAAATACTCAAATGCCAAAGAAAAACCGTCCATATCCTTCCTCCATCTTCCTTGATTAGGAAAAACAGATTATAAAATTCATCGCATACCTTCTTGGTTAATATTCTGATCAGTGGGTCGATGAACCCATTTTAGGCTTCCTCTCTATATTTTCCATAGACTATAAACCATAAATCATTTTCAATTTTAGCCAATTCCTGGCAGACAAGATCCATGATCAATTCATCAAGTTTCAGACTAAGGAAGTGTTTAAATACTCTTCTATTTTAGTGTATATGTTTGTGTATTATCAGGCAGATAGATTCAAGTTTGCCATGCAGAAGCTTGATGAAGATGGTAACCAGAAATCAGTCATATTCTGGACATCATTGGTGATGAAATAATAGAAGGAGTTTTCATACAAATAATTAATTGAATTGTTCTCGCATCTAGCCATGAGCATTCTGAGCAGTACAACTGAACCTAGGATAAGTGAAGACATAAAAAGGATACTACATTTTTCAGATCAGGCCAAGACGGGAGATAGGTACTTATACCATAATTATACAGAGGTAAGATTCTATTGGTGTGAGCTTTCTCCCTATAAACTCCCAAAATTCTTCCCCTTGAGGATTTTTTCTCTTGATTATATTAGACAAATGTTAAATGCTGATTAAATTCACTTTGTATCATTCAAGAAAAACTCCCAATTTAGGATCAAATGACAAATTGGGCCCTTTATTTGTAATAACTGGTAAACATGGGAGGAAGCAGATAAGATATTGAAAGAGATTAATTTTAGCCTGATCTTCACTTGGTCCTATGACCCTCTGGGAAGCATTTCAAAGCTAAGAATAGAGAATAAAACTACTCCCTACATACACACCCATAGGCCTGAGATATAAAAGTATATGAACCAGTTGGAATGGGCTGAAGCACATTGCAGGAAGCTGAGGAGCAGCTAGTATCAACATCGACATCACAAAATCCTATCCCACAGGAAAAATTAGGGAAGAGACAAAGAGAAGAAGAGTCACCTTTAGTGATTGATACTGTAGGTAAAGAATTCAAAATAATGTAAAAAAAAAGGACCAAAATAAATCCTAAAGCTAACACAGATAAAAATTTAGAGCAAGAAATCGTTGTGGTTACTAAAGAAACACCTTCTTCTTCTCAAGTAGGTGGCCAATCCATTTCTTCTCCTACAACTTCTTCAGTATCTCATGACCAGCAACAAGCTATCTAGACAACTAAGGTTGTCCAAGGTGTGAAGGAGAAGACAATTTTTGACAGGTTCAGAGAGATAAAGATAAAAAATGAAATCCTGAAGAACAACACCTATGCCCAATTCTGGAAGTAGACTTCTAGTTCTCAAAGCAGGCTGTTGTCAATATTTGATTCAGAGAAGGGTGAGATGCACATTTCCTTCCTTGAGGCCCAAATTCCACATCCAAAGTCAACATTTGACTACAAGAAGACAACGTTTGAATTCAACATAAAGGACATTCATCCCATTGATCAAATGGAGAGGCACAAGAAGACAGGTGAAATGATCTCTTCAAGTTTGATTAACACAACAATGAATCTTTCCAAATTGCAAGTTTCTTTGTCTAATATCCAGTCACAGTTAAAAATGGAGAATATCTCTTCTCTTGGTAAGGATACAAGGATTAAATCATTAGAAAATTTCGTGGACAAAACAAGATATGATCCCTCAAATATGAAGGTTGCAGAGGAGATAATAAAAAATAAGAATGCTGACATAGCAGCATTGAGAAAAAAAATGAAGCTTTCAACTACTGAATATCCTCTCACCAAGGATATTGAGGATACAGAGACCCAAAAGACTAATATGCTGAAGCTCATCATGGAGAAAAATGCACATCTGAGACATATGGACACCGAAATGGAAAATATGATCAAAGAAAAGGAGCAGACTATAAATTTTTCCATGGTTCCGTTAGATGTTGTACCTATTACAGCCATTCCTATAGCCACAGCCTCTACTCCACAGACTACACAGACAACAGATGTTGTAGAACAATTGACAAAAGCAGTGGAAAATCTATCTATTCAAACATAAGAGATTAAGAAGCTAAAGACCAGATTAAATTTTTGTTAGACTAGAGGACAAGGAGTCAAGATTTTCATTCAGTAGAAGCACAAAGAGCTCAGAAGTTAATAGAAATATTGCAGAAGTCAGAAAGAGAATCAACAATAGGACAGACCATGGCCCAAGCCAAGGAAATAATTTGGGTAGATATCATGAACTCCATCGTTGAAATCTAGCCCTGCATCCAGATTATATTTGAGAAAAAATAGTTGATAAAAAGAGAAATTGATGCTATTACAAATATTAAACATGAGCTTGGAGAAATGCTTACAACAGCAACCAACATCATCAAGTTCCTGAACTCCAAGAACATATATGAGTTGGATGATTTGGGAGTAGATGATAGGAAAGAAACCATTCTGGAAGTGAAAATGATTCTTATTAAGAAGAATATAGTTGTTCAGCTAGAAGAAAAGTGCCACGGTCTAGAGATAGAAGTTAACAGATTCTTTACTAGATTAGAGACTTTAACACAGAAGAGTCTACCTTCTTTGTTTGTGATAAATGATAAGTTGATAGCTTATGAAGATTATGTAAATAAGTTGAAGCAAATTTCCAAGGACAACACCAAATTTTCCAACATCAAGGGTAGTATGACAGGGAAAGTGTTTTTAGAAGAAATGAGTAATGATTTATTCATCCAGCATGAGGTAAATCATATCTTCATTGTAAAGCCAACTTTTTACAGATACACCAAAGTCAATGAGATTTACCAAAAGGTGATTAAATTTTCTATCCTAGATGAATATCAATGGGATAAACTCTGCGAGTTATAGGATTATTTAGTAATTTGGAGACAGTCAACATTAGCCAACACATGAGCCAGCGCAACCCAAAAATTGGTCCATTTAGCAATTTTTTCCTCCAAAATAGCGCCAGCCTTCCAGATCATTGTCCACCTAGCTTATTATTTTGTTAAAATTATATTTTGTTGATTAATATTATGCTAATAATACATTGTTGGTTGAGACAACGTTTCTCTAAATCCTTTTTGTAAATTAGTATAAATACTTTATTTTTCTCGAAGAGCTTCCCGGATTATCCACAATATTAAGGAACATTTGTCGAAGTTTAGAATCCCAACGGGGATCCATCTGTAGGACATTTTAATGAAGGATTAAAAGAAGGGAATTTTAATTGACTTGGTTGACCGAGATAAAAAAATAGAGAGAATAATTTTGAGCTTAGAGGCAAGAAACTTCGAGATGACCTTATACGAGACATTGTAGAGAGAGATTGGGTGGAATCTGGAGAAGGAGGAGGGATTAGACTCCTTAGGGATTAAAGCTAAGAAGGAGGTTTTGGTTCCTCCCCCCATAAGAAATCTCTTGAAATATTACTCTATCATACGACACATGTCTTTAATTATCACATCCAAGAACTGTTGATAGAAACTAGTTTAGAAACAGTCTAGGCCAAGGGATTTGTCAGGAGAAAAGGAGAACACAATTGATGTAATCTCATTAGAATTCAAAGAGGATTTAAAGTCACTATTCATATATTTAGTGACCAAAGTAGGGAAATTCTATAGAAATAACTCCTCATTATCAAGATCCTTATGGGGGTCTTCCTGATAAATGTTCTTGAAATGTTCCACGACAACTTTCTTAATTTCCTCAAAATTAGTTTATGATTGCCCCCCATGCTGGATTTGAGATATGTTGTTTTTTATTTCCCTAAACTTTTCCTACTTATGAAATAAATTTTTGTTTCGATACCCCGCCAATAGCCAATTGTTTTTAGATTTTAATATTTAACATTATTCTTCTCTTCTTAGGCGGGAATGGAGAGCCTTGAAGGTTTCAACTTATTTTTTGAAGTAAGTCAGATTATCCAAGGCCATCTGAATTTTCCCTTGAATAGATGCAAGGCGATACTTAGTATCTGTTATTGCATATTTTCTTTTAGATTTTTTCCCTTTAGCCACCATTTAATATCACCTTTTAGCCTTTTGAGTTTGGATTCCCAGATAGATATTGGGCCACCCTCAACCCAAACTGACCATGAGAGAGAGACCAAATCAAATAACCTAAAGGGGACATGCCCAATATAAAGGGGAGGTGAGATGAGGAGGCTAATAGGGCGATGGAACAAGCCACACCACAAAAGGATAAATTATTTTAGGCATAGTTTCAAAATAAGGAGGCTATCAGAAGCAAGGAAATGATCAAGTCGATCAATAATATGGCTAGGGCCAGAGCATTTATTATTACAAGGATAAAGGAATTTAGGAATTTTTACATTGAAAAGATTAATATTTAGGATTAATTCCTCCATATTCTCCTGAGAGGCATCCTCGTCAATGGAGCCTCCTTGTTTCTCATTTTGGCCCACAGTGGTATTAAAGTTACCTCATAGTATATAGTTACATACATAATCAATGTTTTTCAACTCTATCAAGGACCTCCAACACTCTTGTTTCTCTCTAAAGTGAACATGCATATATATATTGATTACACTGCAGTTCTACTGCAACTCTAAAATTTTAAAGGTAGTATCAATCTAGTATGTGGTTTTTATAGAGCTTACCGGTTGCAATTTTTATAGATTCCACATCGTGTAGAGGCCTCTCGAAGAACCTCTCAATATTTTTTATACCATATTTATATTACCCCAAAATTTGAAGTGAATGGGGGGGGATTTCTGTCTCTTCCAACTTCGTCTCCTAGAGGAGGATGACTATTGGTATTTCCTTTTGAATTAGTGATTTCACTTCCATTATTCGTTTTCCATATCCTAGACCCCTACAATTCGAAGAGATAATATTCATTATTTAATATTTTTGGAGGGTGTCCCTTTTGGAAGGCCTGTTATACTTCCTTTTTTGCCTCCTTTAGCCCCAAAGTCAGCTAATTGGCGTGGGATGGTGTGTTGAAAGCCCAATTCTTTGTATTTTTCTATTTTTCCAACCTTATTTATTTGTTTGTTTTTCTTCCTAATCTTCTTACCTTTTTGTCCATATCTTTAACTCTTGGACATTCTAATTTATTTTCTACTAAGATCTCCAGTATTTTTGATCTTGTTATTTCCTTGGAGGATAAGAATCCTTCCTCTTATTCATCTTCATATGTTGTGTCTTTTGTGTTACTAGATGATTCCGGGCTTGCAGAAATTTATTTTTTCTTTTTTGAGGCCAAGGAGAGCATAGCAGCCTCAAGGCCATTGAGTTTTGGATATTTTAGGGAGGAATAGGGGCCTCCATCCTCCTAAACGAATGCCAAGGATGCATACCTATTTTCTTCTTTTCCATCTCCACCCTCCATAATGGAGGCCCCCATCAGAGGCGTAAGCATGCTTTGGCTTGGACTCACATTCTGGGGGTCGAATTTGTATTTGTTTTTGGCCCATTATTCTACTTTGAGTTCCCCAATATTATTTTTACTTGTTTCCATTGCTTGTTTTCTTCTCCTTGTTGGTTTTTCGATGTGTCATGGTGCTTTGGGAAAAATTTTGCAAAGTGCCCATATTCATGAAAAGTTTACATTTGAATGGTAGTTGGTCATAGTCCAATTCTTGCACATGTGCCCAACTATCCATACATATATTTATTGTAGTTGGGGGTCCTTTTTCTAGGTCAAATTCCACACAAATCCTTGCACAAGAAAATAAACCATCCTTTGGCTCAACACAATCTATATACTTTCCTAGAGAGTTCCCAATCAGTTGAAATGTTGCATCGTTATAGAAGTGAAGGGAGAGGAAGGGTAGTTTCACCCATAATGAGACTAAAGAAGGTACATCACTGTCCGGGTTAAATCTTGGACTCCACCTATCCAAATAAATCCCCTGGAATCCCGTGAAGTAAGGGCCACTCCTGAATACTAAATCTCTATCCAATCTATTTTCAAAGTAGAAGGTGTAGAATCCCTTACCACAGAATGTCGAAATTACCTCTCCTTTAATGAGAGGCTTCCAATTCTTTTCTATCCAAGACTGACCTGAGTGTAGAGAGGGCCAAAGTTCCATGAACTACCCAATAAAGCCTCGGTCTGTGAGTTGCAAGGCATGCGAGTGAGATTGAGGGGCACTGATCACAATCTTTGGAATCTCATCCTCCATTTTAACAAAAAGAGATGGACCTTTCTTCTAGAACATAGGATCCATAATGAACAAGGATTTGAAGGCCATGATATTAGTAGCCAGAGATCCATCCTGGGTCAGTGAAACTATCAAGGTTGCTTGGCCAACAAAAGCTAATACACCAAGCCTTGAGGAGAGAAGGGACAAGGGACAAGGGGTAGTGGTAAAGGGGGGGGTGGGGATAAAACCCTCAGAAAGAAGCCAAAAATGCATAGCAGGAGGCCATGAGCATGCAGGCGAAGCTCAGCTAGATGATAAAAATATTGGCTAGGAGAGCTTTTCTTTCTTACTTGTTAGAAGATTATGAATTTCTTCAAGATGCATGACACACATATTATTGTTTATTGAAAAGTTATAATTCTTCTAAATTTCTATTTAAAAGGGGGTTCAAACTTGTTTTATTATTTATGGGGTCTTTTTCCAATCCAAATTAGCACATTGAAAGCTGAGATTCATTGTGCCTCTTCAAAATATATTATAGTTAATAAGTTTAACTAAACTACTTGGAATATTTTCAAAAAAAATTCATCACCATTTATAAAATATTTAAACATAAATAATGATTATATATAATTATATCAAATTATTAATTAATTTAGCAATAAAAATGAATACAATTAAATGCATTTGATATTTCTAAAATAATAAATATATACATCTATAATGGTGTAACATCATTATATACTCAATGTAGAATTAAAGAAATTCCTAATAAAACATAATACAAAATTTATATTAAAAAATAATTTTATACTCCTAACCAAGTAAATAAGAAAAACCGCATATAATACAAATATTAAAATAATATATCAAACACCTAGCGATTTTTAAAAGCAAAACCGTTATAAAAAAAATTAGTTACTTTGCATAGCAGTTTTTTTCTTTTTTAAGAAAAAAAACTGGCTTATATAATGTGTCAGTGCATATGTCATCATCAATGCTTAAAACCATCATCATAAACAAAACAAGTACATGCATATTCATAAAATGTAACTTGCCACAACTTGCAAGGTACCCGCCATATGCAATGTAATCTAAAGACAACGTAAACAAAAGACAATCTAAAATAACATGCATCATCATAGGCCCCAGCCTATGTCAAAGGATCACCCATATTAAATTGCAGATAACAACCAGAGTATGTGAGCCAAACTCATGTGTCCCCTATCCAAGATGCCTCTCTATCCTCTAGCCTGCAGGATGATATAATGGATCTGAACCAGAAAGTCCGACCCTGTCCGAGTCTCACAGAATTACATAATAGAGTTATAATGGTAGATCATGTTCATTTCATGGGATAGTTATTCCAGTTTATGTAGCCACATATTTAAGAGAGTATGTCCAATTTTCACAAAATTATAATAAGCAAAAACTGTAGATACAGAAGATCCAAAAAAATTCAAAAAAGTAAAGGATTGTATGATCAGATAAGCTATATGGTCCCCTGTGCCATAATATAATCTGCCTCCAACAGTATGTAATGCAATTGTCGTTCAATGCATCTCAGTCCCTGCTTTAATAATCTGTCTGCCACATGATTATGTTCCCTTCAACCATGTGTGAAGCTTATGCTCTGAAAAGTAGCCCTAAGGACTCTGATATGCTCAATCGAGTGTGTCAATAGTGGGGGATTAAAACCATTTTTATTTTTCATGTGATCAATAATAAATTTATAATCACCATAGATGTTGATGTTATCAATAGAGAGTAGTCTAGAGATCCATAATAGTCCCCATAGGGTGACTATTTTTTCTTTGCTATTAGTGCCTCCCCCACAGTTCTAGTAAAATTTGTATTGAGTATTCTAGTCAACCCTCAACCATACACTGCAACCACATAATTGTTGTAGTGTTGTGCCATAAAAATATCCAGTAGGTGGGATGATTGAATGCGGACGATATTTGGGAGAGTGATCTCGATGAGGCTTTGTGGACACATTGGATCTCTGAGAGGAGATCAATATGTGATGGGCTTCCATAATAGGCTCAGTCGATATCCCATCAAATATGTTTTGGTTTTGTATTTTTCATATGTGCCAAAGAAACCAGAATGGAATATGAGTGCCCTGCTTGTGGCCCAACCATATATCAATACACTCTTGTATGTTGTCAAATGGAATATAAGGGACCTACAAAAGTAAACAAATCCATTGCCAAAATGCCGCCAAGAATGGACAAGTAAAGAAAATGTGTCGGTTGTTTTCATCATCAAAGTGACACATTAGGCAAATCCCCAGTCCATACGAGCCTATTTTTGTGATATTCTCCCATGTCAGATTACGATTACACCATATGAGCCATATCAAAATGGTCACCTTATGTGGGAGTCCCATATTCCACACCCGCATAAACCATTAGTTTTCCATTAGATTGAGTTCAAATTTGATTATAACTCTGTATGTATCCCTGAGCTATATACCATCACCATTGTATATGCCAGGCAAAATAATTTTATCCAGTGCCCCCTTCCATGAATGCTCATATTAAGTAAACTAAACTTGAAAGAGTCCCATATAGAGACCGTCAAACCCCTAAGACCCAATGCTTTAGATGGGAATGCCATGAGTGTATCTGGAAATGACCTGAGAGATAAGAAAGATCCCATGAGAGTGTAAGGTGTGTACGATATCTGGATGTAGGCATAAACCCACGTGAATGCCCCAGTAGATGCATAGAAAATTTCTAAAGTGGGTGTGGCATTGGGCCGGGTTTCTTTAAAAATAAGGACTAGGTTTTGTTTATTCATGGATCACATAAGCCTAATTTATGTTTTTTGTTTTTAAATTAAATTTATGTTTTTTCTACATGATTTTTCTAGTTAGTTGGTTTATTGTAATGTAAAATAATTTTTTATATTTTCCTAAAGCTATTGAAATGTCTATGCTCATCCCCGGAAATTCTCTATCCTCCGGGTAGTTCTAATCGATACGGTTCGACTGTGCGGATCCCCCACATACCATCCATGTCCACAGGGCTAATAAATACACTTTAATTTTTATAATTTTTATTGTTGGGTCTCAATCCGAATTCTTCAATCTCTCTCAATTTAATTTAATTGTATGTTTAGAGGTTCAAACTTTTAAAATATTTTAGAAATATTTCACAATCTAACAAATTTAATAATCAAATTAAACTTTTCAAAAATTTTAAGAATATGTCAAAATCAACTGTCAAAGAAGAAATCACTTATTTAATTCTTTACCTGACAATCAAATCCCAAAATGACCATTTTTTTTTTTTATTTGGTAGGACCTTGCTATTTTCTATTTATCATCAAAAGCAAGTTACATTCCATATTAAGTTGGTGACCTCAACCTGCCCGAAGGAAACCAGGTCTTTTTTCCACCTTAATGCATTGAAGGCCAACCAAGATTGAAAATTTTCATTCTTCTGCTATCTACACTAGCTAGTTCATTGTTTGAAACATTAACTAAGTAACAATTATGAACTAAATGACTATCTGCAAAAATCATAAAACTTAAGCTAGACTACTATCCATCAGAGGAATCAATTGGTGTCGGATCCTTCGCCGTGGAGCCAGGCATGTCCACTTGCTACAGTTATTGTATATGTCTTTCAATTCGTGCAATTCGATCCGCCGCTTGATATTTTTCACCTTGATATGCTGCAGTTGTATGTTGATATACTGAAGCCGTTCCATCACTGTTGATGCTTGAGTCTCCTTCCTTGGATGGAAGCTTTAATGCATAGCTTTTTCCAGCACACATTTCATAATCCAATATGTGTGAACTGTTTGGTTAAACAAAGAAAGACGTCCTCTGGTATTACCAGGATCAGTAATAAAGTCCATAATTTCTGCTTTAGCTTCATTGTCTTCTTCATTACTATAGCTTTCTCTTTCCAAGCCTTGAATCACATTCTTGACTTGTATAGGATTTCCAAGGGATTAAGCTATGGGGAGATTCTCTAAAACCTCTTGCTTTGTCTTTCTCCCGCATTTTCTAGTCTCAGCTTGCAGCTTCTACTTCACTTTATCTGTATTTTGAGCCACAGTTTTCCTCGTCTATCTCTTTCCCATTGTTTTGTTCTAGGTATTTTGCTGGGTAAAACCTGTATTAAGAATCAGTGGTCCCCTGAACCAGCGTATAAACCCTGCGAACAATGGCTGCACCAGCTTCCTTCCTTCGTCCCACTTCACGGTTTCATGCGGAAAGAATTGGTTTTGTCAAAGCCAAATATTGCCTTTTGAAACCTAGCCTATACCTCTTATTACACTGCTTTTATGATAGCACAACCTATCTTTCTAAATGCTCCACCATTCCCTGAACTCCCTCATACATCCACATTCAGTTAATGAATGCCATAGTTAACCTACTTGGGGATTACACTCGTGTTTGCATGGATCATTGTTTACACCTGTCTTACATCTGCCCAGTGGAAGATAGTCTGAAGCACCCTAATCGGGGATATCCCAAAATGACCATTTCAGAAAACTAAAACTTATTAATTGAAATACAAGTGGACTAAAACAAAGGGGGTAGTTTTTCCATTATTGCATGCATTGCTATGCGGTGGTAGTGCAAATTTGGAAGAAAAGCATTTTGGGATTATCAGGAATAGTATACCCCACTCTCAATCCTCGAAAAAACGTAGAGAGCAATGGCTTTATTTGACCATGCCACAAGACATGGACATTTGGGTTTATGGGAAAATAATCATTTTTAATTATATTAATGTTAATTTAATATATAAAATATCCAAATATATGCGGGATTTTTTTCCAAGTCCATTAACATGGTAAACCCTACTTGCATTGATTGCTTTCCTTTTTGGCTATAGTGTTTTGTAGATATATTTTCTTTTTGTTTTTAATTATATTTTTAATTAAAATATCTTTAAATTTAATTGAAATGTGTTAATATCATAAATTTTATTTTTGAAATATGTATAATTTTATTGTTTAAGAGATTATTCAAAGTTTATAGTCTTTATTAGAGTTTAGATTCAAATTTTATAGGGGTTTAGGGTGGGAGTTAGATGTGAAAGTTGCACTATTTTAAAAGGGGAGAGTTTAAATTTTATATGAAATGGTTTTTTTTGCCAAAATTTGACAACACAATTTCTAGCAAGATTGTTATTTCTTGTTGTTTAAAATGCACTTTAGAATGCATAAATGGACCCTAAACAATCTTTATCCAACATCTAAATTTCGACTCTCAAAATTCACATAAATGAAGATAAATATTGATGTGAAACAAAATCTCAAATTATGTGTGAATGATTAGTTAAATATAGACCAAAATCTGAAGATATAAATATATAAACCATATAATAAAAATTGAACATCAAGGAAGAAAATTATTAATGTGAAACCAAACATAGGGGTTATTCTATCCAACATGTGGAATTTCACTCTCAAAATTCACATAAATGAAGATAAGTATTAAAGTGAAACAAAATCTCAAGATATATGTGAATGCTTAGTTAAAGATGGATCAAAATATCAACAGAGGAATATATAAAAATAAGTTAAAGATGGGCATCAAGGAAGAAAACTATTGATGTAGGATGCAACATAGCGATTTACCAAAAAATATAGCATACAATGTTAAATAGAAAATAACCACAAATTAGTATTTGATTTGCAATGGAACTAATTGAATAACTAAGACCAAGATATTTCAAAATAATGGTTCTCAAGTAGGAATCTCTAGGAGAGCTTCAACACTCCACAACATTACCATCTAAAGATGAGGAGGAAGAGGAGGGGTTGCACCCCTTTCTTGAGCCATAAATATTGCATGCTTCTCTCTAAACAGTCAAGCTCATAAGGAAGAAACTATTAATATGTGACTAATTAGAGGCCCTAGAATATTTTATGTGTCCCATTGTTTATAAGGCACCATTTCCATAGAGATTTGGAGGAAGAGAGATGTCTATTAGTGCTATCTTCTTTTTTTATTTAGATTTGAGATTTTTGGCACCCTGTGATTTACAAGAATGGCAAGAATAAACACTGTAGGGGCCACATCAGAACCACTTTGGAATCCTAGGATCTAGCCTTCCTGGATTCAAAGAGGGATCTCTCTATATAAGTGTTTTATAATGATATATCTTTATGCTTTATTTATGATATTAGGCTAGTTATGAAGCTCTGAGAACTTTGTTTAATTTTGGTTGATTGAAAAGGTATTTGAAGGATTAAAGGTTGGAGAATATTGAGGGAATGTTTCAGCTGGAAGGATAAACTATGAGACAACATTAATCCATTGGGCTATGGAGTCATAAAAGAGTTTAATTGTTCAACAACTTTTCAAGGGTTTTCATAGGGAAAGTTATCTAGATTAAATGGATTTTTTAGATTAAATTGTGATATGAAACATTAAGGTGTTGTGAAGGTAGTAAAGCTATAGTCAGTCAAGAATCTTCTAGCTCTACTTAAACAAGAAAAGCCTTTCAAAGTAACTGTTTGAAGTAATCCAAAGGACAGGGCAAACCATAGACTTCTTTGGATAAAATTTTATTAAAGAAAACTTTTAAGACAACAATCCAGCAATCCTAAGACTACTTTCAGATAAAGAAAACATACAAGATAACAATGAGAGCAGCCTAAGATCAAACAAAAATAATCTAATCTACTTTTGACAAAATCTCTAGGGATATTTCAAACAACCTTTAAAGACAAACCAGAGGACAGGGCAAACCATAGACTTCCCTGGTTTAGAATCTACTTAGCATACTTTGAAAAATATCATTTAAAAAAGGACATGGGCTCACCAACATTTCCCTGGTTATACTCTATTGAATCATTCTTAAAACAACAAGCTAGACAGAACTAAAGGGAAACTAAGAGTTCTTCAATCAAACCTTGTAGAAGAAAACATGAAGATAAAGCTTGCAGACAGAAATAGGGTACTTTTGACAGTAAATCCTAATCTAAATTTTCTGTTCTTTATCAGAGAAAATGGACAGAATGAAAACATAAGAAGAAATAAAAACAATGAGGAAAAACATCACCATTAACATAGACCAGAATCCTGTGAATCGGCTTGGTTTATTGATGTTCAAACCAGTTATATACTCCAACATAGTGAGTCTTTACAGCTCAAAGCTTCTCTATCCAGCTTAGCACTCCTCAACTAGCTCAACAACACTCTAAACAACTAACAGTAACAACCTTCTACAACCAGCCAAGAACCCTTTCTAATGAAGTCCTCATGCTATATTTATAGGCAAATGAGGAGGTGAAATGAAAACTAGGTTTAATATTTTCATTTATGACTGAGTTAATGATTTTTGGCCTTTGAGACCATGTAAGGCCCAAGGCAAAAAATATCTGAAAAGAGTTACTCTTTATAATGAATGTTTTTTAATTTCTGAGCTACTTTGTTGCAATATTTGTCTTTTAGGCTTCTTAATAACTTTTGAAATAACTATTGAGCTGCTTCTTTGAAAATATCTCTAATTGCAATAACTATTGTATGTTTTTTGAGGAAAATATATGTTTCTAGGTGGCATCTTTAGCCTTTAATGAAGTAACTGCTTCATGGATTTAACAATCGAAGCATGTTTTGGGTTGATTTGTCTTGATCTGTTTCTTTAAACTCTATTTTGAGGATTGATTTTTCTTTGGCCTTTATAATCACCTTTGTTGTATTTTTCAATTTATTGACTGTTTTAATATTTTAATCATCTGTTTTTTACTGTGTCCTTTATCCTTAACCTTTATGATAATCCTCTGTTTTACTTTAATTTCTTTGATTAGGCTTTTATCTCTCTGTTCTTCATTTTTCACTAATTTTCTTCTGTCTTTTCTATGTGCTGGTGTCTTCTTTGCTGCACTGGAGGGTTTCATGATTTTAACCAATGGCCATGAAGCATTGATCAAAACCTTTAAATCTTGAACCCTGGATTTCCCCTTTTTCCTTTTTTTAGCCTCATGGATCGTCATCCGAGACTGTGCCACTGATATTGGCTGTGGGAGGGCCTTTTAGGTTGGGCCACCATTAAACCTACAACAAAAATAAAAAATTTAATTTAAATCCTTCTTTTTTTGGATAAACTGCGTTTCAAAGGCTTGGTGAGGCATTTGGAGCGATTGTAGAGGGAAGAAACGTGCAGAGGAGGGTTCTATGAATGAAACCAAGAAGAACAGTGGACCAGTTTAAATACTGGCACGAAATGAAGATAGGCGGTTTTGTTTGAAACCGGGTGGTATCACGCTGAAGTTGGGTAGTAAGCAGTAAAGGCCCAAACAGACGCGATGCCACTCAGGAAGCAACACCTGTCTCTGGGAAAACCACCAATTTCACATAGAAATGGGGCACTAAACCCTTTCATAAAAATGTGCGCGGCTTTGATCAGGAGTCATTGGATCTGGGGGAGCCAGATCAACGGAGCAGGTTGATCACGATCAAAGAAGATGATCGGAGGGAGAAAAGGTGGAAGACAGGTGGGACCAGTGACGACATCAGTTATTTTGTCGAGAGTGAACTTTTTATCGGGCGGGGTTAGAACTACGGGATCAGTGATTTTCGTTGGATTGATGAGATCAACGGTCTAGATCTACTTGCGGGGGTGAGAGAATGGATCATGGTCGAGAGATGCACATGTAGAAGGGTGATCGGGAAGATTGGAGAGCAAGAGGGAGGCCAGAACACTGTTGGATCAGGATGATCGACGAATGATATTGGTTTGGGAGGAAACAATAGCGCGGGATAAAAATAGGAGGTGAAGGGGGCTTAAAGTAAAAGAGGGGAGGTGGTCCCGTGGGGAGTAAATGGGACTAGGGTTAGGATGGGAAAGGTTTTAGGCTTAGCGAATGATCGCGGGCCTCGGGTCACATGAGGAAGGAGTGAAGGGCTCAAGCCCAAAGGGGCTTAAGGCCTTATGCTACAAATAATCGGATTTAGGTATAAGATAGGGGTTTTTAAGCCTTTTTGAGGATTCTGATAGAGCGAAAAAGGGTATTTTGAACCAAATAAGGAGGTTTTATATGGTTTAAAAGGTATTTTTAAGGGAAATGAAGGATAAATGGAGGGAAAATCACTGATAGAAATGGAGAGAGAAAATCAATAAAATGAGGGGAAGAGTCATGAAGGGGTAAATGGTAAAAATGGCTTGAAATTAGTTTCTTTTTGGATCAGCAGGTTAACTTGGAATGGATTTGAATGAGGATCTTAATGAATGGATAGTTTAAATATAATGAACTCAGTGATATTTCAAAAACTCACAAGATTTTCATAAAATCTTGTTTTTTAGAAATCTAAGGAACTATTTAGCCATCATTGGATATAACAAATTTTATAGATGGCTAACAGTGGCTCCACTTGGGGAAGGAAACTCCTTGGAGGTGTCAAGAACCTCAGAGAATAAATCTTTGGAAAGTAGACCAGTTCCTTGTCTTTGCTTTTTGAAAACCTTCTTTGATTTGATGATTTTTCTGCTCAGAGATGATCTGTAGTATCATAACAAGAATGAGTTTACCCAAAATTCTACCTACACAACCTATTTTCCTAACATTTTTTCTTCAATGGGTGCACTTAGACTTGCAAACCCTTGTAACATCAATTTTTTCCTTATTTGAAAGTAGGAAACTATCTACTTCTACCCTTATATCATCCATGAGTTCAGATTAAACTGATGAACTCATCATTTCTCCACCTATTCTAGCTATCTGTCAAGATTAAACTGTTTGACAGATTTTCCTTCTCTAGTCTAAAATAGGAAATTGAAACATAATGAAATCAGGATTATACAGTTTGATTTGTTATGGGGCTATGGCATTTTGTACAAGCTGCACATAGAATTTATTTGCAAAAATTTGAAACAAAAACTGTGAAGGCTTCAGATATGAATTTGTTAGACATCCTTATTTCTTTCATTGGTTCAGGTTTTGATCTTTTTAGAGCCATTTCTCTCTTTCCTAATCTAGTCTGCTGATAAGCCAAGTTTACATTTTTTGGCAGATATTCATTTCACTAACTTATTAGCATAAATTTAAATTTACTCAATCAAGATTAGGCTGTATGATTGAATAACATTTCTTCTTTCAAAGTAGTGGCATTTGGACTTGCACACTTTCAGATTTTTCTCTTTTTTGGTATGGGGTTGTACCTATTATTTTATCTACCCTCTTTTCTCTTTTATTTTGTTTTTTGTGTTTCATTTTTCCAAGTCTTTTCTTTAAACAATGTTATTTACAATGGACAAAGCTTTGAACTGAGTTTTTAACAAAAATAGTGTTTGAGCATCCTGCCATTGACAGGACCTCCAAAAAGTTATGTTCCATCCATCTCCTGAAGGAAGAATGCATTGTTACCTATCGCAAACTGAATGAGATAAGGGCCTTTCCATAAATTTTCAAACTTTCCATGCTTGCCCTTATCTTCCCTCCTAGAATCCCATTTTAGTACCTTGTCACCAATGTTAAAATCATTTGCCTTTTTCTTTTATCAAATAGCTTCTTGATGTTTTCTTGTACTTGCTGCGCTCTATTGTAGACTTCCTCTCTATTTAGTTGCAACTGAAAAGTATGATTAATTCTTCTTATCATGTCATCTTCTTCAGACTGTACTTCTTGGATCAACTTCATGACTGGTACTCCTAAACTGGTTGGAAATATTGCATCTGCTCCATAAACTAGCTAATAAGGGGACATTCCAATTGAATTTTTAGTGGTCAATCTGCCTGCCCAAAGTGCATGTACTAGCTTGCTGTGCCATGATTTCTTATTCTCTTCCAGCAAATTCTTGATGATGTTCACCAAACTCTTGTTTGAGGATTCTGCCAACCCATTACCCTGAGGGTAATAAGCTTTGGAGTGACCCAATGTAATATGATATTTGTGGAAAAAATCAACTATCTTTTTGGACCCAAAGGCAGCAGCATTGTCAGTGATAATCTTCTTAGGACAGCCAAATATAGACAGGATATGGTCTTCAAGGAATTTAATGATGACTGAGTCTGTGGCATTCCTAGAAGGGATGGCCTCTATCCATTTGGTAAAGTAATCTATTGTTGTGAGGACCCATTTATGTTGGGTAGATGAAGCAGGATGGATTTCCCCAATGAAGTTTAGACCCCACTGTTGAAAAGGGGCTTCAACAATGATAGGATGCAGAGGTAAGGGTAGTAATTTTCTTTTGCCTTCAAAGATTTGACACTTATGGTAGGCAACTATCATTTTATGGACATCTTGAAAGAGGGTGGGCCATTAATAACATCTCTAAGGATTTTGTTGACAATAGTTTTCCAATAGAGGTGGCCTCCACATTCTCCTTCATGAAACTCATGCTTGATCTTATCTGCATCATTCTCAGGCAAACATTTAAGAAATAAACCACTAGCATTTTTTCAATATAAACATTTATCTAAAATGCAGTAATTAACAACTTTCAACTTTAGAAACCTTGCCTTTGTTTTAGAAAAACCAGGAGGAACATTAAGATTAAGAAGCACATACAAAATATCAACATACCAAGATGAATTCAGAAAATAATATTCAATGAGTGGAGTTGCAAACTCCTCCTGATCATCTAATGCATTAAACATGTTTATATCAAGGGCTTGTAAGTTGGTTTCAGCCATAAGTTTTGCTAGTCCTTGACCTTTGATGAGCTTAGTGGGCTTAATTTCTAAATCATATTCTAATATTACAGCAATCCACTTTCTCCTTTTGCCATCAGGATCTTGTGTCAAAATGTCTTTCACCATTGAATGAGGCACAAATGCAATGATGTGTGAGTGTAAAATGTAAAGTCTGAAATCTTTTGAGGCTCTGACTAAGGAAAAATCTTGTTTTTCCATTATGTTGTATTTCAGAGGTGCATCTCTTAATGCCTTGCTAAAAAATGCAATGGGCTGCTCTTGGCCGTTTATGTTTTCCTGTAATAGGACAACAGCCACTGTATGTTCTGATGCAAAGGAGAATATGAAGAAGTCTTTGGTGAAATCAGGACTAATAAGAACTGGTGTTTAGGTAAGTGCTTGTTTTACCAGTTCAAAGGATTTCTTTTCTTCTAAGGTCCATTTAACTCCCATTTCTCTTTTAAGCATATTTGTAACATTTCTAAGGAGTTTAGCTAGGTTGGGTATGAGCCTTCTTAAGAAATTGATCTTCCCAATGAAATATTGAAATTCCTTGATATTTATAGGATGATTGATTTGAAATATACCTTCAGTCCTCTTTGGGTCTATATTTATCCCTTCTTCAGATATGACATGGCCTATAAGTTTACCTTCTTGGAGGCCAAACAAAGTTTTCTTGGGGTTTAAGGACAAACCATATTTTTTGCATTTCTCAAAGACTTTTCTTAGGTGTTCTTCATCTGTTTTTGAATAGACTGTTATGTAATCTAATTAAATCACAATGAAGTAACCTATTTCTTCTGAAAAATCAATATCCATGGCTCTCTAGAATGTGGCACCAGCATTCATTAAACCAAAAGGCCTTTTCACATACATGAAAGTGCCCCATGGTGTGGTAAAGGTTGTTTTAAGTTGATCATCATGGTGTACCAATGCTTGGCTGTATCCTGAGAAGCCATCTAGCAAAGAAATTATTTTAGAACCTACTACCCTTTGTAAGATGTGATCCATTTTGGGCAAGGGATAGTTGTCCTTTAATGAGGCCTTGTTTAAGTTTTTGAAGTCCATACAAAGCCTTATTTCTCCTATTTTCTTCCTTACAGATACAAGATTTGATACCCATTCTGAGTATCTCACAGGAACAATAATTCCAACATCATATATTTTTTTGATTTCTTTCTCAGCCAGAGGTAATTGAACAAGATTTATTCTACGTAGTTTTTGTCTAAAAGGTTTATGGTTTACTTTGAGGGGTATCTTATGCTAAATTATTTCTGTATCATATGATTTTAAATCTTCATAACTCCAAGAAAATACATCATAAAATTTTCTAAATAGATCAAGATATTTATATTGAATGTGAGCTGGCAGTGTTTTGGATAATTTGATCATTTTAGGCCTTTCTTTACTACCTATATTACATTCTTATACTTCAGCTTCAGTGGGTTCCATTTTAGACTTTTTGGCAACATCATTGAAGTCAAACAATTCCTCTAGAGACACTAGTCCTTTTGGCAAGTTTTCATTGTTAGACTGCATCACTTCTAGATCTTCGTTTTCTAAATCAGTGCATATTTATGTTTTATGTTTGCAACCTTTGGTTAACAGATTTATATCAGTAGTGTTAGGAGGCCCTTCTTGGAAATATTGTTCCTCATTAGGGAAGTCTTCTTCATATTCTGAATTTTAATTTGGTGCTTCAAACTCATTTCTGGACTGCAGGAAGTCTTCTATTTGTTTATCTCCTTCAAAAACCTACCAGTATCTTTCATTATCTGGGACTGCTGGTCTATATTTGACTTGGGCTTGCTTTCATAGGGTTTTTGACATGTACTAGCAGCAAAGGCTAAACCATTGGCAAGAATGCTTTAGTTTCTGGGGACAAAGGTGAGCTCATATTCTGTGAAGGTTTTCAAGAGATCCATGGCATCATCTCTATAGGCTCTTAGTCTTGGATGTCTGGCAGTATATTCTCCATTTAATTTCCTAATTATGAGTTCTGAATCTCCATGGATAGTTATCCTCTTGGCTCCTAATTTATTCAGTAAATGTAGTCCTAAGAGGAGTGCTTCATACTCTGCTATGTTGTTGGTGCATTGAAAGTTTATTTTGTATGAATGGCCTTTGACATGATTGTTTTCTGTGTTATGTACCCATATTTCTGCTCCTACACTAGTATTGCTACAAGACCCATCAAAACTCATACTCCAAAGAGGACTAGCTTCAGGTTTTTCATTAATTTCCTCTCTGTCCTCTTTGTTTTGTTTATCTTGATTGCCACTATGTTATTTTTGAGGGTCTGTACTATGTTTATTTTTGTGTTGTTCCTCAAGGTCTTCAATGTGTTGAGGATTTTCTCTCTGATTCTCATGCTTAGCACTAGGTTGATGTTTGTTTGGCTGCTCATATTTTCACTCTGTTTGCTGTGATTTTCTGAATTAACAAATTGTTCGGGTGATTTCCCCTTTGCTTCCTTGTCTTCTATGATTGGTTTCTCATCTTCTAACCCTTTCTCATTAAAATTTTCATCATTGTAAAGAATGAATGAGTCAAGGTCTGTATGAATAGAATAAAGAGGGGAATTATATGGTCTTTCTTGACTACTCACCATGTATTTCATGTGTGTCTCCCTATGTAGTCTTCTAGGTTGACTGAAGACAGGGATGGTGGCATAAGTCGAATCCATTTGCATAGTGCCTTGAAGATTAGCACCCCAGGATCTTGAAAGGAGCATGCCATATTTGGGAGGTATATCAGCCACTACTATATCCATCACTAAGCTTTTGGCTAGGATTTGTGCTAAGTTGACACAAAGATCTTTTATTAAGCCTAGGAATTTGACCCTGCTAGAGTCAAATGAGTATAAATATTTATAGGGCCTAGTTACCTCAAGGCCTAATCTTTCCATTATTACTTTGGGCATGAGGTTATGTGATGCTCCTGAATCAAGCATGGCATTGTGCAAAATGTTATCATGGATGTTTAGACTAACATAAAATGGAGGAACACCTCCTTCTTGAAATTTCCCTTCCACTTCTGGTCCAAACAGAAGCTCAGGTTTGTCATCATTTAAGTTAACAGAATCATTGTTATCTCCTATGTTCAAGGATCTTAACAGTTGGGATTTATATACATCTTGTGTGACTAATTCAGTGAGAGGAATGGAGATTTTAATTTTGGCAATTTCACTCTCTATGCTAAAAGGAGTCTGATTTTTGGGAATGTTTAATTCAACCTTTTTAGTCACTGTTTTCTCAGCAAAATCAGCTTGCTGGTTTTTATTATGAACAATAGTCGAAACGATTTTATTAGAAGCATTAGCTGAGGTGCTAGTGCTACTAGGGTCACCACTATGTTTGCTAGAATTTAGAGTGTTTTTTCCTTTGTTTTTATCATAATTTTCAGCCACTGTTTTATGGTTTTTTGTTGGGTTTTTGGAAGTGTTTACAGGGCTATTTTTAGCAGAGATTTCAGAGGTCTTTTTATTGGGAACTTCTTGATTCTTTTTACTCCTCAAGTCATATTGTTTATTTATTTCTATTATGGCATTTTCAAAGCCTTGTTGGTAGTCTGCAGACTCTAAGCTCTCTTCTTCATAAGGTGTATATATGGCTTGTTCTTTCCTGGTGAGGAAAAAAATATCCTCATCATTTGTTCCCAACATGTTCATGTGATTTTCTTTTGCTTCTTCTACTATCCCCTCCTCCTCATCAGCATAATTTTCTTGAAAGGGGGGTTTGATTTGTTGATCAGGACCTCTTTGTCTCATTTTAGGGGGGTTTCTCCTAAAATTCTGGTTTTGATTTTGGGCTTGGTTTCTATTTTGAGGAGCTATTTGGTTTTCTCTAGGATAAGCTCTCTCATTTATATTCATTCTCTCCATCATCCTCTCCATAATTTTGACTAAGTTATCAAGTTTTGTGTCAGATGTGGAGGGTGCAGCTTCATCTCTGTAGGTAAACTTCTTCTCTGCTTTCAATCTAGCCCTTCTGGAATTTAGGTTAGCCTCTACACTTACTTCCCCTTTCTGCATATCTTCTAAAGTGAGGGGTTCTCTCTCCCTTAATTGATAACATTGTCTGGGTCAAATCCTTCAGGAAAATTTATTAAGGCTAAGCCTTGTGGTGGTTTCATTTGTGAAGAGAGTTCATTATAAACACTATTGAATCTAGTGCAATAATCTTGGACACTCTCTCCAGCATTTATTTTAAGATCATTGTATTCTGACAAGATTTGAAGGGGGTTTCTCTTGACTTCCCATTTGTTTAGGAATAATTAATGGAAATCAGGGAGGTCATTGATACTATTAGGGGTTAAGCCTTTGAACCATTTTCTTGCTCTTCCCCCTAATATTTGAGCAAACATTCTAGGTTTTACAGTTTCATCATCTATTTCTTGTCTGTCAAAGTAATCATCCATTCTATCCACATGTTTTTGAGTTGTAGTAGAACTACTAGCATCATATAATGGAATCTTGTACTAATAGTACTGTAGTAGAGCAACTAAAGGTAAAGGAAGGACTAAGGGAGTATACCATGTTGCCATGATATGGACTTGTGGAAATAGTGGAGGATTAACAAGTGGAGGAAGGCGATGAAGTGGAGTGGTTTGAACCGTGGGTGTATGTATGGGTGTAGCTAAAGTATTTGGACCAACTAAATGATGTTGAGCAGATTTAGGATGAGAGAAGCCAAAATTGTAAATGAAAAGGAGATCAAGAGGTGTGGAAGGGGAGGCTTCTCTACTACTAGTGTGTTGTGAATTTACAGGCTCAAAGTCTATCTGATCTATACCACTTAATGACTTGGTTCTAGATAAGTTTCTGTTATAGGATAAGTCAACTTGGGAATTTTGCAGAGCTGTAAGGTTTTCAGGGAAAGAGTTTGCTCTATGGATTGGTCTGGCAATAGTTTGATTTCTGGGTGTAGGAGACTTCCTAAGGGTTTTAGGATTATCAACTATTTCAGGAGGGTTTGGGTCAGGATAGGCTCTATTATGGATTATTTTGGAAGCCAGGATTTAGACCCACAGATAAGAAAAGTTAGCCAAATATGATAGTCTTTTAAAGGAAAACTAAACTGTGTAAGAAAACCTTTAATCCACAAATTTTTCTTAACTGGGTTTTGTGATGTTCTAATGATCAAATAATTTTCCCAGTGGATTCTTTGGACCACCAATGGAGTCAGCAGGCCTACTGAAAACTAGTGGAGTCACGAGGTGGAAGATTTTTACTTGTTTTCTAGGACTAGTTGTTGTCCACCAGTAACAATCAGGAACCACTCTTGGCAGACACTTGATTCATTTTGAGAAAGAGGTTTTCTGAGTTGTGAAGTTATCTATTACTCAGTTTTTTTCCCCAGTATGGTCGCCACTATGTTGGCACCCTGTGATTTACAAGAATGGCAAGAATAAACACTACAGGGGCCACATCAAAACCACTTTGGAATACTAGGATCTAGCCTTCCTGGTTTCAGAGAGGGATCTCTCTATATAAGTGTTTTATAATGATATATATTTATGCTTTATTTATGGTATTAGGATAGTTATGAAGATCTGGGAACTTTGTTTGGTTTTGGTTGATTGAAAATGTATTTGAATGATTAAAGGTTGAAGAATATTGAGGGAATGTTTCAGCTGGAAGGATAGATTATGAGACAGCATTAATCCATTGGGCTATGGAGTCATAAAAGGGTTTAATTGTTCAACAAATTTTCAAGGGTTTCCATAGGGCAAGTTATCTAGATTAAATGGATTTTTTAGATTAAATTGTGATATGAAACATTAAGGTGTTGTGAAGGCAGTAAAGCTATAGTCAGTCAAGAATCTTCTAGCTCTACTTAAACAAGAAAAGCCTTTCAAAGTAACTGTTTGAAGTAAGCCAGAGGACAGGGAAAACCATAGACTTCTTTGGACAAACTTTTACTAAAGCAAACTTTTAAGACAACAATCCAACAATGCTAAGACTACTTTCAGATAAATAAAACATACAAGATAACAATAAGAGCAACCTAAGATCAAACATAAATAATCTAATCTTCTTTTGACAAACTCTTTAGGGATCTTTCAAATAACCTTTAAAAACAGACAAGAGGACAGGGCAAACCATAGACTTCCCTGGTTTAGACTCTACTTAGCATACTTTGAAAAATATCATTTAAAAAAAAATATCTCAAGTTTTACTCAGAAGGACATGGGCTCACCAACATTTCCCTGATTATACTCTATTGAATCATTCTTAAAACAACAAGCTAGACAAAACTAAAGGGAAACTAAGAATCCTTCAATAAAACCTTGCAGAAGAAAACATGAAGATAAAGCTTGCAGATTGAAATAGGGTTCTTATGACAGTAAATCCTAATATTAAATTTCTGTTCTTTATCAGAGAAAATGGACAGAATGAAAACATAAGAAGAAAAAAAAACGATGAGGAAAAACATCACCATTAGCATAGACCAGGATCCTGTGAATCAGCTTGTTTTATTGATGTTCAAACTAGTTACATACTCCAGCACAGTGAGTCTTTACATCTCAAAGCTTCTCTATCCAGCTTAGTACTCCTCAACGAGCTCAGCAACACTCTAAACAACTAACAGTAACAACCTTCTACAAACAACCAAGAACCCTTTATAATGAACTCCTCATGCTATATTTATAGGAAAATGAGGAGGTGAAATGAAAAATAGGTTTAATATGTTCATTTATGACTGAGTTAATGATTTTTGGCCTTTGAGACCATGCAAGGCCTAAGGCAAAAAATATCTGAAAAGAGTTACTCTTTATAATGAATGTTGTTTAATTTCTAAGCTACTTAGTTGCAATATTTGACTTTTAGGCTTCTTAATAACTTTTGAAATAACTATTGAGCTGCTTCTTTGAAAATATCTCTGATTGCAATAACTATTGTATGTTTTTTTAGGAAAATATGTGTTTGTAGGTGGCACCTTTAGCCTTTGATGAAGTAACTGCTTCTTGGATTTAACATTCGAAGCATGCTTTGGGCTGATTTGTCTTGATCTGTTTCTTTAAACTCTATTTTGAGGCTTGATTTTTCTTTGGCATTTATAATCACCTTTGTTGTCTTTTTCACTTTATTGACTATTTTAATATTTTAATCATCTGTTTTTTACTGTGTTCTTTATCCTTAACCTGTATGATAATCCTCTGTTTTACTTTAATTTCTTCGATTAGGCTTTTATATCTCTGTTCTTCATTCTTCACTGATTTTCTTCTGTCTTTTCTATGTGCAGGTGTCTTCTTTGCTGCACTGGAGGGTTTCATGATTTTAAACAATGGCGATGAAGCATCGATCAAAATTCTTAAAGCTTGAACCTTGGATTTCCTCTTTTTCCTTTGTTTAGCCTCATGGATCGTCATCCGAGAGTTTGCCATTGATATTGGCTGTGGGAGGTCCTTTTAGGTCGGGCCACCATTAAACCTGCAACAAAAATAAAAACATTAATTTAAATCCTGCGTTTTTTGGCTAAACTACGTTTCAGAGGCTTGGTGAGGTGTTTGGAGAAATTGCAGAGGGAAGAAATGTGTAGAGGAGGGTTTTATGAATGAAACCAAGAAGAATAGTGGACTAGTTTAAATAGTGGCACGAAATGGAGATAGGCGGTTTTGTGCGAAACCGGGTGGTATCACGTTGAAGTTGGGCGGTAAGCGGTAAAGGCCCAAGAAGATGCGATGCCACTTAGGAATCAACACCTGTCCCTGGGAAAATTTCTCATTTCACGTAGAAATGGGGCGCTAAACCCTTTCAACAAAATGTGTGTGACTTTGATCATGAGTCGTTGGATCTGGGGTAGCCAGATCAACGAAGCAGGTTGACCGCGATCGGAGAGGATGATCGGAGGGAGAAAAGGTGGAAGATAGGTGAGACCAGTGACGACATCAGCTATTTTGTCGAGAGAAAACTTTTCATCAGGCGGGGTTGGATTGATGAGATCAACGGTCCAGATCTACTTGCGAGGGTGAGCGAATGGATCATGGTCGAGAGATGAACAGGTAGAAGGGTGATCGGGAAGATTGGAGAGTAAGAGGGAGGCTAGAACACTACTGGATTAGGATGATCGACGACTGAGATTGGTTTGGGGGAAAACAATAGCGCGGGATAAAAATAGGAGGTGAAGGGGGCTTAAAGTAAAAGCACGGAGGTGGTCCCGTGGGGAGTAAATGGGAAAGGTTTTAGGCTTAGCAAATGATCGCGGGCCTCGGGTCACATGAGGAAGGAGCGAAGGGCTCAAGCCCAATGGGGCTTAAGGCCTTATGCTACAAATAATCAGATTTAGGCATAAGATAGGGGTTTTTAAGCCTTTTTTAGGATTCCGATAGAGCAAAAAAGGGTATTTTGAACCAAATAAGGAGGTTTTATATGGTTTAAAAGGTCTTTTTAAGGGAAATTAAGGATAAATGGAGGAAAAATGAGTTTTTTGGAAGGGAAAATGATTGATAGAAATGGAGAGAGAAAATCAGTAAAATGACGGGAAGAGTCATGAAGGGGTAAATGGTAAAAATGGCCTGAAATTAGTTTTTTTTTGGATCAGCACGTTAACTTGGAATGGATTTGAATGAGGATATTAATGAATGGATAGCTTAAAGATAATGAACTCAGTGAGATTTCAAAAACTCACAAGATTTTCATAACAGCTTGTTTTTTAGAAATCTAAGGAACTATTTAGCCATCATTGGATATAACAAATTTTATAAATGGCTAACAGAGATGAAATCTCCATATGAGTTGCATTGATTGAGCATTATTGTTCACATCAAATCTCATGGATCTTTCATCTCTAATAATTAATATTGTGCTAATATATCTCACCCTCTTGGCACCCCTATCTTATGGGAACACTTGAAAAAAAATTTGTCCTAGAAGTATATGGCCTTATGGGAAGTTCTTGGAGTTAGTGAAATTGGATTACAAGAGCCTCCATCATGAATATATATGGGAATCATTGATCTAACTATGTCAAAAAAGAGGAGAGGGAGTTCTAACACTCATTGAAAATATAGTAAAATTGTTCTAGGATTTTATAGCAATTCAAGTGTTGAAGAACAAAGTTCTCCTCTATCTCAGTATCATGCAGATGGTCTCACAAATCCTACTTTCCATCGTGATATAATTATTTGGTTTGAAGCTAATGCCAGAGCCAACTCAAAATTTTCCATGGGGTCTTACGAGCATGAATCCAATGACAAAGAGTGTAAGGAGGTCAAATAATGATCTTATTACTCAACTTTGGAAAGTGATTTATATATAGGATTGTCTTTGGAGTCAAACCCCCTAAGGGAATATATTTTATTTATATATATGTGTGTGTGTTCTATGTAGTAATTTATTAAGAAGTGCTTCATTAAAAAAAAAAGCTAATGTAGGGTATACCACTATAAAGATACATGTAATATCACATCACAAACAACCACAAACAAGTATTAACATCAAACAGTCCATGGATATCCAAATCATAGTTAAAATTGGATCCCAATGAGTGAAAATACAATAATTGACACCCCCATTAGCTTATATATTGGAAAATGTTTCAATTGAGAAGAGGATTATTAATGTGGAACCTAATCTATGGATATGTTATTGTAAAGGTAGTATGTAACATCACATAGAAAACAACTGCAAATGACAATTATTTGGAACAAAATCTCATTGTTTGGAACGAGATATTTGATTCATAAATTCAATATGGAACACAACAAATGAGATTGAAATATTTTACACCCTAACTAGCCTTCAGATTGGCAAAGATTTCAGTTGAGGAATAGAATATTAATATGGAACCCAATTTAGAGATATGTCATTATAAAGATAAATATTATTATTACATAGAAAAAAGAAAAAATAAGTATTATTTTGGAATGAACCCTCAATATAGGGGATACATCATTCAAATAGCTAACAACCAACCACTAACTAGCATTAATGTGGAATGACTCTTTACATAAGGGATATGCCACTCATATAGATGATGACTAAATACAAAGTGGAAACCCAAACGAAACCACTAGCAATGCTAATGTTAAAGGGAGAGAAATGATGTTGCATCAACCCAAGGTCTGGCACCCTAAAACCAAATTCCAAGTCGTCAAAGCTTTTTGGTGTAGTTAACACCTTATAAATTGTCTTTGTGTCAAAAAATTTATACGTATAGGATTATTTAGTACTCCAGTTCGTAATGAGAATGTTAGCATGTCACACACAATTAAAAATATGAGATTAATATGTAACTAAATTTTAACATAAAGATAGCATGTAACTCCATCATGTAGTAAACAATTGCAAGCCAAAGAAGGTCTACAATGCATGAAATCAAAACCACCAATAATTCATATCAAAGTGAGGGAAGATAGTATTGCATCAACTTAGACACTTATAATTAAACAATGAAACTATTAAGTTAAATTATCATAAATATATTTTTTTTTCAAAGAAACTTAAGAGATGCTTCCTTACATTCATCTATCACATCCTTATTAAATCTATTAGTGTAAATTAGTTTTCTCACCCAATGGATTCAAATCAAACGCCTAATAACACTAGGCTAACCAAATACACAACAACATTAATAATAACAAGTTAAACTAAACCCTTAAATTATAATATAAATATTTCTATTACATAAAAAACATTTATTTTATTAAACTTTAATTAAATTATATTAAGCATCTCATCCTATGGGCACCTATAACATGAATCACTTTTATAGCATAAAATTTCACCTAAAATTCAAAAGATCCGAGAGAAAAAGTTATATTACATTTTTAAACCTTGTAAGTTTACTTAAAAATCTTTCAAAACTATATATTTGAGAATATGTATCTACTCAAACAAAAATATACAAAATTTATATTCTAAAAAATCTATTTTAAAATTAAATAATATTAATCTTGTATTTCTTTTAATTTGCTTACATCAATAATTTCTATACAAATCTTGTTAAAAAAAAAAAAAAAATTATATTATAAATATTAACTTTAAAATTTAGTAATATTTGTTAAAATAAAATTTTTTATATCATAAATATTAACTTAATATTACTTAAATTTTTATATTATAAATATTAACTTAAAATTAAGTAATATTTGTTAAAATATATTTTTTTTATATTATAAATATTAACTTTAAAATTAAGTAATACTGGTTGATTATTTTACCAATCATATTAATAATTTAATTATTTAAAAGTTTCTTGTATCAATATCATATTTCTTTATAAATCTTATAAAAAAATATTATTATTTTAATGAATATATATTCAATTAACCTCAATACCTTTCCTTCGAAATTTAAAAATAAAATAAAAGATATAATCAATAAAGATTTGTTTACGTAAAAGAGACACCTCACCATATCCATTTTAGAATCGAAGCCTATCGTCATTAACCATTGTATCTAAATGAAACATTTTATAAAGAAATAATTATATTATAAATATATTTAATTATTATTATTTTAAAAGTGTCTACATATTTGAAAAGGTCAATATAATCTTTAAAAAATCAGTGTACAGAACCTAAAAAATCCAAGTCAATGCAACTAAAAAAATACATAGAAGTCCCAATAAAAGTGACACTTGTAATAACCTCTTTGTATGTCATAAATTGTCCAATTGAATGGAACTAGAGAAACTAGAGATGTCCAAGTGAAAGTGATACTAGTCATAACCTTCCATGTATGTAATTTGGAGCAGAGGAATTAATGTACTAAACAACATTGACCCGCTCTCCTCCTAAACTACTTAGAGTTTAAATGTTTATTGATAAATATTTGTTAATTCACAATGCGTTGAACTTTGTTGTCCTTTTCGATTGTTAGTTACTCCTTTTGCCATTATTATTCTAGGGTTTTTGTGCATCACACATGCATTTGTGCTTAAATATTAGCATATTTCTTGGGTTTTGTGCATCACACTTGCATTCTTCATGAATACTACATGCATTCTTCATGAATACTACATGGTTTTTATGAACTTTGTTAAAAAATTCAAAGGACTTGTTTGAAAATGTATTTTAAAATATGCTAATTTTTAAATATTAATCTTTATTATCAAGGTCATAGAAGCATACTTATTAATTGTATCATCCTCTTAAATGTTTGGAAATAACTTAATCTTTATTATCAAGATCATAGAAGCATACTTATTAATTGTATCATCTTTTTAAAGGTTTGGAAATAAATTAATCTTTATTATAAAGGTTATAGAAGTATCCTTATTAATTATATCATTCTCTTATTTGTTAATGAAACATATTTGTCAATCCTAAAACAAAGGAATCGACATGTTAGCTAATGTTGGGGCATATTTGGGATATGGTGTGTTAGAATGAATTCTTAATGCAAGTGTATGAAAATAGATTACTTTAGTTGCACATGACAAACAACCCTAATAAAGATGGATGTCTAATTTCTTTAGATCTGCAATAGATAGTCGAAACAAGTACAACAACAACCCAAACCTATGCAGTAAAAGTAGCTAAACAGTAAAATCAATAAGAGTTTGTCCAAATATCCAATGGACAAGACAAGATATATCAAGAATTTTATATGTATTAACACATGGGAAGAGAACAAAGAATGATGTTACCAGTCCCCCTTAATGGGATTGGTTCTTGATTGTCCTTAATGCTTCATATCCAAAAGTTTCTCTCTCAATGGTGTAGAAAACCCAAAACGTATTGAACTCTATGAGAGCTCAAGAAGAAAAATGATAATAAAAGCATTCAAAGTATGACAATGATGAAATGATCAAAGTCTGAACATGATAAAAGGATCAAAGGTAAATAATGAATGGAAAACCCTCCTATTTATAACAAAATATTGAGTTATCCTTGATAATGGTGCATAATAAAATATTATTAACCAAGATCTAGTTCTAACTGCTTGGAATATTTTATTATATTTTGTTGGAGGGCAAAGGAATTTAAATTGGTTAAATCCCTTTATTTAGAAATAATAAACAAATAAATGATTTATTTATCATTTCAAGGATGGGGTTAAGGAATAATTTAACAAATAATGATTTATTTTATTATTCCTAAATGATTTAGTCAAATTTAACAAGGAATTTTAATTAAATAATAACTTAATTAATTATTCCTAGAAAATAATAAGATAAATAATGATTTATCTGATTATTTCTCTTTAATTGGGTTAAATATGACCATGAATATTATTTAAATAAGGATTTATTTAATTATTCCTCATAGAGTTTCATGTTTGGACTAGAAATAACTTAATAAACTATGGTTTATTAAATTATTTCTTATAGTGAAGGCAATTTTACTATGGTAAAATTGGTCTTACATGGTGTATTTCGACCCATCTAATTGTAAATGGTTAGATGACCAAAAATTGGTGTAACATGGTGTTTTGATACTTTAGAACAAAATAAAAACTACCCAATTTCATTACTTCATACGAAAATCACATCAATTCATTACCTATGTTAAATTGGGTATCTAAAGCTCTTTGGTAAGGGGTAGTGATGCTACCACCGTCAAGGTAGACACTGGTCATTTGTTGGCACATGAGATTTTGATAGACTTGAGATTTGTGATTTAGTGGCAAACAAAGACCTGCTTTGCATCACCCTTTTCAGCAACACCCATGAAGTGAGTGAAGTTTCACATGAGATGCTAATGTGTGATTGTCGGAACCCAGTTTCTGTAGTTTGACATGACTTTCTTAAGGCTAATGGAACACTACCCAGAGTACATTCATCAGAAAAATAGGTTCATCGACCCTTCAAAAATACACTACACATTGACAGAAACTAGGCCATTAGCTCAATCCATAAGGACCAAAACTCATATTAAACCCATATAACAATTAGCATATCCATTACAATAAATTTTCCTTGCAACGATAGGCTTAGAAATATACTCCAAAATCAAAGCAAACAAAATATATACATCAATAACTCAGATGATGACTCTATAACTCAGACTTCTCGATAATCAACTAACATTCAACATCTGCAGCTAGCATCCCATGTCTAGTTATCATCAACCAACAACCAACCCTTACTCTCTCCTCGAAGTTCGTTCTTATCCTCATCTAGAAGATTTTCGGACACTCTTGACATCCCTCTTGAACATTCTAGTTGTCCTGAAAAGTCGTTAGGATATTTTCCTCGTCCTTCTGAGTTGTCCCATTCATATCAAAGGTTATTCAAAATATCATTCCCACCATTTGGCTCCACTTCACCCTGTCTTCTTTTTCCTCAAAATATCTCCAACCTCTAGTTGACCACGTTATCCTTAAATGGATCCACTCCTCTGTAGCATCTTAACCATAAAGATTCCCCTACACTTTCCTCCCTTCCTGAAAAATTTTAAAAATATTTCAGACTGTAATCGTAAAAAAAAAAAAAAATCAATTCTTTACTTCTTCTCTTGAAAAGAAAATCCCAAAATGACCAATTCAAAAATAAATGAATTCTTTAATTCTTTACCTGACAATCAAATAAAAAAATGACCAATTCAGAAAACTGGAACTTATTAATTGAAATACAAGTTGACTAAAACAAAGGGGGAGTTTTTCCATTATCGTGTACATTGTTGTGCAGTGGCAGTGCAAAGTTAGAATCATAATGCTTTAGGATTATCAGGAATATTATACCCCGCTCTCAATCCTCCAAAAAAATGTAGAGAGCAATGGAATTCTTTGACCAGGCCACATAGCATGGTGTAATAATCCTTTTTCAGGAAATTCAACAAGGTGCTCAACAGAAATGTTGTATAAGTAAAATTGTGAAAAATAACGCAAATAAGGACTTGGTTCCCCTTATTTATGTTGTATGAGACTTATATATGGAGTTTCATAAAAAAAAATCAATTTAGACTCATTAAACAGATCTCCCAAAAACTTGACTAGCTAAAAAGCGCCCAAAGAGGAAGGCTGCAGCAAAATGAAAGCACTACTTCAGGAATTGCGCAGTTTTAGTAGATGTTTAGAGGAGATCAACAGGGAGACTTATATTTCAGTTATACAACATCAAATCAACATTATGATAAATTCCTTTCATTATACATTAGAATTGATGAGTCAATACAGCAATAAATCTTCAGAAAAGAGAGCAGGAACACATGTATATTTGCAGAAATGCTTCAACAACGTTATTTTTGAGGAGCTTCAGCAGCTGGAAGTTAAAACTCAGATCTAGGACAGATCTATGGATGAAACATCATATCTATATCAGATCTAGAAACTATATAGTTTTCTCTTCAATATCCACTTGGAATTTTGACAACAGGATGCATGAATAAGAGTAGATCTGAGAAACAAGTTGTAGATCTGAAAATTGCTGCAGTAAATTTATGAATAAGAAATTTCATTACAATGGATCAGATCTGAATAGAACATATATCAACAAGCTAATCCATGGATCGCCAAGTGGAAGGCAAATCCCTACACAAGAGATCTCTGATCTAAACTATGAGCAAGATACCCTACAAACCCTCATACATAAATAACACAGTTTACTAAATGGGACAGCGTTGTAGCTCAAATGACACAGAAAAATACTATAAAATTGCAGATATGAAGTACAAGAAGTAGAGACACTCTTTCAGGAGGTTAAAGAACACCTTCCATGAGAAGAGGCTCCCAAAAATACACTAGATCTCTGCAGATCTAGACTCCCACTTGCTACAACTCACAAGATAGCTCAGCCCTCAAGATGAGTAGCGTTGTAATGTAAGATGGAGCTTGGCCTCAAGCCTGATAGTGGTTCAATTCAGCAAAATTTCCTCCTTCAATCCTCAAAGGAAGAGGTGAAATCCCTGCATAGGAATTCCAGATCCAATCCTCCACTAAACAACATAGAATGGTATTTTTCTAAGCAGACAAATACTCAGAATTATGATCAATCAACAACCTTCTCTTGTTTCCCTCCCTCTCCTTTTATAAGATGAGAAAGCTTTTGCAAACCCTAAACCATCTTGATGGGTTAGCCCTTTTCACATGAGAGGCTTCCTTCTAGAACTGCGTTGTCCCTTTTGGAGATGCAATGAACCTAGACAACGCTATTAATTTGGTCAAGGTTGACCCAGTCTTTAGCTGAAACCTCTTTCACTCCTACAAGTGATTATTTACATGGCCCTGAATGGTCTTTGTTCACATGGGCATTGATTTATTCAGACTTTTTAGGAGTTTTACATATCCTCCTTTATTCATTTATTCATGAAACATAAATTAAAACAAAATTAAATGTTCCTCTTAGCTAAGGCTAAGTGGGAACATTACAGTCCTCCCCTCCAAAATGTTGCTTGTCCTCAAGCAACTGATAGGGTAAGAGCTATAGTTCTTCTCCTTTTCCATTGATGGTACCATCAAGGATCAAGCTTTCATCATGGGCCAAGTGCTCATTAAGCCAACACATCAAAAACTGCTCCTCCAGGGCTGACATGATAGGGGCATAGTCCATCCCTTCAGGAGTGTAAAACTCAACAAAAATAAACATGGGTGAAACAATATCACATCTAAAACATGTATCATGAAGTACAAGGTGAAGTTCCATCCCATGGGGTACATATATGCTACCCACTCTTTGCCCATACAAACCCATAAACAATACTAATATATCATCTATGTATGGAAGTAAAATCACATATATGCAAACTGAAATTTTCACTTGAGGAGGTGGGTCACAATCCCACATAAGATAGCAATGCAATGCACTCCTTGGCTTGAGTAGATCTGAGTGTGGTAAGTGGTAATCCCACCACATCTTGGCTGCATGGGTCACTTTGACATGGCTGAAAATGATACCCAAGTTAGGTGCTTTTGGGAAGCACCCATCATGATAGAGAATATCCCTTTGCACCTCAAGGGAGTGGCCAGATTTGGAATTTTTATTGGCTTCATCAATGCCATGAGATCTACATGTAATATCACTCCTTGTAGGAGCCATGGCCTGCATACATATGGTAAGAGAATATGTCAAATCATAAAAATAAACATGCTCCATAGGATCAAATTCTTTACCATTCAAGTTTCCCACGCACATGGAGTTGGGCATGGGCATTTCTCCTCTCTTAAGAGAAGGAAGAGATGGTTGAAATGACTCCTACATAGATTCCTTTGGCTGATCCATCTCCTCATAACTATTGCACTCTTGTAAGTGCTGATGTAGTTCCTCCCAATCATAGTGTCGATGTAGTTCCTCCTTCATACCCTCCCAATCAAAACTCCTCATGATTAGGGAGTAGATTTTTGCTGATTGCATATAGCTGGAAAGGAACTCTTTGTGTGCTCTTTATTGTATCTCTTGCTTAAGCTTGGAGTCTTGAGACAAGAATACTTTACAAAGATGATAGATGACCCATTCAATGGACCACATAGCCTCCCCCTTGCTTCATGCCATCTAATATCATCCCGGTGTGTAGATCTTTGGAGTACTCTACAAGGAGTTGAGATCTCCAATATGGATCCACACAACTTAACAAGGACAGCGCTGCTAATACATCTATGGTGGTGCTTGACTTGTTACTGATTGCTTCTTTGACATTATGCATGCCAAATTTGTTTGTTGGGAGGCTGATACTCCCCTTTCCTTCTTCCCACAGCGTTGTGGCTCTCTCTTCCATTGCTCCAATCCTTTCTTCATCTATGCTTGGAGCAAAATTTTGTGAGGCTTCCCACACATGATCAAAATCTAATGGCATTCCAAATGGCTTGCCATGAGGTAGGAGTGTTCCCTTCATCATTCTCATAAACATGAGAGAAGGGACTATGAGATCCTTGCTTCCACTGCGCAAATCCATCTCTGTTGTTTGTGTGGAAATATCAGGTGTAGGGTAAGTGTGCATGCCTTGAATTATTTCTGGTTTCCCACTCTTCAAGTCCACCCACTCCATTTGCAAGGCCTTCCAATCAATGGTGACCTTCCCCAAGGTAATCAACTACTAGACACCCAAGATGATATTGGTGTCTAGTATGTCAACTACAAATAAGTGATCCACCAAGGTGTAGGACCCCATAGTGACATAAAGTGATGGAACATATTGCATGCACTGCATAGTTCTATGTCCCAGGACCAAAACAGAGAACCCATCAAAAGTATCAGTGGGGATCCCTCTCCTCTGCATAACATGAGCATCAATAAAGTTGTGGGTTGCCCTCTCTCTGGTTCATGACTGAACCTTGTAATCTTAGGGTCAAGTATTTGTGCACTCCCCTCAAAGAAGCAAGCGTCCCAATCGTTGGAGCAAAGGCTCCCTCTTCACCTTTGGATGGTGATTTATCTTCCTCCTCATCATCACCAGTGTTGTGACCCCTCCTAGGTCCTTCATTCCCATCTTCCTCCTCAAAATCTGAGAAGACTTCTATATAGTGTGCCCTTCCAACAACATATCTATGTCCCGGTACCCATGGCTCTTGACAAGTGAAAAAAAATCTCTTTTTACTCAACTCCCTCTGGAGATCAAGGTCAAGAGGTTTCTTCAGTGAGCTCTCCTTGGGTGGAACAGCTTTCCCTTCTTTCCCCTTAGAAGAGTGAGGGGCTTTGCTTTGGAAAGTTGCCTTTGCTCTTGGCAAGGCATCTTGGAGATCTCTAGCTCTCTCAATGGCATCATGCAAAGTGATGGGCTTGGTAGACTTAACCAACCCATGCAAAGGTTCCTCCAGGCCATCAATGAACATGTAGACTCTCCTTCCTACTGATAGATCAGGGACCATTACTGACAATCTTAGGAATTCAGAGATATAGGCCTCTGCATCTCCTGTCTGCTTCAGCTTTGCGAAGCTTATAAAAGGTGCCTCTAGATCTTTCCGATCAAATCTCTCCACTAGTATTCTAGTGAACTCAGCATATGTAGACACATTGTTGTTTCCCAATGTAGATAGTCCATGAAACCACCAGTTGTGGGCTTCACCCTCAAAATGTAATGCAACAATCTTAATGGCTTCTATGACCCATCGAATTTGGGCAAAAAGAGCCTGCCCATATTATGGTGTCTCCCTTGAAAGAAACCTCCATCTCTGTATTGTTACCATGGTCTCCTCCGGTCCTTAAGATGGCAAAAGTCTTGAAAGCTCAAGCTGTCCTTGAACCTCTGGCTTTGTGAGTCATATTCCACAAAGTAACCTTCCAAGGAGGTTGGTTCTTGTGGTACCTCATTCTCTATAGCCAAGAATTTAGGCATAGTAGAGCGTTGGGAGGCTTGTGGGACTTGTGGCAAGCTCACAGGTTGATCAGTTCCAAAATGAGATACTTCAAAACTTTCCCCTTGATGGAATCTCCCAAGGGACTCCCTCATTCTATCCACCCTCATCTCTTTTATCTCCTTGGAAAGATCTTGCATAGTCTCCAAGAGGGTTTTTGCAAACTCCTCTGCCTCCTTATCCTTATCATTCATAGATTCAGGGGCTTCCCCCTTGTCTTGTCCCTTATCATGGCCATCAGTGGTGGGGTCATACTTTTTATGACTTATAATTTGGTACCTCCTCTCCCTCTCAGTGGAAGGATCCTCTTCTTCAAAGTGCAACATGACTGGTGCTCCAATGGAAAGCACAGGTTGTGCCAAGAGTGGAGCTCCGATACCACTGTAATGATCCTTTTTAAGGAAATTCAACAAGGTGCTCAACAAAAACGTTTTATAAGTAAAAATGTGCAAAAATAACACAGATCGGGACTTGGTTCCCCTTATTTTTGTTGTATGAGACTTATATATGGATTTTCATCAAAAACAAATCAGTTTAGACTCATTAAACAGATCTCCCAAAAACTTGACTAGCTAAAAAGCACCCAAAGAGGAAGGCTGCAGCAAAATGCAAGCACTGCTTCAGGAATTGCGTAGTTTTAGCAGATGTTCAAAGGAGATAAGCAAGGAGGTTTATATTTCAGTTATACAGTAGAAAATCAACATTACGATAAAGTCCTTTCATTATACAGTAGAATGCATGAATCAATACAACAATAAATATTCAGAAAAGAGAGCAGGAACACATGTATATTTGAAGAAATGCTTAAACAGTGTTATTTTTTAGGAGCTTCAGCAGCTGGAAGTTATAACTCTGATCTAGGAAAGATCTATGGATGAAACATCAGATCTATATCAGATCTGGAAACTATTTAGTTTTCTCTTCAAGATCCACTTGGAATTTTGACAAAAGCATGCATGAATAAGAGTAGATCTGAGAAACAAGTTTCAAATCTGGAAACTGTTACAGTAAATTTCTGAATATGAAATTTCATTACAATGGATCAGATCTGAACATAACATAGATTAACAAGCTAATCCATGGATCACCAAGTGGAAGGCAAAGCCCAGCACAAGAGATCTCTGATCTAAACTATGAGCAAAATACCCTGCAAACCCTCATACAGAAATAATGCAGTTTACTCAATGGGATAGCTTTGTAGGAGGTTAAAGAACACCTTCCATGAGAAGAGGCTACCAAAAATACACTAGATCTCTGCAGATCTAGACTCCCACTTGTTGCAGCTCATAAGACAGCTCAGCCCTCAAGATGAGCAGCGTTGTAATGTAAGATGGAGCTTGGCCTCAAGCTTGATAATGGTTCAATTCAGCAAACTTTCCTCCTTGAATCCTCAAAGGAAGAGGTGAAATCCCTGCATAGGAATTCCAGATCCAATCCTCCACTAAACAGCAAAGAATGGTATTTGTCTAAGCAAACAAATACTTAGAAATATGATCAATCAACAACCTTCTCTTGCTGCCCTCCCTCTCCTTTTATAAGATGAGAAATATTTTGCAAACCCTAAACCATCTTGATGAGTTAGCCCTTTTCACATGAGAGGCTTCCTTCTAGAACTGTGATGTCCCTTTTGGAGATGCAATGAACCTAGACAGCGTTGTTGATTTGGTCAAGGTTGACCCAGTCTTTAGCTTAAACCTCTTTCACTCCTGCAAGTGATTATTTACATGGCCCTGATTGGTCTTTGTTCACATGGGCATTGATTTATTCAGACTTTTTAGGAGTTTTACATGTCCTCCTTTATTCATTTATTCATGAAACATAAATTAAAACAAAATTGAATGTTCCTCTTAGCTAAGACTAAGTGGGAACATTACACATGGACATTTTGGTTTATGCGAAAATAATAAATTTTAATTATATTAAAGTTAATTTAATATATACAATATCCAAATATATGCATTTTCTTTCTTCCCTTTCCTTGTCCATTAAAATGTTAAACCGTACTTGCATTGATTCCTTTCCTTTTTTGCTATAGTATTTTTTAGATATATTTTATGTTTTGTTTTTTAATTATATTTTTAATCAATATTTTCTTAAATTTAACTTGAATTTGTTGAAATCACAAGTTTGAGTTTTGAAATATGCATAATTTTAGTTTTTAAAAGATTGTTCAAAGCTTGTAGCCTTTATTAGAGTTTAGATTTAAATTTAAAAGGGGTTGAGGATGGGATCTAGTTGTGAAGGTTACATGATTTTAAAGGGAAAAATTTAACTTTTATATGAAATGGCTTTTCTGCGAAATTTTAGCAACACAATTTCTAGTAAGATTTTGATTTCTTGTTGTTTAAAATATACTTTTGAATGCACAAATGGACCCTAAATAATAAGCATTCAACATATAAATTTTGAATCTAAAAATTCACATAAATCAATATAAATATGGATGTGAAACAAAATCTCAATTTTGTGTGAATGTTTAATTAAATATAGACCAAAATCTCAAGATATGAATATATAAACCATAAGATAAAAGGTGAACATAAAGGAAGAATATTATTAATGTGAAACCCGACATAGGGGTTATTCTATCCAATATGTGTACTTTCACTCTAAAAAATCTTAAGCTATATGTGAATGATCAGTTAAAGATGGACCAAAATCTCAACATAGGAATATATAACAATAAGTTAAATATGGACATCAAGGAAGAAAACTATTGATGTAGAACCCAACATAGGGATTTATTTATAAATATGGCATGCAATGTTACATATAAAATAACCACAAATGAGTATTTGATGTGCAATGGAAGTAATGGAATAACTGAGACCAAGGTCTTTCGAAATAATGCTTCTCCGGTACGAATCTCGAACAGAGCTTCAACACTCCACAACATTACCATCTAAATATGAGGAGGAAGAGGAGGGGTTGCACCCCTTTCTTGAGCCATAAATCTCATTTCTTTCTTTTAAACATTCAAGATCATAATGAAGAAACTACTAATATGTGACTAATTAGAGGCCCTGGAATAATTGATGTGTCTCATTGTTTAGAAGGCACCATTTCCATAGATATTTGGAGGAATGAAGATGTGTATTAGAGTTCTCTTATTTTTCTTTAGATTTGAGATGAAATATCAATATGGGTTGCATTGATTGAGCACTATTGTTCACATGAGATCTCATGGATCTTGCAACTCTAATAGTTAATATTGTGCCAATATATCTCAGCCTCTTGGCACCCCTATGTTGTGGGAGCACTGGAAAAAAAAATTCATAGAATTATATGGCCTTATGGGAGGTGCTTGGAGTTAGTGAAATTGGTGTACAAAGGCCTCCATCATGAATAGAGATGGGAACCATTGATCTAGCTATGCCAAAAAAGTGGAGAGGGAGTTCTAGCAATCCTTGAAAATATAGTAAAATTGTTCTAGGATTTTATAGAAATTCGAGTATTGAATGACAAAGTGCTCCTCTATCTCAGTATCATGCAGATGGTCTCACAAATCCTACTTTCCATCATGATATAATTCTTTGGTTTGAAGCTAATGGGAGCCAACTCAAAATTTGTCCAAGGGGGTCTTATGAGCATGCATCCAATGACAAAGAGTGTAAGGAGGTCAAATAATGATCTTATTACTCAAAAATGGGAATTGATCTATATGTAGGATTTCCTTTGGATTCAAACCCCCTAAGGGAATATACTATCTATATATGTTCGATGTAGTAATTTCTTAAGAAGCGCTTCATTAATAAAAAAAGATAATATAGGGTATACCACTGTAAAGATGCATGTAATATCGCATAACAAACAACCACAAACATGTATTAATGTAATATTGTCCATGGATATCCAAATCACAGCTAAAGTTGGAGCACAATGAGTGAAAATACACTAATTAACACCCCATTAGCTTATATATTGGAAAATGTTTCAATTGATAAGAGGAGTATTAATGTTGAACCTAACATAGGGATATGTTATTGTAAAGGTAGCGAGTAACATCACATAGCAAGCAACTGCAAATGACAATTATTTGGAACACAATCTCACTATTTGGAACAAAATCTCATCACTAGGGATATTTGAATCATAAATTCAAGATGGAAACAATAATTGACATTGAAATATTTTACACCCTAACTAGATTTCATATTGGTAAAGCTTTCAGTTGAGGAATAGAATATTAATGTGGAACCCAATCTAGAGATATGTCATTATAAAGATAAATATTATTATTACATAGAAACAACGAAAAATAAGTATTATTTTGGAATGAACCCTCAATGTATGGGATACGTCATTCAAATATCTAACAATCAACCACTAACTAGTATTAATGTGGAATGACTCTTAACATAAAATATATTCCACTCATATAGATGATGACAAAATAAAAAATGAAAACCCAAATGAAACCACTAACAATGTTAGTGTTAAAGGAAGAGAAATTGTTATTACATCAACCAAGGCCTGACACCCTAAACCCAAATTCCTAGTCATCAAAGCATTTTTGTGTGGTTAACACCTTCTAAATTTTCATTGTGTCAAAAATTTTATGCATATAAGATTATTCAGTACTCAAGTACATAATGAGAATGTTAACATGTCACACACAATTAAGATTATGATATTAATATGTAACTAAATTTTAACATAAAGATAGCATGTAACTCCATCATGTAGCAAACAACTGCAAGCCAAAGAAGGCCTATAAGCCATGAAATAAAAACCACCAATAATTCATATCAAAGTGAAGGAAGATAGTGGTGCATCAACTTAGACACTTATAATTAAAAAATGAAACTATTAAATTAACTTACCATGGATATCTCTTTTTTTCAAAAAAACTTAAGGGATGCTTCTTTACATTTGTCTATCACTTCCTTTATAAATCTATTAGTGTAAATTAGTTTTCTCACCCAATGGATTTAAACCAAACCCCTAATAACAATACACTCACCAAATATACAATAACAAATTAAACTAACCCCTTCAATTATAATATAAATATTTCTATTACCTAAAAAAATATTTATTTTATTAAAATTTAATTATATTACAATAAGCATCGCATTATACCTATAACATGAATCACTTTTCTGGTATAAAGATTCACCTCAAATTCAAAAGATTCTAGAAAAAAAAAATTATATTACATTTTAAACCTTGTAATTCTACTCCAAAATTCTTCAAAACTATATATTTGGGAAGATATATCAACTCAAACAAAAATATGCAAAATTTATATTATAAGAAAATTACTTTAAAATTAAATAATATTAATCTTATATTTCTTTATATTGGCTTACATTAATAATTTCTATACGAATATGGTTAAAATAATAAAAGAATTGTATTATAAATATTAACTTTAAAATGAAGTAATAATGGTTGAGTATTTTACCAATCATATTAATATTATAATTATTTAAAATTTTCATACATCAATATCATATTTCTTTATAAATATTATATAAAAATATGATTATTTTGATAAATATATATGCAATTGACCTCAATATTTTTCCTTCGCAATTTAAAAATAAAATAAAATATATAATCTATAAAGATTTGTTTACCTAAAAGGAAACCTCTCCATAAAATATATAATCTATAAAGATTTGTTTACCATGGTATCTAAATGAACCTTCACTTGTTATTTTTTAAAATATTTTATAAAGAAAAAATAATCTTATAAAGAAAAAATAATCTTATAAATATAATTAATTATTATTATTTTAAACGTTTACACATTTGAAAAGTTCAATATAAAACATTAAAAATCCAAGTCAATGCAACTAAAAAAATACATTAGGATAGGATATGTCCCAATAAAAGTGACACTTGTAATAACCTCTTTGTATGTCATAGAAGTGTCCAATTGAATGGAACTAGAGATGTCCTAGTGAAAGTTATACTAGTCACAACCTTCCCTATATGTAATTTGTAGCACATGAATGAATGTACAAAATAACATTGCCCCGGAGTTTAATTGTTTCTTGATAAATATTTGTTAATTCACAATGTGTTGAACTTTGTTGTCCTTTCCGATTGTTAGTTACTACTTTTGCCATCATTATTCTTGGGTTTTTGTGCATCACACATGCATTTGTGATTAAATATTAACACATTTCTTGGGTGTTGTGCATCACACTTGCATTCTTCATAAATACTACATGGTTTTTATGAACTTTGTAAAAAAAGTTCAAGGACTGGTTTGAAAATGTATTTTAAAATATGTTAATTTTTTAATATTAAACTTTAGTATTAAGGTCATAGAAGCATACTTATTAATTGTATCATCCTCCTAAATGTTTGGAAATAAATTAATCTTTATTATCCATGTTATAGAAGCATATTTTAAAATATGTTCATTTTTTAATATTAGAAATATGTTTATTTTTTAATATTAAAAATATGTTATTTTTTAATATTAATATTTATTATTAAGGTCATAGAAGTATATTTATTAATTGTATCATCTTACCAAATGTTTGGGAATAAAATAATTTTTATTATCAATGTCATAGAAGCATATTTATTAATTGTATCATCTTTCTAATTGTTTGGAAATAAATTGATCTTTATTATCAAGGTCATAGAAGCATACTTATTTATTGTATCATCCTCCTTTTTCTTAATGAAACATATTTGTAAATCTTAAAACAAAATAATCGATATCCTACCTAAAGTTGGGGCATATTTGGGATATGGTGCTTAGATAATTTAGATCAAAATAACAAATACCCAATTTCATTAGTTTATACGAAAAACACATCAATTCATTATCATGTTTAATTGGATATCTAAAGCTCTTTGGTAAGGGGTAGCAATGTCATCACAGTCATGGTAGACATTGGTCATTTGTTGGCACGTGAGATTATGATAGACTCAAGATTTGCGATGCATAGGCCAACAAAGAATTGCTGAGCATCGACCTTTTCAGCAAAACCCATGAAGTGAGTGAGATGTCACGCGAGACACTAATGGGTGACTCTCGGAACTAAGTTTATGTAGTTTGACAAGACTGTCTTATGGCTCACAACGCACTACCCAAAGTACATTCATTAGAAAAATAGGTTCATCGACCCTCCAGAAATACACTATACATTGACATATACTAGGCTATTAGCTCAATCCATAAGGACCAAAACTCATATTAAACCCATATAACAGTTAGCATATCCATTACAATAAATTTTCCTGGCAGTCATAGACTTAGACATTTACTCCAAACTCAAAGCAAATAAAATACAGACATCAGGAACTCAGATGATGACTCTATAACTCAGCCTTCTCGATGCTCAGATAACATTCAATGTCTATAATTCAAAGCAAATTTCTACATTTACATAGTCATCCCGTCAATCTATGACAATATAAATATTCTCTGGTTCCTCCCGACTAAGCTCCACTTTCACTGGCTCAACATACCTATCTCCTGTGCATGGATCTAGTGGTGTAATTACTCAAATATCTTCGCCCTTGAAGATCATCTACCTTTTCTTTATATTAATAATTACTTGGTTTTCAAAAGGCCATTCGATCACCAAAAGGATCAGATAGGAATAATTTTCATCCATAATCTCGATCGCTTCAAAATCAGTGGTGCTTGTCACCCTATTTATGTCCATTGGTACTCCTGACAATGGTTCGATAGGGAAAACATGATGTTGGTTCGGAAATCTGAGTTGAATTGGAGACCAAGTCAGCTTGGGTTTCCTCATCATCTCCCAAGTGATTTTAGGTAAAATATTTACATCTAAGCCCAGGTCCAAAATAATGTTTTCCATCTCATATTATCTGATTTGTGTGCTGAACTAGAATTATTTACCTTTTCTCTTACTATGAGATACTTGATTCACAACCATTGGTGAAGCTTGCATGGTAGGCTCCTTAGTTCCACTGGCACACTTCTCCACCTTCCTTTTGAACTTTTCAAGGGCTTGGGGATATTTTACTAACTCTAAGAAAATTTGCAGAAGACTCTGAACTAGATCCAATTTTTTCCTCTTCTCCTTGCCTCCTTGTATGTGGTATTTTACCTAAAAAGGTAAAAATTCAAGGGGGTTCAGGTGCCCTTCTTACCCACTTGGGCTGTGGTGTCTAAGGTCTCGCAATTTCGGCTCCCAACCTGACACTTCCTCATGTTATTGCGCCTACTGATTGATGTATTGTACAGGGTTCAACAATTATCATTTGCACATTGGGCCCATTATTCTCTTGCCACTTGACGATCAATTGGGGAAATTATCCCTGATATGATCTAATGATTTGAAAAATATAGAAGTGCAATAGGGATTGGTGGAATCCCAAGCTAAGTGTCCCTACTACCCACAATTGGAACAGACAATGATGATTCATCCCCAACCAAATCCACCTCTTCCTATACCTAGTACTCCAGGTCCTCTACCCATCATACCTCATCCATGACCTTATTTATTATATTCTCCACCTTGATTATATATAGATTAGTTGCATATAGTTGACACAAATTCCATTCCCTCGGGCCCTCTCACTCAGAATGAGTCAAACATGAACTCCTGCATCAACCCCAATGTGTAACAGTGGTGGATGTCATGCCCCACTAATTTACAGATGTCACGGAATATAGTACAGACTATGGCCTCATATTTTTGCATCATCAGGAAGCTAAATGGTATATGGCCCCATACCTAGTAGATATCTCACCACATTCCTCTACTTTGTGCAAGCGGGTTCGTTGTTCCAGTTTCCATATATACAGTCAACAATTTACATTCTTCCTATGGTAACCCTATGCTCGACATATGGTGCACCATACTTCCTCTCGATTTTCCTTCCCCTTGGTTAGGTCTTGAATTTTAGAAGCTAACACAACCAACCGGGACAACACCTATGCCATACCAATGTTATCCTTGTTTCCTACTATCAAGGCCTTTAACTTCAATGCCATCTCTAGAGATTCCAACTGCATACATATCTACTATTGTATCAATGGTCTTTTTATATGTGGTAGCAATCCTGCAATAAACCATTCCTTATGTTGCATATCTGGGATCTTGAATGTCAACCTATCCTTCAATACTTTAAACCATTGGTCTACATCCCACACCGACTCTCATGGAATATCATTGATTTCCTTTGGCTTTGTAATAAATTGGGACTCATACATTGACTTTTGGAACTCCCTGATCAGTTCCTACTTAATCTCCACCAATGTCTTGTTCTATCCTATTGGAGTGGCACTCTTGAACTTGATGTACCACGTCAACGCGCGGTCGCTAAATGTTGCTTCCAGTTGTACAATATTTTTGGCCTCATCTTAGACTTGCTTATTTTCCTAAACGACCTCACATGCAAATGAATGTTGTTCTGGTTCCTTGGTCCTATCACCATGAAATATGTGGATCCTTAAATCTAAGCACTCCAAAGTATTATGTGCGATACTTCTTGATGAAGTAATCCCTCCTGCACTTTTTTTACTACTAGAAAACTATGTTCTTGACTACACACCACTGTGAGTTTGGATACCTTGTGTCACCCCCCCTACAACTAGGCCAATCTCATTACTGCTACTATTTCCTCCTCCCTAGCTATAATTACCTTCTACACTAGTCATATCAGTGTGTTGAGTGCTTACCTCTTGGTCTGTATATGTGCGTAGGGTTGTGGGCTTGACACTAGCTATGGTATGATTATGTGGTTCGAGTTATGAATTTTCCATATTGCATGGACTCGGTTTTTTCCTCTTTACTTCCTCCATTCATGGTGTGCCAAACTACGTCCCTTCATAGCTCTAGTCACTAACACTACTATGTGCCCTACGATGGCCTATCCTAGCCCCTCCCTCTGGGCTCCTTCTTTTACTAGGCATCGACACTAACCGACCTCCTCCCACATCACCTCGTGAGTAACTCCTCCCATTCCTCAAGGTTCCATCCACAAAGCCTTCTTACTCCATCATCTCCCTTTTCCTTCTTATCTGTAGTTCTGGCCCACTGTTAACCTCCACCACAATCCTTCTTCCTCTTCTCCTTCTCTACCCCTTAGATTATCGCCCATGTATCCCCCACTTCCTCGTCCACATGGTTGTCTTAGTTTCTCATGGTGTCAAAATCTAGGGGAAACACGACGCGGTCAGAAAACATCATATTTATCAACATCAGTATTGACCTTATAATTTTTCCTCTTGGTCCCTTTAGAAATTTATGCTCTGCTATAGTATAGGACAATTCGCTTCTAATAAAAAATCAACAATATATCCTTCCAAAGCACTTTTGAGTCGGAAATCAATATCATAAGATGTCTTATTACTCACCACTTGAAGTTAACCAATCTCCTATGGTGTCCATCTTCTTGGTCCATCATGACGATAAGTAGGATTATTGTATTTAAGGTGCTAGATCCACTTGGTCAGGATATTTAGAAATTATACAAAGAAAACCTTATGGAAATCTATGTACATATGATATGTAAGATGGGAAATTACTGAGAGGGGGGGTGAATCAGTAATTTACTATTTTTTTCCTTTGCTCAACTAGTTTTTCCATGTTCATGTTTTATTGAATTTATTTTTCAGGAGTCATGAAGAGAGTTTTCAGATTGTTTATAAAGAGTTAAATATCATTCACATAACAATCATAATAATAACACAATGTCACAAGATATGAGTGGAAACCCCGACAGGAGAAAACCACAAATATTAGGCTGAAAGTGATGTGAAGGTAGGTTGCTACTCGTTATTACATCATATTTTTGTAGGCTCCTACCCACAAGAGGCTACTACCTCCAAGGAAGCTCCAATTCCCACAAATGTTTTGTAGGCTACAACCCACAGGAGGCTCCTACCTCAATAGGGAACAACATGTTCCTCTTTGAACTACAATGTACAAGAGGACATAAATTTCTCAATTAGAACATCAAGCTTCAGATGCTAGTTACCTCATAGACCATTATGTTATCAACCTCGTTGTTGAATTGCTTATCCTCTTCCATTTTCTCTTCCTCTTCTCCTACCGTCCATCAATGTCTTCATACAGAAACTCTCATTTTCATCCTTAGAAATAACCAAACAAATTCTTCTCTATGTTGTTCCTTTTGTAAGCAAGCCTCTTTGGTTGTTTGCCTTCCTTGCAGAATATGAAGTGACGTGTTGTCTCTTGGGCTTACAAAAGAAAATGTTCTCTTACATTATGTTCAGATTTGAAAATATTTGTAATAGAAAAAGATATTGTAACATTTCAATCAGAAATGATGACAAGTGACACATCAGACTTGTATTGCCTACATTTTATCTTTAATGAAATATATATATTTCAACTTTGTCTTAATATATTATGTCCTTATTGAAAATTTTCTAGCCTTCATATTGATTAGCATATCCTTTTCACTTCACGTCACTTTTAGCATTTTGTAAAATAAAACTCAACATATATTAACATAATTTCAGTTAATGACATCAATGCCAATATTTCCAACAATCTCCCCCTTTGGCATTGATGGCAATCCTTTTTTTCTTCCCATTTCATTCTGAGAAATGTCTTCCTTCCTCTAATTAATTTACCTCCCCCTTTGACATCAACGGCGAGGGGGCTACACATTTTTCTGTGTAGTTTCCATTATTGCATTAACACTTCCTAATGCACAATGAACATTATTGCTCTCTAAGTTCTGAATAATCATTGTTCATTTTGTCATTTTGTTATTGAATGAATGCCACTTCTTATGGCTTGTTGGGGCTCCTCCAGTTTGAATGATTGTTGCTTGAAGATTAATACTGCTTCAAAAATGGATGATGCTCCATTGACAACATTATATAAGAGAAGTGGAGATGATGGATGTGATATATATATTCTGCTCCAAATCCACTCTAGAATCATTGCAAAAACTATACAAACCATCGTTGTAAGAACACTTTTAAAATAATGCAATCACATGTATATAAACAATAAACATGAGCATAGATATTTTTCTTGATGTTTGGATTGCCCTCATATTGGAAGAGAATTGATATATCAATATCAAACTAATATGATTTGAATATGCCTGTGATACAATTCTAGAAAAATGCTCCTTGTTGGCTTCTTGCTTAGAGTAAAAAAAAGGTAATATTACACAATTAAAAAAAACCCTTGATACAAATGAGGTTGTGAAGAAACCATTACTGCAAGGTCCAAAAAAATGTCCAAGTGACTCTTTCTGCCAAACTATATTGTACTGTAAAATATGAGGTCCTTATGACTACATTTTAGGCATATGACACTCCTTGTTGCCAACTCAATCGAGCTATTTTTTATTGTAAAATGAAGGCTCCCATATATATGATGTTAATTGTTTTCATCCCTCCACCATCAATCCCTTCTTGACATAAGAATTGAGACATATATTGCGAATTCTGACATCATAGTTTAAGCCAGCATATTCCCATTCTTTGAAGATGTTTGCTAAATTTCTACATGTGATCCAAACTTTATCAGCCATGGGATTACACTGTATTTATTCTAATATATTTTCCACTCCATCAATATCAGATAAAGCAACACAAATTCCCATCCCAATGCTATAGGTGAATTTGTCTTGTGAGATATTGTTTGCTTTTTCCAGAATTAGCACTGTCCTGTATGCTACCAAAAAAAATGAAACAATGATTGTAATTGAAACTTGAATTGCATGCACCCTAAGGATCAAACTTCAAAGAATTCTTCACATTCAAAATAGATGAATTTGTCCTACTTCGGATGTATATCCATATAATGACTTGAAGAAGAGGCAAGACCGCAAAGCCATCGACAGAATCTTGAGATCCTCAGTAAACTTTTAAAAAGAGAACAATTCTTCTTTCAAATTCATTAAAGCTGTAGTATTAAATTCCAACAACAAAAAAATTATATAGCCGACTAATTTAATAATTTCACACGCAATGCCAAAGTCCGAAACATGTTGGAACTTTGCGGAACAAATATGAGAGAAATATTTCCCTTGCTTCATGAAACCTGATACCACATGACTGCAATGCAAAATATTGCATTGAATAATGAATGATTGCACAAGCAATGTCTTTGAAATTCACGAATAGATTTTTTCTAAGATTTTTGTTCATCTCCTGAGGTCGAGAGTTCACCCCACCAGTTCATCTCCTATGGACAACAGTTCATCTCCAACGTCAAACGCTGATGGATTTGAAAAAAGGGGACAAAAAATGATTTACAGTCCTTTCATCAACAAATGTGCCCATAGACAAACACATGGATTGTGCAACCAGGCTACGGCGAAAATTCCAAATACAGTCTTAGTTTTTGGAATTTTTTCTTTCTTGGAGGTTTCATCATTTTTTTTTCTTATTATCTTGACTTCGGATATTCCAAATTACGCCGCTTTGCTCTATATATTCCTTTACGAAACAATCATGAAAATGCATGTGCAGGAGGGAAGCAAGAAGGGATTTATCTATAGTGAAGTGACTTATGATTTCTCCCCGCACTATTTATTCTGCTTGAGAACATTTGGCTTTGTAGAATCCTACATGCAGGTTGTTTTTCGCCAATGCAGGTCGTAAAAATGGCAGAAGCAGGAGAGAATTCATGACTGTGAGTTCCATTATAATCAAATACTTCGACATCATTGCAATGCTAAATAATATCTCCTCTATTTCTTACGATGAACACCAATAGTCAGAATGGTGAGCAAATTTCAGATGAAGGCACTCACTATTATACCAATTAGTGTCTGAACATTGATGAATACTCTAAATGCTACAGCTGTTAGTTTTATGAGGAAGACATATCATTCCTTCATTACCCATAAAGGGGATGTGGAGGATATCTTGTGCTTGGAAAAATTGGATATATGTCCAACTTGACCACTAACAACTCGAAGAACTTGTCCTCGTGGATTTGGATTTAGTGCAACATCAAATATAGAGTGGTTGCGATAAACCTTTCTTGATGGTTTTAACTTGACAGACGATGTTATCTTCAACCCATATAACGATCATATGGTTGCATGTTCGTTTCATGTCAGTTACTCCATGCTTTATGCTCCATGCATTACGCTCCGATTCCTCATCAAATTGTTACTCCATGCGTTATAATCCATGAGTTACAATCCATGTGTCACTCCATGCGTTACACTGCGTAGTGCTCCACTCTAAGACCTGGGCAGCACTTTGTCGTACCTTCTACCTGCTCCATGCATTAAGCTACACCATTCTGAGACCCGGGAAACACTATGTCATAACTGCTACCTGCTCCATGCATTACGTTGTGCAACACTCCACTATGAGACATGGGCAGCGCTCTATCATACCACTTGTTACCTACTCCATGCGTTACGTTGCGCACCGCTCCACTCTGAGACCTAGGCGACACTCTGTCATACCTGCTACCTGCTCCATGCCTTAAGCTACACCATTCTGAGACCTAGGCAGCACCACCATATAAGCGCTGCTCAACCATATAAATGCTGCTCACCCATTGCACGTTCGCTAATTTCTAGTTTTTCTCCCTAGTTCTTTTTCTCACATGTTATTGTGAGCGCCCCTCTTATGAGTGATGAGGCTCCCCTTTTTTATTCTTATTTGTGATGCTACCTTTTCACTAGAGGGTGCTAATACATCTCTTTGATATCGAGGCTCTGTTGCTTCAACCAGTAAAATTTTTGTAGAGTGACGCTGCTTGATTCTCTGTCACAGTAGATTGTATGTAGATTGTATGTGCTTGATAGAGCTTTTTTTTATAAAAAAAAATTGAACTTGTTTTCATTTAGATGCAGAGACGATGATCACTCACATACATACATACATACATATATATATATATATATATTTGATGAATATAATTTGCAGAGAGTGACTTGATAGATGCATCAATAGCTTAAAAAAAAATCCCATAGTGACGCTGAAGGATTTGAAAAAAAAAATCCTAGTGATGCACAAAAATCACCTCATTAACTTATTTCCACTGTGTTTCCTTAATCTTATTTGTTGTAGTCATCACATGAGTGATCCATTGTGGCATTTTGCACTTGATCATTTTATGAGATAAAAAAAAAAATTGCCCCTTTTTAACTTGATGGTGGCATACATTGTTGAAGGTTTTTTTTTCTTTTCCCGAATTTGAAAGTACGATTGTAGCTTGATCATAGTTTCATATCTTCTTCCAATATACTTCCATAGTGGCCTCTTTGTTTCTGGTTTCAGGTATAATTGAGTAGAAGATAATTTTCTTCTCTTCTTGAAGAAGGGATTTTCTTTCGCTTCCATGAGAGTATATTCGAATAGACCTCAGTTATTCACACAGCATTAATCATTTATTTCATGTATATAGATCAATGAATTTCATGTAGTCAATCTTAGATTGAAGAATTTTGGGAGAACTTTAACAATGCTAGTACTTCTTCGTCTATTAAGTTTATTTACATGTTTTCATGTAGGATATGTACATCAAACAAAAACTGCATAATAAATCAGTGCACCTGATAGATGTTACTTTTTATTGTGACAAAGAAGGCTTGATTTCATACTCTTATTATGTCTTTGATTATTATGCTTCTAATTTATGATAAATTTGTAAGCAAGTAGTTTCTCTTCTTTGCTTTGCTTCTTTTTGCTCCTGTAGTCTCTCCCTTAGCTAGTGCACTCAACTCCCCCTACATTCCCTATTTTATTTTTATTTATTTATTTTTTTAAATTCTACCTTCAAGGTCATATTAATGAGCATCATCTATAGACACTATCCCGAGCTTGTTTCTCAGGTATTCGAATGGTTCTCTAACAAGCGGTTTTGTAAATATGTCCGCTATTTGTTCCTTTGTGGGGATGTATTCCATCTTTACTACCTTCTCAGCTACTTGTTCTCTGAGAAAGTGGTATTTATAGGGATTTTATTGGTCTTCGACGTGTTATTGCACTTGTATTTTCGCATCTGATAGGAATAGGCTCACTGAAGTTTATTTTCATGTCTTGAAGTGTTTCTTTCATCCACAGCACCTGTGTGCAACAAGCTACAGCTACTATGTATTCAGCTTCAGTTGTGGATAGGGAGACTAATGTTTGTTTCTTGCTTAACCATGCCACAAGACTCTCTCCCATATAGTACGCATCACCACTTGTGCTTTTCTTGTCATCCACACAACTGGCCCAATCCGCATTTGTATATGATGTCAGTGTAAAATATTTACCTCTTGGATACCATAGTCCATAATTTGTAGTTCCTTGTAGGTATCTAAATATCCTCTTGGTTGCTAATAGGTGATTTTTTTAGGTGATGATTGATATCTTGCCACTAGTCTGGTTGTGAACATTATGTCTAGTCTAGAAGTTGTCAGATATAACAAACTTCCTATCATAGACCTGTACAGTTTTTTATCTACATCTAGCGACCAATCATCTACACATAGCTTGCATCCAGTAGTCATGGGGGTTGACACTGGTTTACATTCTTCCATTTGGAACCTTTTTAACATATCTCTCAAGTATTTTTCTTTGGAAATAAACATGCCTTTGACCTTCTGTATGATTTGAAGCCCTAGGTAGAAGGTAAGTTCTCCAATCATTGACATCTTGAACTCCGACTTCATCTCTTCAGAAAATCATTTTACAAAATCCTTTTTATTGCTGCTAAACATGATTTCATATACAGATATAATCATGATTAATAATTCATCTTCATTAGCATTTATGTATAAATTACTATCAACTCCTCCCTTCTTGAACCCTTGTTTCTTAAGGTACTTTTACAACCTAGAATACCATGCTCGTGGTGCTTGTTTAAGACCATACAAATATTTATTTAACCTACAAACATAGTTGAGCTTATTTGATAACAAAAAACCTTCAGGTTGTTCCATGTAAACTTCCTCCTCTAGGTCACCATTTAGGAAAGCAAACTTCACGTCCATTTGACACACCTTGAAATCATTGTAGCATGCGAAAGCCAAAAAAAATCTTGATTTCTTCCATTATCGTGACTGGTGCAAAAGTTTCTTTATAATCAAGACCTTCTATTTGTGAATACCCCTTACATACTTGTCTGGATTTATTTCTAATTACTTGACCATGTTCATTCATCATATTCTTGAATACCCATTTTGTGCCAATGGCATTATTTCCAACAGGTCTTGGTGTTAGGTCCCAAGTTTTCTTTTTCTCAATTTTGTCTAACTCTTCGTTCATAGCATTGATCCAATTTTTTGTCTTTACTTGCCTCATAAAATTTCTTTGGCTCTATTTGTGACAACATAGCTAGATGAACTTCCTCATGATTTTTTGCTAGTTGTCTTCTTGTTTGAAGTCCACTTTTGTCTCCAATAATTTGTTTTTCCGGATGATTCTTTTGAGTGTATCTTGAGGGCCCTTTTGAGTGCAACTCTGTATCTTCTGATGTTTCATCTTGCTCTTCACTATCTTGGTTGTCACAATGATGATGATCTAGAGGGCTAACAAAATTTGTGCTTTCAGTTTTATCTTATGTTTCCTCATCAAATCTTACATCGATGCATTCCAAAATCTTATGCAACCTCTTTTTATAGCACTTGTATCTGTAATATTCCTAAATTAGCATGCAACTAATAGGAATATTATTTTTTCTCTTAAAATCTATTTAGATGAATAAATGGGCAAGGAGGCTCATAAGTTGCTTAAGTAGGAATAAAATCCCTCATAATGTGAAAAGGGATCATGTAATAGCGAGATCAAGCATCCACATGTGTGAATAGGGCCTAAAATGTGGGGACAAAGTCAAGTTTTACCAAGTCAACAACATTATTATATGAGGAGTGGATCCTAAATAAAGACAGCTTAATGTGAATGAAGATCAATCTAGACACCTTAAGTGTGAAAGGAGACAAGGCATGAAGATCCAGTCAAGGTTGATTCATTCAAGATTGATCCAGTCAAGATTGACCAAATCAAACAACGCTGTAAAAATATGAGAAAGGCACAAGGAGACAACGTAATTTTGGAGGAGGAGCCTTTGCATGGAAGCTACCTCATAATTGGGTGGGACCCTTGGTGAGGAAGCTCATCAACTATATAATAGAGGGGATGGAAACCATATGGAGCAGGATTGAAGATTATATTTTATATGTGGTTTGTTTATACTTCTTGCATTCTTTGGCTGTTTAGCTAAGTTTGTTGCACTGTTTAGTGCAAGGGTTTTCTCATGCAGGAATTCCCTACCCTTTCTTCAAGATCTTGTTTAAGAAATCTAAGAGGAGCTTTCTAAGCTGCATTTTCCACTATATGGTGTTAGGCCAAGCATTTAACTTCAACAAAAATGCATTCGCTTCCAGAAACTGCGTTATTTATTAAGGTGTGGTAGTCGGAGGGGTCAAAACCCCACTTTTATGAGCTAGTTTCCCAAGAGGAGGATCAGCCTTTTCCCGGAAAGCTAGTAGGAGAGTCTACAGCCATTTATTTGCATGTTCATCCATTTTTATGTAGAGCTTCAGCTATACAATGTGATTTAGCCATATATCTACAACAACTATTTCTTGTATATCATTTCTGTCAAGAAACCCTTGCTGGGTCATCTTGGATCTATGTAAAAGGAGACTAGATCTCTATTTTTATGCCTCATTGAGTAATCTAATAGAAGATCTGATTTGTATCTCCATTTTCTGAGTATAACCCTCCAATAACTACGCTGTCTATTTATGCAGTAATTTCTGTGTGTTGCAGTCTTGGGGTTTCATCATTTTTAAGCTGTTTTGAGCCTGGGAGGCCTTTTTAACTAAGAAAAGGACATTTACTTATGATTTCCTTTCAGATGTGTTTGATATAATGTTATATCTAATGGATTCATGGGCTGCATTTTTTTGTTGATGCTTATATTTCTGAAAAATGTGTTTTCTGTGCAAGTATTGATGTATCTCCAATTTTGGGATATTATAAGATATTCCCATTGTTGTTGATTTTCCCTATTGTGGGGATATTATAGGATCCTTTAATTTTTTATGAGTACCTTAAAGTATTCCTTCATAAGATCTAGCATCATACTTTGCTAATTTTTCATCGTTATTTTTGATAAAGCATTTACTACCAAAAACCCTGAAATTCCTAATTGATGCTAGTTTCCCGTGCCATAGTTCATATGGTGTCTTGTCAAAGTTTGGTCTAAGATGTGCCTTGTTGAGGATATGTACTGTTGTATGTACTGCCTCTACCCAATAGGTTTGAGAGATGTTTCTTTATTGCATCATAGCTCTGGCTATTTGCTGCATAGACTTGTTTTACGTCTCTGCAAATCCATTCTATTGAGGTCTATCTACAATAGTGTACTATTGTTTTATCCCAAATTCATTACATAGGTACAAAAACTCATATGATTTGAGTTCACCTCCTCTATCTAATCTGATGCACTTTATTTTACATCTTGTTTGGTTTTTTGCCAGCGCCTCGAATATTTTGAACTTTTCGAATGCTTCAGACTTGTATCTGAGAAATGCCACCAATGTCAAACTAGAATAGTCATCGATTATCAACATGAAATATTTTCATCCTCCTGGTGCATCTGTTCTCGAATGTCTACATAGATCCATGTGAACTAGTTGTAGAGGCTTACTACTTGACAATTGGTCCTTAACTTTAAACAATGTTCGAGTTTGTTTTCCCATTTGGTAGGACCTACATATAGTATTTTGGGGCTTCTTTATTGTTGGTGGGTCTCTAATTTCTTTATTCTTGCTGAGTTTGATGATTTGATGAAAATTGATATGTCCCAATATTCTATGCCATAGCAAAGATTCATCAAGCTTGCTGATGTAGCATCCTTCACTCTCATCTTTCATGATATATACATTACTCTATGTTTGAAACCCCTTAACCAAATTTTTTCTTGTAGTGATTGACCTGACTTCAAAATATTGAGCTCTGAAGAGGACCTCACAAACTTTGTCACACATTTGACTTACACTTAGCAAATTTTGTTTTAGACCATCTATAAACAATAAATCTTGAGCCTTTCCTCTTCCATTATTCAGACTGGTTGTTCCTTTTCCTTTAATTTTCTCTGCTTTATCATTACCGAATGTTACATTACCAGATATCTTTTCATACAAGGTTACAAAACTTCATAAGTCTCCAGTCATATGTCTAGAGTAGCCACTATCCACATACCCTTGAATGTTTTGATCTTGAGAAATAGAACTATATCACACTTATTAATATTCTTTCTCCATTGCATGCATCTGTTTTTTCTATAGTTATTTTGAGATGAAGATTTATTGTCCCTAAGATAACATTCGTATGACCTGTTTCCAGTATTGTGACGATAAAAACATCTGATAGAGTTATGGGGAGGAGTATATGCATGTGTGAATCCATTATGATCCTTAATTATTTTTGAATTCCCAAAATCAAATATTTTTACACAAGCTCTACAGTTCGTGGCTTTATGTCCAAATTTCTTACAGCAGTAACAGTACCCGTAGAAGAAATATATGTATCTGGTAGAGGGTGATGTTTGGGTATATAACCATCTAGATATTTGAAAATTATTTCTTCTGAAGAAACATGATCTATGCTTGTTTGTTGTTTGATTGTTCACTCTGTTTGTCTCCTGTTTTTTCACAGTATTCTTTCTTTGTAGTTGTTCATTTGATTTTGAAGAGTTGCCCAAATTTTTGTTCTCAGCTTGATCAGAATTATCATTGTCTCCTATGACAAATTTTACAAAAGTGATTTCCTTATTATCTGACTTACTAGATTCTCCTTCATAGCCTATCCTAGCCTTTACAAGTGGATATCTTTGAGCATTTAATATTTTGTTCAACTGTTCATAACCTTTTATCTGTTGAATGTTCTTAGTTAATTTAGTTTGAGCCTTCTCTAATTTCTTCCTCGGACTTACCACCTCTTCTTCCAATCTTTGACACTCTTGTTTTTTCTCTTTTATTTGTTGCATCATAATATCTTCCACCTTCTTTTCCTCTTCAGGTTCAACTTTCAACTAATAATGTCTTCTGAATTTGATTCTTCTTTTACATATTTCAGAAGAATCTATTTCTATTTTCTATTCTTGAATTTAAGCCTTTCAATTTCACTTAGGGCACTAACTAACTCCCCCTCAAAATCTACCTCACCTTCTTCTTCATATTCTAAAAGTTATTTTTCATGCTCTTCTGAGTCCATCAAAATGAATTCATAGGTTCCATCATCACTAGAGGATTCGTTCGAGCTTTCAGATGCACTGCTATCTTGTTGAGCATAATTTTTTTTCTATTAAATCTTTTCTCTTTCTATATATTATTGAATTTGTTTTTCTCTTTCCCTTTTGGCTTATTTTTTGCTTTCTTATAGGGAAATTTTGAGGCATAATGCCCCACTCTTCCACAATTAAATCACTTAAATGGAAGTTTCCCTTTGTACTTACCTGTGCCTTTATTAAATCTTCTAAAGAAATTTGATTCTTCTTCATCAGAACCTGAGCATGGAAATTCCTTTTCTTCTATAAACTTGTCTACCTTGAAGGTTGCCTCCTTGATTTTTGACTTCCCTTTTAGAATTCTCATCTCATATGCTGTCAAGGTCCTAAGTAATTGGTCCTTGGTCAATCGTTCGAAGTCTGTTGTTTCTTCTATGGATGAAACCTTAGGATTAAATTTATATGGTAATGATCTCAATATTTTATGGACTATTACACTTTCTTTGATTATTTCCACTAGACCTATCATGATGTTCGAAAATTCAACAAATCTTAAGAAGAATTTAGCTATCTCTTCCTCTTCATTTATTTTTAAGGTCTCAAGTTGTGTTTTATATGCTTGCAACTTAGCCATATTTACCCTTTTATCTCCCTCATGAATATTTTCTAATTAATCCCAAATTTTCTTGGTTGTTTGACAATGAACTACTTTGATAAATTCTGACTCACATAGACCACTCAAAAGTGAATTCATTTATTTGCATTTGCTATGAAATCTCTGTCACTGGTCCCTTCCTTTGGTTCTTCATATTGTACCATCACTGCAGCCTAGACTTTTATTCCAAGGGACATTAATTAGGTCTTCATTCTCACTTTCTAGAAAGAATAGTTTATGCCAGTAAATAATGGGGATTTATTCGTTGATCATCCTTCTAGACTAGCCATTTTGGTAACTTATGACCTCCTTCTAGTTGTTATACTGTTATTGAAGGAACTTGGCTCCGATACCTATTGATATGTAAGATGGGAAGTCACTGAGAAGGGGATAAATTAGTAATTTAATATTCTTTTCCTTTGCTTATCTTTCTTTATTATTCAACTAATTTTTCCATGTTCATGTTATATTGAATTCATTTTGCAGGTGTCATGAAGAGAGTTTTCAGATTTCTTATCAACAGTTAAACATCATTCACATAGCAGTCATAATAAGCACCCAAGGACGCAAGATATGACTAGAAACCCCGAAGGGAGAAAACCACGAATATTAGGCTAAAAGTCATGTGAAGGCAGGTTTCTACTCCTTATTACATCATATTTTTGTAGGGTCCTACCTACAAGAGGCTACTACCTCCAAGGAAGCTCTAACTCCCACAAATTTTCTATAGGCTACAACCCACAGGAGGCTCCTACCTCAACAGGGAACAACATGTTCCTCTTCGAACTACAACATACATGAGGACATAAATTTCTCAATTAGAACATCAAGCTTTAGATTCTAGTTACCTCATAGACCATTCTACTATCAACTTCATTGTTGAATTGCTTATCCTCTTCAATTTTCTCTTCCTCTTCTGCTACTGTCCATCATTGTCTTCGTACAGAAACTCTCCTTTTAATCCTTAGAAAGAACCAATTTTTTTTTTTCTATGTTGTACCTTTTGTAAGCAAGCCTCTTTGGTTGTTTGTCTTCCTTGTAGAATATGAAGTGACACATTGTCTCTTGGGTTTCCAAAATAAAATTTTTCTCTTACTTTATGTTCAGATTTGAAAGTATTTGTAATAGAAAAAGATATTTGTAACATTTCAATCAGAAATGATGACAAGTGACACATCAGACTTGTATTGTCTACATTTTTTGTTTAATTAAATATATGTATTTCAAGTTTGTCTTAATATATTATGTCCTTATTGACAAATTTCTAGCCTTCATATTGATTAGCATAGTAATACATTTCGGCCATCATGTACCCCTTCTGACCTCATTTACCCCTTGTTATCAGCCGGATCTTCTCCATTCTTGCCTTCAAACTTTGGAATGTCTGAAGGAAGTTTGGTGGGAACCGGAGGCCACCCTGGACTGTACTGGATTGGATCATTTGTCAATTTCGATAGATCTGGCAAGTTTAACGTTGCCAGAAAAGGTAAACGAGGCGAAGCCTAAGGATTCCATCTTTGATGGGATGAATTCCCTACATTCTGAAAAGAACACCCTGGATTTGATAAGGCACCAGGTTGCCAGAAAGAACTCGTAAAAAAAGGAGAAGAACCTCCTCCCAACGTAGATTTACCAAAGACCGGACCAGTTCCCCCTCCTGAATTATTGAATGAAGAGGAAAGCCCCTGATAGGGGTTCCAGGCATTAGAAAGAGGGGAAAAAGTCTGATAAGCACTCGACGAAGGAAAAGAAGCATTCCCTTGGTGACCAGCGTAAAACTGATTCCCTACCCCCGCTGTAGTGAATACAGGGTTCCAACCTATAAAAGTAGTCGAATTCTGACCTCCAGACCAAGAGTTGAAACTCTGAGTCTGAGAAGTAAACAGAAAGGACCCTAAAGAAGGATTCGAACTAGGAATATGCCCAGTTCCGAAGGGGAACCCTTGAAAAGAAGCTGATCCACTAGCCATGGAAGACATGGGTGTTGATGCAGCTGCAGCAGCGGAAAAGGAAAAAGAAGGAATCCCACTAGTGGGCATTCCAAAACAAAAGGGACCATATTGAGAAGCATGTGCTTGGGTGAAACCAGAGCCAAACACAACAGTACTAGAAGCAATCGAAGATATAGAAATAGTGCCTCCTCCTTCAACAGAATCAGGAGTCTGAATGCCTGCAGCACTCACAGCAGAAGCCGCGTTCCCAGTCGTGGCCATTGAAAGGTATGAATAATATGGAGGATCTTCTGGTCTCTCTGACTCAGGTCCGATGTATTAAAAAATGAACGGATAATCAGGAGGAAGAGGAGATGGAAGTGACTCAGAGGGTTGAGACACTTCCTCTACTTGTACTTCTTCTTCCTGCGGAAATAAGACTCTCGAGGTGAGCGGGACGCTCCTCTTGGAACCAAAACCAGAACCAGCTACAAAACCTTCAATCCCTTGTGGAGGGTCTCTATCCACTGCATCAGACGCCACAAGGTGATATTCACCTACTAAATTACTCCTAAGCCTTCTTGAAGAAGGCTCTGGACTCTCGGGAGATAACCCCTGGATTCTCCTCAATCGACGAGGCGCTTGATCAGCCACTTTAACAAATTTTAATTAGACTCAAAAAAAGTACAAAGCTAGGCAAGATAGGAGCAAAGAGCACTCACTACAAAAAAAATCCCTGAGATACAATCAAGCAAACAACCTTTAGGTATTTCCGCTCCGGGTGATTAGGACCGGACACCAAAATACAAGAAAGCGAAGAATAGGACCTCCTGAAAGTATTCTGGGATAATTACGGCCCAGGCCTACTAGCGAAGGTAACAGAAATAGTTACGCCGACCTCCTAACAACAGCCTTTTCCAGCACAAGTACCCAAGCTTCGCAAGGGCACCCCCCAGGAGTACTGCTGGAAGTGATACGACATCTGCCTCAGGTACCACGGGTATTCCCCCCCACAGTCACCTATGTGGAACCTAGGAATAGCAACTATGGGCACCAATCCATGTCAGAAGTCGGGCAGAACGGTCTTGAGGTCAGATCCAGCAAATCAGAGAGGGGGTATCTCTCTTCTCGGCCTTCACTTCCCCTCGCGCTTGACTCTCTGGAGGAGAGCTTTCCCGGTCCACCTAACGGAGTTGGATTTCGCTCAATTAATAAAATTCTATGTTTTGTTTGAGCGGCCTTGGAGAGTTAACTCTCCACTCACCTAATCCAAGGCCCTACAACCTAGCTAGTTGGTGTATGACACTTAATAAAAAATTGCTAGTTGTTTTTAAATTATAGCGCTTATTTTAATCGACTGTTATATTAAGTCAAAGGGATATGGAAATGAAACTTGTGGTGTTTTGTGACGCAGAAAAGAAATTAATTAAAACCAAACTACATGCACATGCAGTAATTGCCTTTTGATGAAAAGAAATTTATACGCGGGTTCTACGAGATTATATATTTTTTCTTTTCTTTTCAGATAACAAACTCACACTCGCAAAAAATTTGAAAAATACTAAATTCTTAAGTGCACCTGATGCAAATAAATAAGAGCATGCAAATTCTAAGATGAAAAATCTACTAAAGCAGAGAGAAATTTCCCAAATATCCTTCAGTTTTATCACTATTTGATTGTCCACAAAACTAGTTCCCAAAAGTAGAAACTCTCAATATGAAGACATCAAAATATGCTTGAAAACAAGAGGAAGAAACCAATGACAATTCCTTTCCAAAATGAAGTCAAAAACCAAAGGCAAGAAATCTCAACAAAGCTTCAAAAGATGTAACAAAATGAAAACAAAAATGAAAAACAAAAGCAAATGACAAAACAAAATGTTTTTTGAGCTTTTTAATTTTATAAAAAGAAGAGCTCGAAGAGACCAAGAAGACTATCAAATCTCAAGCCAAACAACTCTTGAATTTCAAGCAAAACTTCAAAAATGCTCCAAATCTTATTGTGCCACTTTAGTAGCAAGATTTGTATGAGAAAAAGAAGACAAGAAACTCAGTAACTCAGCACAGAAGAATAGTACAACCTTGCAGCAAACAAAAACTTCAAAGAACCAAGAAAGACTCTTCAAAAATTGCAACAAGACCTAGTCAAATGAACTCAAGAAAACTAACGAAAAGCTGGCAAAAATCCAAGCGCAAAGCAAAACATAAAATGAGGAAAGAGCATATGAGCAGAAGCTCTCTGTCCTGATGAAGCAGAACAACCAAGAATTCCCAGAAAGAGATCTTGGTACTCGAACCAGAAATGCAAGCACTAAAAACAAGATTTGCTAGATAAGCTAGTCTTCAACCAAACAAGAGAGGAAAAAGACAAATGACCACTTTCAACACAATCCAGAGGATATAAAGACACTGCAGGAACAGGTCTCCATAGGCAGATAAGACTAAAAAGTCAAGAAATCAAAAATTTCAAAATTTACCCAGGCATACGCTACTTGACAGTTTTGAAACAAGCGTGCATACGCGACTGTGTCAAAGGAAACACGCGTATACGCGACTTCATTTGAAGCAAACTGCATGTATATGCATCTGTATATAGACAAACTCGCGTATGAAAAGGTAAATAAGGAAAAATAAAAAAGATCAAGCCTGGATAAAGAACCAGGTCTTCAGTCTGACTGAGAAAAAGTTAACTGGACTGGAAAAAATGATAAAAACTGTTGGAAACCTTTAAAACAGCTGAAACCACCCAACAGGGGAATCACAAGAATGTGATCCCCAGCAGAGTCGCCAGTTCTGTTTTGGGGAAAAACACCCTAGAGGTTTGTTGGGTCAAAACCTCCACAGATCAGGGCATGCTATTCAGAAGGACTCACACACAACCACACTTAAATGCTAAAAACTAGATAACAATGATAGTAGAACTCACCTGTATTCCTATGTTCGATGTAGATCCCGCGGGGTCCAAACCCCCAGCAACCCTTCTTCCTCTTCAACCTGGAAAACAAGAAAGAACGTGCATGGAAACCTAGTTGTACAACATATATTGCTCCTAAATGTTAGTGCAATCCATGTGAAACATTATATAAAAAATAATAAATGCTTAAATGATAATCTTTTCACTTATACAAGTAAACGTTAACACATAAGTTCAGGAACAAGATGGTTCTTCATTATTGCGAACAACATGTACAGAAATAATAAGTGGAGAGATCACCTGAATCCTTCCACGATCTTCGAACAGACCGTCGTCTGGATCCGTCCCGCCCTTGCCTCGCTAAAATACTTTCAAGACTTGTGCACTCGAGATGGCATATAAATGGATGAACACTTCCAGGAAACAAGGGTTTCCTGTAAAAATCTGGGAAAGTGCAGGAGGCACGGGAAATCAGATTTGAATTAGGGATTCCAACAGAGTATAATATCTATAAAATTTCTCTCTCTCCTAGGCCATGCACATGAGGGGCTTTTATACTCCCTCAAAGTAGTTTCAATCAGTTGGAAATAGTTGGCCACGTGCTGGGGTGGTTGAACTATTGGAGTAACCATCAACCCAACTCGAAAAAAGGGATTTTTTATATATTTTTTAATGATTTTAATGGCATACGTGGAAAAGTATATGTGGAATTGCGTATACATGTAGAAAAGTCTGGGCATACCCACGTATGGGATTTTTAACACTATTTTTTAATGAATTTTGTTCAAGTCTGTGGGAATGGGTGCCCAAGGCCATAGAGACAATCATGAATCACATGAGGGTGAAAAATGATGCTATAACACTGAGACTTTGCACTTCCAATCACTTTCAGCGTTTTGTAAAATAAAACTCAACATATATTAACATAATTTCGATTAATGACATCAATGCCAATATTTCCAACAACATATACTTTTGTAGCCATTTCTCGATACTCTTGTTTCCCTATTTCCAATCTCTTTTGTTGCAAAATCACACTCTTTCTATTTTAAGCCACCTAGTAATCTCTGCTTCTAAGTAGGATTCCATGGCTTCTCACATTCTGTATTAAAATACCATCATCATATCCATCCTAGTCTTGATGAAAAATAAAATAACCATTTGTTGGCGTGCGTGGATTCTAACAAACCCTGGGATTTGGAAACTGACAGTGTCCAAAGAACTTCTTAGCATCGAGCCCTTTTAGGAAACACATGAGGTCCATGGAAGTGAGTGAAGTGATCGACTGATAAAGTGTTAATGTGTGAGTTTCTGAACTAGGGTTTCCATGCACTGGAGTAGAGCTATCTTATCACTCACGACGCACTACCTTTAGGCTGAAACATATGTCTACCGTCTACCTATCACCACACATTACACATGATAAGCCTTTTGACTTATCGTAGATAGAGAAAGTATAAAAAAATACACATGGTATATGACCTTAGGTGTAGGTTCGCGTCATTAAAGACAAAATCGACACCCGTGACACGAAAAATTCCACTACCGACAAAGACAAGATTAGTTTATAACTTCAACCTCTTACAACTATTCGAACCTTCTACTCCCCGATTCATAAAGGGTTCAACATGGAAAACACTCACAGGTCAAAACTAAAACATATCATCTCCATATGAGACCATCCCATACCACATTATTAATATAAACATTTGAATTATTAACTAGTGTTACATAAAGCCCAATCTATCAGCAAGCCATACAATAAAATGACGATAGAACCATCATACAAACAGTGTGGAGATATGCATAGTAGAAAATGGAGTAGATTATCCGACCCATCTAACTTACATTATCATTAGATAAAATAGCCATTGTTCCTGGAGGTATATTCATCATACAAACATGCATCGTCGCTCCACATAAATACTAATCGCATTAATGAGAGACGTGACCATTGAGTTTCTCAATCAATAATCAAGAAATCTAATTAAAACCATATGACAATACAAAAATATCCATCAGCAATAAATACTCGTAGTGATAGAATTAGTAGCATATATCGATTTGAAAGCAAACAAAATGGCGGACATTAGGCATTCGGACGATGATTCTATAACTTGAAAGTCTCCTCAATGCTCAAAGTAACATTCGACGTCTACAACTAGAATCCCTTCTACAACGCCCTTCTTATCCTCATATGGAAGCCTCTCTCTAACCTGTCAACATCACACCTAATCATTCTAGTTATCCTAAAAAATCGTTAGGGATATTTTTGCTACTACGTCCTTTTTGATTTATCCCATGTGTATCAACAACTATTACAAATATCCTTTACCCACTACTCTCCAACTCCACTCCACACCAACCACCCTCTTTTCCTCGCAATATCTCCAACCTCGAATTAAGCCAAACATTCTCGTTACTGAATCCACTCCTTTGCGTATCTCTCTTGCATTGATATTCCCACACGCACACACATGCACACTTTTCCGTGCGTCGTGTGCACTACTACTGTCCTCTTTGATGTAGAATCCACTTGCACCATGCACTACCTACGCGTACTAGCTCCTATGTTGCACTCCAATCATCATCTCGTGCTCTTATCCTATATTGCACAATATTTTACTTACAAAAAAATTTGCAAAACATTTGTAGGCTCCAATATCAGTTAGAATGGTATGAGAAATATGATATCAAAGGCACACTCTTGTGGTTTCATTACAATACGCCATATTAATAAAAGCATATTCATTACACATATTGTCTTTGTGGATGATGTTATTATTGTATGGGAGGTTTCACTTATTCTCCTTTAGGATAGGCTAATCGGTCTCTATGTAGGTAAGTCCAAATCCATCGATTATTAGAAACTACTTGGATGGTCCTCGATAATGGATAGGTATGTCCACATTTATCGTCTAGTCAACACAAAGGAATAGTGGATTAAAGTACCTCGATTTCATTCACAAACAAAAATAAATATGATATAAAGGACTAGTTGATAGAAAAATTTGAGCAAAAGTTGTCATTATGGCTGGAAAAATGGCTCACTTTGGAGATTGATATTGGTTCAATTGGTTTTATAGAGCATCTCGCTATATTGGATGCACTTTTTTTTATGCCTAAATATATTATTAAGGGGATTAATTCATACTAATTCAAAATTTTGGGGGTAGGAAAATCATGGATGCCATGAAGATTCATCTTTTGATATAGATATAATTTCTATTTCGAAGGAGGCTGGGATGGGTATAAAAACACTAAATCTTTTGGCCAAACACTACTAGTAACAGAGTCTATGGTGTGCTATAAATGGAATAGGTATTTCACATATGATCATTAAAGAAAAATACATGAAAAACTAGTCACACATGGAGTGGATGAAGGAGGGGAACGTGTCCCAACATCCGTCTCTTACATCTAGAATAGTTTGTCTAAAAAAAACATTGGTTGATGGGGAACCTTTGGTGGCGAGCGAGTGGATACTAGTACATAGGGTGGATATTGGATTCGGATCCCATCAGAAAATAATTTATCTGGGATAATACTCTACTCGATGCGCGACCATCGGGCATATCAATGAGCTTGAAATTTATATTTTAAACAAAATATGTGTCTCTAATGTGTCTATCACAGTACTCCTTCAAGGTCTTAGATGCTTGGGAACTTGGTTTAAATGATAGAAAAGGCGTGTGATTAGGATCAATATGATCATAACTCTAACCATGGTTGGTATCACTATGTCTAAACGTGATGACATCCTCTAGTGGGATGGAAAATCTATGTTAGGTGAGATTTTGGCACAAGAGGTATATAATTGAGATTTTGAAAATTTATGTAAAGGCAAGAATATTGGGATTTTTGTTTCCTGGAATGCCTCGATGCTTTTCTCATTTTTAGTCGACGTTTCGGATTTAGTACTAAGACTCGTGTTCAAGAAAAAAATCTACAGAGAAGAGTGAAAAGGATAGGGGATAAATATAGGAGCAGAGGGAATGAAAATAATGAGAGCCCATTGCCTGTCAACCAACCCTAAATTTTTAGAGTTAAAGTATTATTTACAAATTTTATTCAAATTTTTTTATTTAATTAATATCATTTAGAAAAATTTTCTTTTTATATATGGGTTAATAAAAGTTAGCCCAATATAATTTTTAGAATATAATTAATATTAATATTGATGATTAGTATTATTATTAAATTAAATGGATGAAGTTATTAATTATTTAATAATATTAATGATTCATTATTAATTGAATTTATATTTATAATTATATATATGTTATAGTTATAGATATATAGTTTATTATATGAGTAATTATTAATTTTTTTCAGGTATATGTATAATTACTATATATGCTATGAGTTAATAGAATATCCAAGGTGCTATCAAGGAAGGATACAAGGATGAAAACAAGAAGGGAAATGTAGCAGTAGAAGGTACATGTGGAAAATATGAATATGAGAGGGGATGAGGGACAAAAAGTAAAAAAAGGGGGGGCACTAGGGTGGTGTTAAAGTATACTGAACAACCCCCATTTATTTTAATAAATGGGGACCGCTTTAAGAAATAAATAGGAAATTTATTTTTTAGCTTTAAAAAACAAAAAACTTAGGAAATAAAAGTTCATTTTTTGAGTTTCATAGCATTTACTTCCCTTAGCACATAGCAAACCGCATAGATTACAACTTAAAAAGTACTCAAAATCATCTGACAAGTATACGGTCTGTAAAATGTGCTAACCATTTTTTCGAAGTTATGTTTTAAAAGCACAAACACTTCAATTCATCGTCATATTTCTTTGTATCGCATCGCACCTCATTTAAAACAAACTCAACTTGTTGGGTTCCCATGTTTTGGCAGGGATTGGCAAGACCAAAGAGATGAGACAAGCACTCAGACAACACTTTTGGGCCCTAAGATCTAGCTCGCATCCTGGACCGGAGGGGATCTCTGCAATAACACAAATAATAACATATCTTTGAAGCTCGAATTGAGATATTAGGCTAGGTGAGTATGAAGCACAAAGAGGTGTTTTAAAATGATTTGGTTGGTTGGTTGTCAGGGTTGGTCATGAGATCATGAGCTGAGAAAGTAATGGAGAAAAGGAACAAAAACATCGGGGATGTTTCTGACTAAAGAGGACAGAGTCAAGAAAGTGCCATCCATTGAGCTAGTGGAGTCATGAGAGGTAATTACATGCAACAACTAGCCAAGGCTTTCAAAGGAAAGTCATCTACATTAAAGGATCTTTTGTAGATAGATGATGGAATGGAACATTAAGCGAGAAAAGTGAGAAGGAAGGCAACGCTACTTCTCGTCTCCTATAGACTGCAAGTCGATCAGGTCATTTACCTCTAGACATCGCTGACATATCTCAAAAAGGCGGCTCTCGAGGGAAGGACAAAGGGGCAACTTATAAATCTGGACTCGCAGGTCATTTAACTCCGGAGTCGACTTTAGCATGCTCCAAAAGGAAAAACGAGAGACAAGTTTTACGAGAGACTGATCTTAGAAAGGCCGGTCGGTCACACAAGGATCCTAGTGGACGGGGCTAACTCTAATCCCGGTCGTTCTAAATCTTCCATGTTAAACCCAAAGAACATCTAAGGACAGCATTCATTTAAATCCATCACGAGTAGCTAATAGTACGATGACATCCACTACCATCGATTGAAATTAGCGAAATCGACCACTTAGATAACACATAAGAAAGGAAAAACATCTAAGGAAAAGGAGAAGCCAGAAGCATAGGGTGCCTAACAAGGGCAAATCCTATGCCACTCTGATGCAAGCCGATGCAGAATAATGAACAACATTAAATGTAATAAACAAAGTAAGAAAGACATCACCAATAGTAATGAGACCGGATCTCTGTGAAAGTGTGCTTTGATTAATTCATGCAAAACGCATCATATACACTAAGCTCAATGGGTCACACGACTTCCGGACTTTCTCCTCCCTGCACCTATTACATCCAACTCACTACTGCTACTCCTTCCCCAAGATTGTTCCTAACGATCGAGAATGAATCCCTCACTCTAAGCGCATAGCAGCAGCAACTCGACAACAACGGCGCACAACAACAACAACCTTTACAATATGTTCTCAGGGGATTTCTTATAGGAGAATGGGAATAACAAGGGTAGATACAAATTAAAGGTGTCCATTTAAGAGCGTAGAGTGATGGAAGAGTCAAGCCCACGTGCAACCAATGGCAATACGCTGCTAACGTATGTAGCTCATAACTCGCTGCGGGAGACTGCGACGGAGCGAGAAACTGATCCTCCGGTATGGAGTTCTTTCGGAGTGTCGAGCTACATAACTACCTTCCCTGACAAAATTGGATTAATTAAGTCTTTCTACATATACTCTCCCATTCTGCGGCTCGTCAGGTCTGCAATAAGCTCTACTTCGTAACATTATTTTTAAGGGCTCGAGGAGGCATGGCGGGGCGTTGTGAGGGTAATGGTGTACGTCCGGAGAAAATGTTTCGCTGGCATTAAACTACGTACGTTAGGCTATTTGCAATGTGCGTGGTCTTCAAAGCTGGCCTTTCATTTCGAATTTCAGGGTCAAAGCTGATTAATAACATCAACCATCACCTTAACCCTCCTCGCGAATCACCCTGCGTTGACCCGCGTGAGATGTCGAAATGGCCTCTTCCGTGCTGCTCTGCACAGTGAATAATATAGACAAATTTTGGTACAGACTTGGGAGCGGGGATGGTGGCGCGGTGTGCTTGAAGGGCCTTGTGATGAAGCGGTGGTGGGGAAATTGTAGAGCGATAGAAAAACACATGGGTGGCCGTGAAGAAACGCGTATGTGGCGGCGAGAGGTGAGCTTTTCAGTTGAACAATAGTGACCAAATGCAAACGATAGGGTGAGGAACTCATGAATAATAGGGTTTGGTGGTGATGCAAACTGCCCGTGCCAGATCATGGTACGGGGACAAAGATACGATGGGCGGAGACTACGGCGGTGAAAATATATAGAAAGTGGGCGAGAATGACTATGAAAATATCAGACTATCGTGTAAAGTCTTAAACTTTTAGATCTTCGAACAAAATACCAAAGAAATACGAAGAAAATGCGGTAAAATGCGATAGGGGGTGGGGACCCAGCTGAGCACAGGGGACGATCAAATCTTCGACCGAATTATATCCCTAGATCCAATGGACGGTCGGGATCGAACGCCGGTGAGCATCACTGGGAAGATCGTGGGAACACACTATATAAGTTTCGGAAGATTGCGATTGGAGTGAGAAAGCGATGACCGTCGGATCGGCGTGGAAAATGGACGAAGGATGATTGAATCGGAAAGATGGCGCGATTAGCGTTGGGCGCGTCAGGATATTCGGGAAGAATCAATGGTGGGGATTAAGTCGGGCAACTCGAAATCGGGGGGAACGGAGGTGACATACATCACGATTCCCGAGCGCGATTGAGGAGCGGGAGTGCGATTGGCTACCGCCATTATCTTTATGATATATCAATGACATAAAATGCATCGCGAGACTTGCGTATAACCAAACAATCGCGATCGGATTTTTTCGATGTCACGAAAAGAATGTGCACAGGGTCTTTGCAGTCAAGTGGATTATCAATTCGCTCACGAGCTTTTGAAGCACTTGGTCTGGGTGGGGATATGTGAGGAGAGTGGTTGGAGCTCGGGAAAAAAGGCTTAGGGCCTTTAATATAAAGTGTAAAAAGTGAGCTTTGGCCATTATTTAATGTGTTTCAAGGTTGGGAAAAGAGTACCACAGATAGTAGGAAGATAAGAGAAATAAGAGAGAGGCTGCTGAGTCAAACAAAAATGACGAAATTGGGGTGAATGCAGGATTTTGGGGAGGTTTAGAGGGTAAAAAGGAAATACGAAGGGGAAGCAAAGGGGGGAATAAAAATAGAGACTAAGTAGAGGTGAAATAAGAAAGAGACTCAGAGCGTTTCTTCACTGAAAACGAAGAGCTTTATCATGGAAATTAGCGAGGAGTAAATTTATCAAAGGGACACTAGTGCACAAAAGGAGGCTTCAAGGATGATGTGTTTTCGGAGGAAATGCATTCACTCAGAGGGCTCAAAAACATTGTTAGCCCCCTATTTGCTTGTCAAAAATTTATGGGGGGCTAACACAACTCATAAAGAAATTCAATATAGAAAGTGTGATTTATGGACCCTGATGAAGCTAAAAAACAATAAAAATAATCTCTGAAGATTCCTATTAAGCACGAATGCTTGACATTTTTGAGATACGTAATTTCGCTTTTTTCACATAAGTTAACCGTAAACAAATTCATTATCGCATAAGAGTTGCGATGTGCAATTTGCGCAGATCACATTTTGCTGAACTTATGGGAAAACATAAAAAACGGTAATAGTTATATATTGTGATGTGCAAACTAACAACATTTAATTACTGAAATAACTTATGTCTTATCAAACCGAAATTTGAGATCTAACGACTTAAATTTGATTGATAGATATTTCGTGTGAAGGTGTAAAGTAGATTTATCTTTGAAAATGATTATCGAGTAGTTGATATCATATTTTAAAAAATTCATATCTATTCATGCATGTTTGATATAAACAACATATTTGAATCTCTGTTCTCTATGCTTTTAATGCTCTCCCTGTTTACTTGAAATCAGGAAACCATTTAACGGATTAAGGAAGAATGAAATGAGAAAAAGGGAAAATAGATTTTTCAAGTGTCAAGCCTCATCGAAGACTCAAACATGTCTCCCTTATTTTCGCGATACACACTACACAGTATTGTCACAAGGTCATGCCTATCACTGCGGGAGAACAATGTATATTTGTTTGAAGACATAAAATCCAAAAGGTAATAACCAAATTCTCCACAATAGACATGACATCTACCTTGCATACTGACTTATTTTGATGTTGCATGTTTCATTCATCTCAATAAGGTAGCCGCAAGTCCATATTTTTCTCCCTTACACATACATGGTTAAGTGGGTAATTAGAAGCCAATTAAACATAGATAAAAGAAAATTCAAGGATTCAAAGGGGAGAGAAACATAGGGTCTTTCGAAGACGTGAAGATTTACAAGAAATTCTGACCACATTCAGCCCTCCCCATAGCAGAAAAGATTTAGAGCGAGCATCCAGATCTTATGAAAGTTATCGTAGGAATGGAAAGACAGACTAGGGTAATCGTGAGCAGATAAACTCGGTGACGTACCCAAATTGCCCAAATTCCATCCCCTTATTGTTATGTTGCCGGTGATGTTGTGTAGATTTTTTTTCCAAACCCGATATCACTAAGTTTTCGATAGGGCCAGGGTTCCCATTTGTGATTGATGCAATCGAAACGATTCCTCAATTTTGAATTGGGAAAATATCCTATCTACGGTTCAGCCAAATGCATCACTGAGAATATAGGAATAAAAGGAATGTTTCATCTAGAGATATACCTCCCTTTTATATGTCACGCTATGTCATGGATGCAATCGCTTTTCTTCTAGTTTTTCACTACTATGATGGAAACGGACTACCCAAGACGCACTCCCAATCCACATCTACCATAGAGCCACTTTGGGATTGGAGACTTCCACCTGCGATTTTATTAAACAATTTCATGAAGGCATGTTAAGCCTATGCACCGAATGATATTCAATAAGAAGGCCCCGTCTTTGTTTTCCGAAGAGCGCTAGTGCATATATTATTTATGTGGCTAGGTGGATACGGTGAGGAGAATTTCACGTATGTCGGAGTATTTGAGAGCTATTCTTCTCCCCATGTCCCTACCATATTATGTTCTGATAAGTTTATGTATGTAGAATATCCTACCATCTTCGTTAATGGTATCACATAAACAATTGAAAGATGCTAAGAAGTGAAACATTTTGGCCTAATTTCCATATATGTCGGCATTTTTCCACTTTTTGATAATCGCCATTACAAAATGGTTTCTAATATTAATCTATTGAATTTGGTAGTAATGCCAAAGAGGTTTATATGATTCAAATGATGTAATTAAAAATTACAATACGCAGGCTCAAAAATAGACTTAGCCTTTTATAAAGGGATGTGGATGGATTGGATGATCTCATAAGACGACAGAAAAGTGTCCGAATATAATCAAGTTTTCATCCACTACATCCTGAGCTAAGATGATTTGGAAGAATTCCAAATATATAGAGAATATCGATATTTGAAGACAGTTCACTCTCAAAGCTTGTTAACTATTGAAGCATATCATTGAATATCACTCCAAGTTTCATCTTGGATAATGAAGAAAAATACATGTACGAGGCATCTGAATCGGTCAATCAGAGCATCAATCTCACAATTCAGGATCATTCACGAAAAATGAATGCGAATCCCGGAAAGGATAGCCCTAGAAAAGATAATTGATCGGGGTAATCCAAGAGATAGAGATGCAAGAGCGAAGAGAAAATAATGGAACAGAGTCAACTTCTCAAGAAGTTCAACACAGTCATGACACACTTGATCAGTTTAAAAAGTCACAAAAAAATAATTTTAGTAATGAATGGGATGATTTTTAAAGCTATAAAAACTCCCTAGATGCTAATCTCCAACACCGATCAAATAAATAGTTTTCAAACACTCGAACATTCCTGGATAGGTAGTGGAAAACATTAATCCCAATACAACAAGTTACAGAGACTCACATGATCAAGAGATCATATCTGGCCTACCCTGACGAGAGAAAATAGTTTTACAAGGTGAAGAAAATTCATGACTCAACATCTGCTACGACCTAGTTATAAGGTTGTAGTTAAGAGGAGGAGAAGAACCGATGAAACGTGCAGCTCTCAAACCTCACAGATGAATACACTGACATTTTATGGAGGAAGGATTCCATGCAAATGATCCTATGGAACATCTAACTAAATTATCCCGATGTCAGGGGGCATATGCTACTTCCACTTTGTTGATAAATCTAGTGAGTTAGAGTGTTCTTTGAGGAAAAAAAGGAAACAAAGTACATGAAATCAGAGGTTGTTGATGATAGAAAAATCCAACTCCCGGTGAGAAAATGCAGCAAATATGACCCAATTTCAAGGATTTCGAGAGTCTTAAATTGTAGCATGAAGCGAGGAAATCGATGAGAAAGCAAAGCTAAATGGAAGCAAGATGGACTGTGTTATAGAGCCAACCAAAATTAGAGCAATTTATAAAAGAATCATTGGATGTGAAATGCATTTAAAGAAACAACATGAAGATATGTTTCCATCAAGCTATCTATGCGTCTATTGTGATTCAGCAAATAAAATATTGATCCAAATGAGTAGCTACTCAAAAAAATTTAATCTATGAAAGGCTCCAAGAAGAAAATCAATGAACACATTCAATGGCAAGCATCATACTCAGGAAAGGAAGCTGATCTACCTCAGGTAGATAAGTTTCATAAGGAGATCCTATTCAAATATTGGGAAGAAAAAATAAAGCAGACAGAGAAAGCAGCAATAAAGACATCAAAATTATCAAATGAAATTATTGAATCTGTATGTGAACAATTGGTGAAAGAATAACTTATCAAAGAGTACATGTTTGAAGTGTTCTAAGAAGTAAAACAACTAGAAACAAAGTGGAAGAAGAAGCACATGCAGCACTTATGGATGAAGTAATTAAAAAGGTAATAAGTTTGATCAAGAAAATCATAGGATTTTCTATCAAGCCTTACTATCAGATGATTAGATTCTACAATTCTTAATAGATCTCAACAAAAAGATCATCAGCTAGTACTTTCAAGCACGGTATTCATAGGGGACAGGTCATATCGAGGATTTTGCATTAGCTCAGCTCAAGCATCATGATATATATTTTTCAACTTTGACCAAATCCAAAAATAAAGGGTGGAATTCATAAATCAAAATTGTTATTTTATTTTTCCTAGATTGTATGTTTTTCAAGTTAGTCTTACGAGGATGGTTTTTGTGAAACCTCCTCTATATTTTTGTAATAATCTATTTTAGAACATAGTTAGTTTAGTATTATAAACCCATCTCATGCATTATAGTAAGGTCAGAAATTTGTCAAAAACATTTGCAAAGAATGCACTATTTTTAGTTTGTGAATGATTTGATGAATTAATGGAACACATTTGTTATCTTTTGACAAATAAATTTGTTTAACTGATGTTGCACTATTATACTCTTTAAATTTCTTGAAAGTGAGAAGGATCAGATCAATTATTGTCAGTTTACATAAGTAGAACTTTGTACATATGGTAATTTTATTCACTTGTATTAAGTTTTTCTTTATAGATTGGCATTCATATTTTTATTGCATTATATATTTGAAACGTTATTATAAGATGAATGTTATATGCACTTCTGTTCTAATATTTGTCTATGATTTCTGATTGAATGTATAATCACATATATGAATGCGATATACTTTTCACAATTCTTCTAGTCAAACTACTTGTAGAAATTAGCTGAATAAATCACTTATTCACTGAAGATTAACCTGGTCATATATCAATTTCGAATTGCATACATAACACATAACCTTCTTCTACAATTAATTGTCACATGCGGAAATAACAGAAGCATAATCTCACATCAATTCAATCACACATTAACTTGGTAGGTATGGAAAGCCTATAGCTGAAAACTCATAATGACTATTGTGTATATTATAATGGAGAAATCAAGTATATCCAAACAAGCTACAATACTCCTCACAAGTACCTCAGTACTCTCTCATGAAGTTACTCACAATCTAGCTGGGTTTTGAACAAGTCTCGGGTTCAAAACACACCACTAACTCGCCTTGCCTCTATTGCATAATCGCATGCCTCGTATATGAAGAGGTTCAAGGTTTGAATCCCCTGCTTTTGGCTCGCGCAATTATCACTGGACAATTCCTCAAGTGTAATGCAACATCTCATGCAAAACAAATCTACCAAGCTCGATAGCTTTTACTCACCCTTTCATCTACCTCTTCCTTTCGCGTCTCCTTCGGACCAGTGCATGCATCATGAGTGAGCTCGAAGTGTTCTTGAGTTGACTAATGAGTTAATATTTAGTAAATTAAATATTATTTAATTTACTCACTCATATCTAGTTGATTAGTTAGTTAACTAATCCCAACTCAGTTGCAACTAAAACAAAACGAACACAACTCCACTATCTCGTCACAGTTAACTCCTCCCAAAAACTCCCTGCACCGAAGTCTAACTTTGAAGCCCAACCATGCTAGATGCTGCATCAAACCCTAGGAACCACGTAAGATTCCTTAGTGTCGGTTGCATAAGAGCCACTCTCCATGACTCAAATCGAAGTGCGCCAAGAGTGAGTCGATGTTTATGGGCCTAAATATTATTGAGGGTAAATAATATTTGACTTGCCCATGTTTATGGGAGATCGATCTAAAAATAGCCCGGGTCCTAAAAAATAAGTGGTCTCATCTATTTTTAGCCGACATGTCGTCATACTTTAAGAAATCTCCAAGTGCCGAATTTACGATGCTGCCGTATGTCTAAAAATAGACACTTAGTCTAAAAAAATAATGACTTTGCGCCGTAGACCGTGCGGGCCCACCTTAGTGAAGGCGACTTCATTTCACTAAGCTCCATCATCTTGCGTGCATTCTCAACACTCCCTCTCGTCAGAAAGATATGGATTATCTCGCAATCCCTATCACTCGCATACGTGGAATTCGAACTTGCTCCCCTGGTGAGCGCATCGTCGAGGATGCTACGCATCACACGCGTCCCTCAGTGAACATATGAAAGCATCATGATCCTCCGTCGAACACGATCCTGCGATGTGATGGTACCGATGCCCGGAAACACCTTTTGCTGCCTCAACTCATCCTCTTCGTCTGTACCATGAACCATATCCCGATGTGCTCGATATAGCGCAATACATCGCTTGCCACCGCCTTCCAAAAGAGCTTGGTAGGCTTAACCATAGCTTGCGAAAAGCTGATAACGCAGTATGATATACGGGTCGAGTATGTGACCAAATACATCAACGACCCCACCCAATTGTCAATGAAGCAGGTGGCATCCACATACCTCCTCCGGCAAGTAGCATCTCCCTTCCTCCAACCTCGCCTAGGGGAAGAGGGGTACCAACAGAGCCAGCGGCCTTGCGTGTGAACCCTCTCGGACATCTCCAGTGAGCATACTTGCTACAGAAAACAAACGAGTCCTCCAGTACTGGCCGCCATCGTCCCGAAATCCCCAGGAAATAATGAAGGATGCCCGTGTCCTTCATCTCAACTCCGTGGGAAGATCGCTTTCTGCATGGAAAGTATCAACTCGCTGCGTCGCCGGTCGAAATCAGATCATCTACACTACGTTACCGATGATCGACGGCTCCCCTCCACCACTACATCCGAGTACCGGAGTTTGGATCCGCCTCACTCTTGGAGAATCCAAGCCCCGGTGAAAGTAGCCGTTTCTATCAGAGTGTACCAAGCACGAGGTGCTTGCTGCAGCCCATACGGTGCTCTCTTGAGTCTGGCACACATCGAGCTCAGCCTGAAGATCTCAAAGAAACTTTCGAGTCTGCTCTCATGTACACCTCTTCCTCAATAACCCATTGAGAACGCGGTCTTCACATCCATCCGATGAATGGCTGCCACCCCATCCGCGCCGAGAGAGCAAGGATCGTCCGTGATGGAAGAGTACCTTGGCGGTGCAAAAGTCTCCCTCATAGTCAATCCCCCTCGATCGTGAGAAGCCACCGGGCGACAAATCTCGCCTTGTACTTCTCCACATCTTCGAAGCCACCGGTAGCTCGCTTCACTGTCAGATCCATCGTGCGAACTCACAACTGATTTCCCAGCTCGGTCTTGGGAGCCAATCTCGATGCACTTGTTCTCGGATGATCGAATCTATACTTCGAGATCATGAAGGCACCAACCTACGTGGTTCCTCCCACAGACCTTCCTCAAAAGAGGATAAAGGCTCTTGTCACAACACATTGACTCATAAGAGCCATGTATCACGGTAGTCTGCGATCCTGCGTGACCGCGCTCGTGCATGCACCAGTTGTACGTGAGGTGGTCCTACAACCTTCTCTCCGCATCCCGGAGCTGTCGCCGCTAGGGCCCGGCGAAGTGCGCATGCGCCCGTGCGATGGTTGGGCGCGCCCGGGTGGGTTTTTCCGACCCTCCACGAACCTCCTCTTGTGGCTGATCCACATCGGGAAGCTCCTCCTTAGGAACTATGCCTCCTCATCTCGCATGCAAGTGTAGCTCCCTCTCAAGCCCCGAACATCGCATGGCTTTCTCCTCCCCGGAATTTTATATCCCGTCGCAGCCGGGTCTTTTCAGGGTCGTCCGGCACATACACTACGATAGTTATGGGAGGGTGCTATCGGTGTACCCCACAAATATTCCAACTTCAGCCGGTTGGATCCGGTCACTTCCTTCTCGCATCGCTTCGCGGTCACATGCATGTATACGGAGATCGAAAATCCGCAAATGGGAAATATCGGGCCTCTTGCCGTAAATAAGCACTCCTTCGGTGTACTCATGCCAAGAAGCTCGTAGGACAACGGTTCCGCACATACTGCCGCCGTATTGCATGCCCTCGCCACAGTGAAGGGGTGGGCCCACGATCATGCAACATCGCCGACGTGCGGCACCTTAACACGATCGGTTTCGTTCTTCAGCTCGACCCACCCCGTTCTGCTAGCGGGTTATGGGGTGCAGAGTGAGCTCTCTCCGAATCCCTTTTGCGGCTACGCAGAACTCCTTGAATTCAGCGCGAGATGAATTCACCACCGTTATCACTCGCTTAGAGCAATCACCTTCTTCCTCGACTCCTTCTCGACCTCGGTGCTGCTTTAAACTCACTGAACTTCGTGAATGCTTCATCGCTCTTCTTCGACATGAAGAAGATCCAAAGCACTTTCGAGAGAAATCTCATCATCAAAGATCACAGTAATACTACGTGCTTTTACTTTGTCGACGCATAGCGAGAAAGGACCACACACGTACGTGTGAACTCTCTCAAGGATCGTCGTGGCGGCTCATCCTTCTCGTGAAAGGAATGCTTTCCATCTTGCCCCTATACACGCCTTGCACCGATTTCGACTGCTGCAAGGGTGCCCTTAGAGAAGTCCAGTAGAAACTCGCTGCAGAATCTTCTGAAAAGCTCCATGGTGCAAGATGGCCCAATCTCCCTGTGCCATAGTTCGCCCTCATCATCTCAGCTCACCACTTCTCATGCCTTGCATGCCATAGCTGCGCAATCACTTACGCCAGAGCGATAAAGGTTACGGAGTTCGAACCCTCATCTTCAGGGTCTCTCCGGTGGTCTTCTTTGCGCGTGCAGAAGCGCTTTCCCCTTCGACGAAGACCACATCATAACCCTTATCCTCCAACATGCTCGCTACCGAAATCGGGTTCTTCTTCAATCCAGGTACATGCATGACATCGCTTTAAGAAAAAGGGTTTACCGGACTCCCTGCGAAAGGATACGGTACGGAATATACCCGGGCGCGACTATATCTACCGTCATCGCCCATCTCGATGTGCCATACCCAAATCGCCTTGTCCTCCGGATACGAGAACAACTCTCCGATCTTCCGTCATGTGAAATGACGATGCACAGCGTCAAGAACCACACCCGCGTCCCATCACACTTGAAGTCACAGCATGCAATCGGGTTCAGAAAGTCGGCTCGTAAAACCCGTAGCAGGCAAAAGCTTCTCCCATCTCACAGATCTTCCCGCTTGCTTGTTATTCTTCTTTCTTGGACAATTGAGTAGCATAATGTCCGTGACTACGGCGGTGAAACACTTCACTTTCGCCATATCTTCGCTTCTTGCCCTTAGCTCTAGAATATGAGAGGTTTTCTTACCCCTTCCCTTTCTCGACTTTGGACACCAAAGAACAGTTTTCTTCATCGGCTCCTTTGGTGACAGATCCACGTCTCGCAGTAGTCCTCCTTATCTCCTCACATCGCATGGGATCCGCCCAAAGGCGCTCCCATCTCGCAGCCTTCTCCCGACCATTGACACTATCTTGATATGAGTGCACGAGCTTCTCGGAGAAGACCAAGGAGAGCCGTGGGTCGACCATATCCTCTTCATCGAGGCAATGCTCACACTTCTGCGGTTCATCCCTACATTGAGTGAACTTCGTGAGGTATTTTCAATCTATGCGTCGCCTCTTCTCCATCTGTAGATGTTCCACGAGCTTGTCTTTGAGTGCCGGCTTCCTTTGGTCACTCTTACTGCGGAATAGATCCGTTAAAGCTTTCCACATTAAATCATGGAGTAGCCTTTCCATAGCGGACGTCGGATACAATATGATCCTTGATGCCCTCAACGGAGGATCCTTCGACATTTCACGATCTTCTTTTGCATGCGATCGACCAGGAGTCGCATCGGTGGGCACTGGGGACATCCGCATCCACAAACTCCTCGGACCATTATCTTCTGCTTTCTTGCTTCATACGAGTCTTTTCCATGCAACATAGTTCGAACTCGCTCTTCAAGAGCATATTCGAGTCGCAAACCATTGAAAGAAGACATCTTTCAACACCGCACCAAGAAGAACAAATCTTTACTGCAAAATTCGAATTCCAAACTCTAGTCTCTATCGCTTCGGAGTCTACACTTGAAAACAAATTATTTCAAATCATAGCATTTGAGTGCATAGGGCATACACCCGGATCTTTTTGCACCTTACGAAAGAAGGATGAATATTTCCGGAGGCTAGCACAGCCCGCATCTTGGAGACTCTGTGTCCCGAGGAAATAAGTTTTTGCAATCACCGTAATAGATCTTCGACAATTAATCTCGCTGCGATACCATGTAGAAATTAGCTGAATAAATCACTTATTCACGAAGATTAACTCCGGGTCATAACACATAACCTTCTTCTACAATTAATTGTCACCTGCGGAAATAATGTACAATTCTCACATCAATATCAATCACACATGTAACTCGGTATGTGTATAGAGCTATAGCTGAAAACCCCTAGCCTAGTTAGGTATATTATAATGGAGAAATCAAGTAACCGAAACAAGTATAATACTCCTCACAAGTACTCAGTGACTCTCTCCTAAGTAGATTACTCACAATCTAGCTTGGTTTTGAACAAGTCTCGGGTTTCCAAACACACCACCAACTGCGCCTTGCCCTCTATTGCGCAACTGCATGGCCTGTGATATGAAAGAGGTTCAAGGTTCGAATCTCTTTACCTTGGATTGCGCGATTGTCATGGACAATTCCTCCAAGTGTAATGCAAATCTCATGCAAAACAATTCTACCAGCCGATAGCTTTACTCACCCTTTCATCTGTCTTTCCACTGTTCTGGCTCTGGGAACCCAGAGGTCATGCATCGCTAGTGAATCAAGTGTTCTTGAGTCGACTAATGAGTTAATATTATAAATTAAATATTATTTAATTTGCTCCACTCATATCTAGTTGATTAGTTAGTTAACTAATCCCAACTAACGATTCAACTAAAACAAACAGTAACACAACTCCACTATCTCGTCCCGTTAACTCCTCCAAAACTCACCCTTGCCACGAAGTCTGGTCATCCTGAAGTCGTCAACCATGCAAGATGCCACCAAACCCTAGGAACCACGTGATTCCTTGTGTCGATTTGCGTGAGCCACCTCCATGACTCGAGCTTCGAAGTGCGCCAAGAGAGTAGCTATCGTTTATAGTCTAAATATTATTAAGGGTAAATAATATTACTTGACTTCCATATTTTTAGGAGACTGCGACTAAAAAATAGCCTCGGGTCCATAAAAATAAGGGTCTCATCTATTTTTATTTTCAAACATGTCGCATACTTTAAGAATCTCCAAGTAGAATTCCCAAATTATGCTCACATGTACTAAAGATAGAGTTCATAGTGCAAAAAATAGACTTTTGCGCCGCAAATTTGCCGCCGGGCCCACTTAGATGAAGGCGACTTCATTTCTCACTAAGCTCCACTGCATCTTGCTGCATTCTCAACACTCCCTCTCGGCAAGATAGTGGATGTATGCGCAATCCCTATCCTGCGCTCGTGGAATTCGAACTTCTGCTCCTCGTGGGCGCCTTCGCTGCGAGGATGTCGACATCACGATCTCCGTGGGAACATATGAAAACATCATGATCCTCCGCCTCGAACACAATCGTCCGATAGTGATGGTACCCGCGGTGTCGTATGTTTGGACCTATCATGAAAAAACGCTGGATTAGCGAGAACTTGATGCAGCTCCGGTTATCACGATGAGATCACCGTAGGCTCCAATGCAAACTGCAAAAACACTACCGAGGATCTTCCTCATCCAAATAGCCTCACATGCGACGAGCCTGCCGCCATGTGCTACAGCCCTCTGCCGAAGCGAGTGCCACGGATCTGCTGCTTCCGGCTGTGCCGAGAAGCTGCTATCGACCCAATGCTTAAGAATTCCCTCCGAAGTGCTCTTGCGGTCCGTTGAGCTCCCCGCCCAACTGCATCGGTGAAACCAGAAAAGCTTCACTCGCATCCTCACCCGTCGCGCTGCATAGACCATATCTCGCAGATGTGCCCTGCGATATAGCGCAATACATATGCTTTGCTACACCCTTTTGTCCAAAGAGCTTGGTGGGCTTAACACACTAGCTTGCGAAAGTCAAGCGATAGCACATAACGCATATGCTCGGGTCGATATTGACCAAATACATCAACGACCCCACCAGCGGCCGATAGACGCGTGGCATCCACTACCTCCTCCGAAGTAGCATCCTACCTTCCTCCAACCTCCGGGAATAGGGGTGTGTCAACGTGCTTGCGACCTTGCATATGTTGAGACCTCTCCGAAATCTCCCAGGCATACTTTTCCACAGAGAAACAAATCGCAGTTCCTCCATCTATACAGTGCAAATCTCCGATCCCGTGAAATAATGAAGGATGCCTGTGTCCTTCATCTCAAGCACCTCGTGCAAGATCCTCCTTGCATGAAAGTACTCAGTCGCTAGCGCCCGGTCAAAAAATCAGATCTATCCCATGACAGACGAGACGATGATCGACGCGCCTTCCCCTCCACCACAATGCTGGCACGTGTTTGGATCCGCCTCACTCTTGGAGAATACAAGCGTGAAGTAGTCAAGCTCTATCTGAGTGTACCACACGAGGGTGCTTGCTTCGGCCCATACGGTGCTCCTTGAGTCGGCGCACACGTACTCACTGCTCGAAGATCTCAAGACCTTCGGTGCTTTGCTACTGTGCACACCTCTTCCCTCAATAACTCCATTGAGGAGCTACGGTCTTCACATCCATCCGATGAATATGCCACCCTCATCTGCCGTTGAGAGAGCAAGGATCGTCACGTATGGAAGAGTACCTTGCGACGGTGTGCAATTGAAAGTCTCTCATATGGTCAATCCTCGATTCAGTGAGAAGCCACACGGGCGACAAATCTGCGCCTTGTACTTCTCCACCACTCCGTCGACCCGCCTCGCTTCACCTTGTAGATCCATCGCGAACCTACAAATCGAGTTTCCCAACCTGGGTCTTGGGACAGGGATCTCCCTGCAGTATCGTTCACGATGATCGAATCATATTCTTCGATCATGGCATCATACTCATGCGGGTTCCTCCCACGACTTCCTGCAAGGGATGGGCTGCTGTCACATACACATCGACTCACCAGAGCCATAGAATCCGGTAGTCTCCCGTCCCAAGGACTGGCCCTTGCTCTCTGTCTCGCGCCGTGTCGTAGGTGGTCTCACAACCTTCTCGCGCATCCCGAACGGCTCGCTCGATACACCGTAGTGCGCATGCGCCCCTGCGATGGTTGCGGCGCCGGCACTGCAGTAGTTCTTCCACCTCCTCGACCTCCTCTTGTGGGCTGATCCGCTTCGGGAAGCTCCTCCTTAGAACTATGTACTCTCCTGCATCCATGTGGGGCTGTAGCTCCCTCTCAGCGAACACCGCATGGCTTTCTCCTCACGGAATTTTATATCTCGCGCACGCGGTCTTGCGACGTACGCTACATACACGCCGATAATTTTGAGGTGTATCGATTGTACCCCACAAATATTCCAACTTCTCAAAGCGGGTTGGATCCGGCTTTCTCTTCATCCTTCGTCACATGGTCACTGTATGGACGTGAGATCAGAAAAATCACGCGAAAATGAGAAATACTTCGAGGGCCCTTGCACGAAAGTCAGCTCTCCTGCGGGTGGCACTACGTTTGCAAAGAACCTGCGTGAGGGATCAAATTCGGTTACGCACATATAACTGTCGTATTGCATGCCTCACGCCCACAAGTGAAGGGGTAGGCCCACGATCGTGGCTACATCGCTTCGTGCGGCACCCACGATCGTTGCGACTTTCTTCGCTTTGCCCACCACCCCGGGTCCTGCTTTCGTGGGTTATGGGGTGCGATGAGCTCTCTCCCGAATCATACTTACGACGGCGAACTCCTTGAATTCAGCGAGATGAATTCACCACCGTTATCACTCCCTTCGAGCAATCACCTTGCTTCCCCGACCTCCTTCTCGACTCGGTGCTGACTCACGTAACTTCGCGAATGTATCGCTCTTCTTACACATGAAGAAGATCCAAGACACCGAGAGAAATCATCAACAAAGATCACATAATGCTCGCGCATGCTTTCGTTGCATCGAAACAGCGAAAGGACCACACACGTGCGTGCCGTGAACTCTCTCAAGGATCGTGCGTGGCGCGACTATCCTTCCTGCAGTGGCGGTGGCTTTCACCTACTTCCCCCTAAGTACACCCTCGTCACGGTGGGGCTCACGCCGAGGTTGCCCAGCGAAGTCCCCAGTGAAAATCCGCACCGCAGATATCTTCAAAGCTCCATGGTGAAGATGGCCCAATCTCCCCGTGCCATAGTTCGCCCTGCATCATCCCGGCTCACCACTTTCACCGCCTTGCATGCCATAGTCACGATCGTCTGCGCAGGCGATCACAGTTGTTCGAGTTCGAACCCCATGTCTTTCCGGGGTTTCTCCAGATAGTCTTCATGCCGCGTGCGCTTTTCTTTCAGCGAAGTACCACATCATAACCCTTATCCTCCAACATCGCTATTGAAGTAACGAGGTTCTTCATCTGATCCGTGGTGAGCGTTTGCATGACATCACTTTCATAGACAAAGGGACAGCACCGGACTCCCCTCACCGAAAAGGATACGGTACAGTACGATCGCACTGTCTGTATGCTGCCGTCATCGCCCTCATCTCGATGTGCATACTCAAATCCTTGTCCTCGGATCTGAGAACTAACCTCGATCTCGTCATATGAAAGTGATGCTCGCTATCCAAGAACCACACCGATCCCATCACACGTGAAACCAAGCATGCAATGGGTGAAAAAGGTCAGCTCGGCTGTCAAAGCCAAAAGCTTCATCCATATGAGATCTTTCTCGCTTGCTTGTTCTTCTTCTCTTCTTTGGACAATTTGTAGCATAATGTCCGTGATCATGGCGGTGAAAACATGTTCACTCTTTTGCCGATGATCTTTCGTCTTTTTCTCTGTTCGAAATGAGAGGTTTTCTTGCCTCTTCCTTTCTTAGCTTTGGGACACCAGCGCGATTTTCTTCATCGGCTCCCGATGCATAGGAGTCCATCCGATGCAGTCCTCCCCATCTCCTCACCATGAGATGCCCTGAAAGGCGCTTTCCATCCGCGGTTTCTCCCTGAAGCCATTTAGACACCATGTCTCGAGCATGAGTGCCAAGCCTTGAAGACCAAGCGAGAGCGGCCGACCAGTTCATCCTCGTCATCGACAGAGTAACCCCACACTCTCGGTTCGATCTCGCACACGAGCGAACTTTCGGGAGTATTTAGCGCATCGTCGCCCTTCTCACTCTTGATGTCTCTGAGCTTGCTCTTTGAGCGCCACGCTTCCTTTGGGTCACTCTTACTAGGATACAGATCCCGTCAAAGCTTTCCACATTTAAATATAGATGTAGTCTTTCCATGCGGTACCGGATACAATATGATCCTTGCGCCTTCATCGGTGATCCTTCGAGCATTTTCGCGATCTTCTTGTTGCCATGCTGATCGTAGCCCGCATCGGTGGGCTTTCGAGACATCGCATCCACGAACTCCTTTCGTGATCCATTATCTTCCAACATCCTGTCGCATTCGATATTTCTCCATGCAACATGCGTTCGAACACGCTTCAAGAGCATATTCGGTCGCAAAACCATTGAAAGAAGACATCTTTCACAACGACAGAGCCTCGAAGAGGAAACGAAACCCTTCGCAAAAATTAATTCCAAACTTGACTCTATCGCTTCGATCTATACTTTCGAGCTAAATTATTTCCAAATCTGTAGATTGGACTACAAGGGCATTCACGTTGCAGATCTTTCACCTTACAAAGAAGGATGAATATTCGGGAGGCTACACGGCCCGCATGCGGACTGCGTCGATATAAGTTTGCAATCACAGTAATAGACTTCGACGAATTAATCTCTGCTCCCGATACCATGTAGAAAATTAGTTGAATAATCACTTATTCATGAAAGATTATCTAGATATATATCAATTCCGAATTGCAGTGACATATACATAATCCTTTCTAGCAATTAATTGTCACATGCTGGGAAATAACGAAGCAATCTATCATCAAATCAATCACACACATTAACTCAAAGGTACTGTATGGGGAAAAGCCTATAGCTGAAAACCCCGTAGTTATTGTATATATTATAATGGAGAAATCAAGTGACCAAACAAGTACAATACTCCTCACAGAGTACTCGGTACTCTCTCATGCAGTTACTCACAATCTAGCTGTGTTTAGACAAGTCTCGGGTTCAAAACACACACACTAAGCTCCTTGCTCTCATTACTGCGCAATCATGGTCTGTGTCTGAAGAGGTTCAAGGTTCGTAGATCCCCGTGCCTTGGTGCACGTAATTGTCATGGACAATGAGCCTCCAAGTGTAATGCAAATCTCATGCAAAACAATTCTACCAGCGGTAGCTTTACTCACGCTTTCATCTATACCTTCTTCCACGACTGGTCCTGTCGAGGCGAGTCATGCCAGTAATGTAGTAAAGAACTGAAGTGTTCTTGAGTTGACTAATGAGTTTAATATTTAGTAAATTAAATATTATTTAATTACTCCATCATATCATAGTTGATAAATAGTTAGTTAACTAATCCCAACTAGTTCAACTAAAAACAAACGTAAACACAACTGCTACGTATGTAGATCCCTAACATCCCTCCAAAACTCCCACATGTAGAAGTCTAGCTGAAGCCAACCATGCAAGATGCCATCAAACCCTAGGAACCACGTGATTCCTTGTGTCAGTTGCATGAGCCACCTCCATGACTCAAACTGAAGTGCGCCAAGAGAGTAAACTGCTGTTTATAGTCTAAATATTATTAAGGGTAAATAAGTGATATATCGTAGTGAACCAACCATGTAGAAATTAGCTGAATAAATCACTTATTCACTGAATATTAACCTGGTCATATATCAATTTCGAATTGCATACATAACACATAACCTTCTTCTACAATTAATTGTCACATGCGGGAAATAACGAAGCAATCTCACATCAATTCAATCACACATTAAATTCATGATGAAGCTTTCTATAGTTGAAAACCCCTTTGCAGCCTATTGTGTATATTATAATGGAGAAATCAAGTAACCAAACAAGTACGATACTCCTCACAAGTACTCAGTACTCTCTCATGAAGTTACTACACAATCTAGCTTGGTTTTTGAAATCAAGTCTCGGGTTCCAAAACACACCCACTAACCGCACTCCTTGCCTCTGTTAACGCAATCATGGCACTCGTATATGAAGAGTGTTCAAAGTTCAGAATCCCCTTGCCTTGGCTCCGCTACAATTGTCATGGACAATTCACTCCAAGTGTAATGCAAATCTCATGCAAAACAAATCTACCAGCGCATAGACTTTACTCACCCTTTCATCTACCTCTTCCATCGGGTCTCCATCCGGGCCGATCATGCCTCTGTAGTGACCTCGAAGTGTTCTTGAGTTGTACTAATAAGTTAATATTTAGTAAATTAAATATATATTACTCGCACTCATATCTAGTTGATTAGTTAGTTAACAGCAATCCCAACTAGTTCAACTAAAACAAAACGAGAACACAACTCCACTATACGTCACTCGCGTTAACTCCTCCAAAACTCACCCGCGCGCGAATTCTAGCCGGAAAGGCCAACCACGCAAGATGCCATCAAACCCTAGGGGAACCACGTGATTCCTCTGTCAGTTGCATGAGCCACCTCCGTGACTCAGCGGGGCCGCGAGAGGAAATCGGCGGTGTTTATAGTCTAAATATTATTAAGGGTAAATAATATTTGACTTCCATATTTTTAGGAGATCGGGTCTAAAAATAGCAGGGTCCTAAAAATAAGGGTCTCATCTATTTTTACCGACATGTCGCATACTTTGAGAATCTCCAAGTAGAATTCCCAAATTATGCTCCGTATGTCTAAAAATAGACATAGTCTAAAAATAGACTTTGCGCCAGAATTTGCCTGCGGGCCCACTTAGTGAAGGCGACTTCATTTCACTAAGCTCCATCATCTTGCTGCATTCTCAACACTACTTTGTTAGAAGAATCATCTTACATAATTTTCATCTCTTTCAACTATTAAATGATCTATATTACTAATAGTTAAAATATATCACTTTATATCGCATAAAGGAAGAAACATCTCGGGTATATAGTAGAATAAATAGTTTAGATAGATGCATAAGATATATTAAAATCATTCTCCATTTGCATGCCATATAATCACAACATCCTCAAAATCATCCTTATTGGGAAACTGGTCCCATTACCCTCAGTCATAGACACTACACTAGATGGAAAAGGAGATATAAAAGGTCTGGACCGGGTGGTTTTCCCCCATGATACGGCAGCGAAATTCCAAGGCCTCAACATTCTGGCACTAGAAGGAGGGTTGAACCCCTATGAATGGTAAAAATATCTGATCAATCTAAAGGCAAATCAAAGAGTCTCTCTCCCTCAACATCCCCATCAACTTCCATAAAATTATCTAGATCCTCATCTTTAAAGTCTGAAGTTGATCATCCTTCTCCTAACTCTCCTAGTGATACTCAACCCATACTATCTCTTGATTCCCATCAAGCTTTCCCCAGAAGTTCAGTCTTTGATTGAAAATTTAGAGAGAGTATCTATTTCTCCTGAAAATTCTGAATCTTATCAAATATCAGATATCAGTATTTCATCTTCTTTACAACCTCGAAGAATATTAACTCGATCAGAAAGTCAAAATTCAAGAATTCTTACTTTTGAATGTCCCATCGATAGTACTCCAAAGAGACTAAAGAGTATTCAATCAGAGTCAATCGCCAACGAGATCTTATCCCATTCACCTCCATTAGCTCCTCTCACTTCCACAACTTCCATTCCAACAATTAGTGTTACTTTGACTAGTACCAATACTCAAACTAATATCCCTTCAACTAGTCCTAGCACTCAGCCTGCCTCTTCTTCAACTCAACTCCACCCAACCAACCTATCCAAAATCCAATGGCAGGTCAACCACCTCCACCAAATATAAAACCATGGAGCAATCCAAGGGCTGTAAACATGCATGCTCCTCTTCATGCTCTTCCAAAAAATCCTGAAAGGTGGCTACCTAAATTTAATCCTGATGATGGTCTTCAGGCAGAAGAACACATTCACAATTTTATGTTAGCTATCAATATGAATGGAGTAGTTGAAGAGGATTGCATATTAATATTATTTCCATATACTCTAAAAGGATCTACAAGATCTTGGTATTTTTCACTTCCTTCCCACTCTATAACTAGGTAGAATATGTTCGAAGAACAATTTCAAGCTAATTTTGGGGATGACAGGACCACTGCTACGCTCATCAATGATTTTTCAAATCTAAAAGCTAAAATAGGTGAGAAGATAAAATATTTCAATTCAAGATTTAGTAAATTACTCAATAAAATTCTTGCTACAACATTTCCTGGTTCATTAGTTCGAATTGAGTGGTATATTTCATCTCTTCCATCTAATATAGCTATTTTTGTTGATAGAGAAAAACTGGCAACACTTGTAGAAAATATGAAAGAATATTTATCTGTAGAGAAACACATAACCTCTCTTGAGAAAAATGATTCTCAAGAACATCAAAAATCAAAGAATTTTTCTTTCAAATATGATTCTAAAAAGAAGGTGCCAAAAGATCCTTTTGACGTAGAAGGTCTTCAAAAAGTTTTGAAGACTATAACAAACGAGCTGGCAGATATCAAGAAAAAATTCGCTGAAAATGATAGCTCAAATAAGACTTTTAGAACATTTAAGAAAGGTCAATCCTCTAATACTCAACCTCCAAATATCACATCTAATGTTGAATTTGATCAAGAAGAAGAGGAGGAGAAAATAGAGGAAAAAGAAGATGATGAAGAAGAAGAAGTTGAATTAAATGGAATGTGGAATTTCATCCTACCAAATGAAGAACAACATGAATATTTACTTGTGAAGACAAGGATAAAAAATACTACTAAAGCAACACAGCCAAATCAACAACAAAATATTTCAACTCCTGCTAAAGATAAATCGGTAAGCAAAAAATCTAATTCAAAGGCAACACAAACAAGTCCTGTTACTTCAGATACTCCATCTGCATCTAAAAAAATGGTAGTCTCAGACACCATTGAGTATAATGTAGTTGAAGATATGAATAAAAATAGGGCCAACATATCAATCCACGAGCTTACTAAATTGAAGCAATAACATAAAATCTTAGAGACTTAAATGCGGTTCTTGCTTCAAACTTACCTACTCCAATAATAGTACAAGATGCTAATAAAATGGGTAAGCCACCTTCTCCTTCAATGAAAATAGATGCTACAGATTTAATTATGATAGGTGATCGATCTATCTCTCATACTCCTCCATTCCTCTTAACCTATGATATCTACAACAAAAACATTCATAATTTTTTAATATACTTAGGGGATTCCTTGAACATAATGCCAAAATCAATCTGTACTAAATTGAACATAAATCCTCAGAGTTCCCTTGTTCATATAGTGCAACTTGATAGAACCAGAGTAGAGGTGGTAGGAGAAATAAATTATGTTTCCATCAGATTGTCATAAAATCCAAAAGTTACTTAATTAATTGATATATTAGTGGCTGATATTCCTGAATTTTACGGCTTAGTTTTAAGCCGAGACTGGTCTGAAAAAATTCATGGTTATTTTTAAATGAATTGGTCGCATATGTGGTTACCATATAATGGAAATCCAAATCAAATTTGGGTAGACCGTGAAAAGTTCATGAAGCATACAGTCACTGATCTTGAAGGAGTAAATGAGGCAGTAGCGTTCAATAACAACATTATTGGAAACTACTTAGCGGGGTCATTTTTAGGAAATTTCAATGCTCAAACATCACCTTTCTTTGATAATGAAGTTGTTTCTCAGATTGAGAATTTTTTCCCAGCCAGATAATTCCAAATGTATAAATTTTGCAGATAGAAAAGTAGTTAATTCTTTGTTTTGGACTCTTTATTTTGATGTTTCTAAATATAAAGATGGTGCAGGTGTGGGTTGTATTTTAATTAACCCAGAAGGAGAAAAGACCATGTTAGCCTACATATTAGAATTTGATTGTACAAAAAATGTAGCTGAATACGAAGCATTAGTTCAAGGCTTGTACAAAGCCATTGATCTTAATATCAAATATCTAAAAGTTCTAGGAGATTCAAAAATCATAGTTAGATAGGGAAGAGATACTATTCGTTGTAATTCTGGACACTTAAAACATTGCCAATCATTAGTCCAAGAATTAACCACTCATTGCTTAGCCTTCAACATTTCTTCTGTACCTAGAATACAAAATGTTAGTGCAGATCTACTGGCTAATGTAGCATCAAAGTTAATCCCATCCAAAGAATTTAGTCCTGATAGATTTTCTATTGAATTTATTTTTAGACCATCTATTCCTGATAATAATACCAATTGGAGAGTATTCAATAATGATTCAGATATCATAGATTTCTTAACATATGAAGGATATTATGATAGTCAAATTTTGGATGCAAATGAACATGACATTTAGATTAAGAAAGAACAAGATGAAAATCCTATTCCTAAATCTGTTGTCAAGTTAGAAGACCTATATGATCTAGAATACAGGTTTAAAAGAGTGACTAACTCAAAAACACAAAACTCTACCTTAAGATTTGAGTTAGTAAATCTAGGAACTGATGAAAAACCTCAAAACGTCAATCTAGGTCTTGGTCTATCTTCCAAAGCAAGATTATCATTTATCAGATTGTTTAGAATGTACAAAAGTGTCTTTTCTTGGGATTATACTAATATTAAAACATATGGCACATATGTGATTCAACACGCAATTCCTATGATTTCAGAAGAAAAGCCCATACAACAGAAATTGAGGAAGATTCATCCAAATCTGGAAAATCAAATCAAAATAGAATTGAACAAAATCCTCAAGGAAAAAACCATCTTTCCAGTCAGGGATTCTAAATGGGTATCAAATTTGGTAACTGTCAGGAAGAATAATGGTGATATTATAATTTTCATTTATTTTAGGAATTTAAGAAAAGCTTGTCAGAAGGACAACTTTCCATTACCAACCATGGAACAAGTACTGCAGACAGTTGTTGGTTCTGAACTTATGTCCTTTCTAGATGGATTCTCGGGATATAACCAAATTCTTGTACATCCATATGACAGATTGAAAACTATGTTCAGAACTAAGTGGGGAACTTACGCCTATCAAAAGATGCCTTTTGGATTAATTAATGTAGGCACCACTTTTCAGAGAGCGATGGACACAAATTTTAGGGGACTCATAAATAAAACAATGGTTATTTATTTATATGACATTACAATCTTTTCTAAACAAGTAACCAATCATGTGAATGACCTAAAACAAGTCCTTGAGCGATGCAAAAGGTATGACATCTCATTGAATCCAAAGAAATCATTTTTTGCATTAGATGAAGGAAAATTTTTAGGATTTATTATGTCAAAAAGAGGTATCTATATTGATCCTGAAAGAATTGAAGAGATTAAACGAATTCCTTTCCCTCATAACAAGAAAGATATGCAGTCATTTCTTGAGGAAATTAATTTTGTTAAAAGGTTTGTCTTTTACTTTTTGCAAATTTTTTTACCATTACAAAACATGATTAAGACAAATTTTGTCTTTAAATGGGGGCATAATTAAAGAATCATTTCACTTGATTAAACAATCAATTGTCAATGCTTGATTCCTGACTATCCCCAATTTTCTTAATCCTTTTAAATCATACACTTTTTCATCAGATACATCATACACTGATGTTTTAACACAGCTGAATGACCAACAAATTGAAGCACCAATATCATTTTTTAGTTCCAATTTACAAGGTGTAGAACTAAACTACACATCTGTCGAAAAGCAAGCATTTGCTGTCTTTAAGGCTATAAATAATTTCAGGAATTTTCTCCTAAAAACTCACACCAAAATCATAGTTCCATTCTCTGTAGTAAGACAACTCTTGATGCAGAGAGAATTAGGAGAGAAAAGGGCTAACTGGGTTATCGATTTACAGGAATATGATGTAGAAATTAGACCCTCTAAAATTTTTAGAGGTCAAGGTTTTTGAAGAATTCTTACAGGAGCATCACATCTATCATTAGAGGAAGATTCAAGTAACAATGTGCAAATATCAGAGGTAAGCCTAAACAATGCACAGTCTCAATATGTTGATCTTATATTCTATCTGAAGAATGGATATGCTCTGAATCAACTCAGTTACAAAAGAAAATGAACTTTAATATTAAAGGCCAAGAAATATGAATTAATCAACGATGTGTTATTTAGAAGAAATTTTCATTTTGTACTACTAAGATGCTTAGAAAAATTTGAAGCAGAAAAATTCTTGCAGGAACTCCATGATGAACCAGTTGGAGGACATTTTGGAGGAAATACGACAATACACAAAATCCTGCATGCAAATTATTATTGGTCTACACTTTTCAAAGATGCTCAGGAATATGAAAGAAAATGAAAAGTGTGTCAAAGTGCATCTGGAAGACAAAGGAAGCCAACATTCCCATTACAACCAGTCAATATCGAACAACCATTTGAACAATGAGGATTAGATATAATTAGTGAGATTGTTCCTAACTCTTCCAAACAACACAGATATATTCTCACAGCTACAAATTACTTTACTAAATGGGTGGAAGAAATTCCATTAAAAGTAGCCAACTCTGAGAATATCATTGATTTCATCAATCAAAATATCATAACCAGGTTTGGCTTACCTACTACTTTAATGTTTGATAATGCATCTTACTTCTCAGAACTACTATGATGGAATTTGCAATTAAAAGAGGTTTCAAACTTAAGTATTCTACAAATTATTACCCGCAAGGAAATGGTTTAGCAGAATCTACAAAAAAGAACTTGATTAGAATAATCAAAAGAACTATTGATCAAAACCAACGAAATTGGCACAAGTCATTAATATTTTCTCTTTGGGTAGATCGAATAGCTCAAAAAGCTTCTATTAGTACTTCCCCATTTAAATTTCTTGTCTATGGAAAAGAAGTTGTACTTCCCACCAACGTAGTTATTCCCTCTTTTTCCTTAGTACAATTTATTGATGAATGTAGAATATTAATTTTTTCTTTACTTTTCTGTTCATTAATAAATGTATAAAGGAGGAACATGAAAAATCTGAAAACAACAAAATTAATCAATGCCCCATGTGAACAAGGCTAAATCTAGGCTGCCTTAATAAAACACCCTTACTTTTGAAAGGGATTGAGACATTTGACTGGGTCAACACGACCAAATAAACAATGCTATCTAGATGCAGTGAACCTCCTAGATGCACAACGCAGTTTTAGTTGGAGGCTACACATGTGAATAAAGCTATTCATTGAGATGGTTTAGGGTTTTGCAAGATCTCAATCTTATAAAAGGAAGAGGAGGACAATAAGAGAGGGGTAGTTGAAGACCATATTATTTATGAAGAATTTGTCTGTTTATAAATTTCTCATTCTCTTGGCTGTTTAGCAGAGAATAGTGTTGTTTAGCATAGGAATCTCCTGTTTAGGAATCCTTCTCTTTCCTTGAGTAGCTCTTGGAAGAGTCTTGTATTTATTAACCACTATTAGGCTTAAGGCAAAGCTTCTACTTCCAACTACAACGTAGATCCTGTTGAGGGTTTCGTTGTCTTTGTAAGCTACAACAAGTGGAGGCTAGGTCTACTCAGATCTAGGCCAATCTAGTGCCCCTTTTCAGTGGGAAAGGCTTCTATCCCATTGGCAAGAGTGTTCTGCATCATTGGAGCTTTAGATCTACATATTGGCATCGGGCCAAACTATTCTTCAAGCCTACATTGCATTCCCTCTTCCAGTACTGCATTATCTGCAAAGAGGAAAGTTGCAGGGTGTTTTGGCAAAGTTTGAGGAGTGATCTCTGGTGTTGGGGATCTGCCTTTCACTGTGGTGATCCATGGATTTATATTCTATTCCATGTCATATTTGGATCTAATCTAAATAATCCTATATATACTTTAGAAATTCTGAATATATCTGCAGATCTGCTGCATAGAATCTCAGATCTACTCCATGTGCTTCATGATTTGCTAAAATCCCCAAGGGGAATGTAAAGTAGAGACATTATAGTGTATGGATCTGTCATAGATCTAATTGTTCATGCATTATTTTTTCCTAGATCTATGTTTTGATATACTGTTGTTGTATGCTCAATAAAATAATGGTGTCAAGCCTTTTGCAATCATTACATGTGTTACATCACCTCTTCTTAAGGGATTTCTTCCACCATTGTCTTCTCTTTCCTGTTGTATGTTGTATGGGCGTCATAATGGATCTGATTTTCTGATATATACATGAATGTTGAGCCTCCTGCTACTTCTTAGCCAAACTGTGTTATTTCTGAAGCAGTATTGTTGCATATTGCTGCAGTCCCTTCCTTGGGCAATTTTCAAGCCATACTAGGTGTGGAAGGTTTGTTTACCTCACCTAGTTTGATTTTTTTTTTATATTCTCTTGGAATTGGGTCTTATATTATCAGATCTAAGGGATCCAAGGGTTGATTTCAAATTCTGTAGCATCCATTTTTTAAAAATGCATTTTTCAGACATGCATTGGTGACAGTCCCAATTTGGGGATATTACAATGAATCTCATGCTTCTTCTTTAAAAATTAGACAATGTCAAATTATTAAGTTAGAAGAAGAAAGTGAAAAGGCTAAACATACTCATGCACATCATCAACAGATAGTAAAAGCCTCATTTGATTCAACTTCTATTACTCCAAAAAAATTTCAAATTGGTGATTTGGTATTGAAATGGGACAAAGCCCACGAGGAAAAAGGTAAACACACAAAGTTTCAAAAGATCTGGCTACGTCCATTTCAAATAATCGAAGAAATAGGCCCATCAACATTGTTATTGCAATATCTATCAGGCAAAAAGGATTCTTTGCCTGTTAATGGGAAAATTTTGAAAAAATACTTTTCATAGGAGGTAACCCCTTCTATTCCTTGTACACTAGTATGTTTTTCTTTTTCTTAGAAAAAAAATAAAAGTTTCTTATTATAAATCTTTGGCTTTTAAAAATAAAATCTCAGATGATCCTTTTTTATTTATCACTTATAGAAATAAGAAGTGTTAAGGAAACAATCGAAAGATTTGAAAGAAAAATAGATTTTATTGTCACTGAAAGATGTAATTTCATTGAAATTATTTATTCTCTGATGAAATCTCATCCTTATATAGCATGATTATATTGTTATCGGTCAAGAAAGAATATTTAACATAATAAAGACTCTTTTACAAAAAGGAAATTTAAAACTCAACATTATCATCCAGAATCCTCAAAAGGACCAATGATTCACCCCATCTGGGAAAACTTATAAATTTTTGAAAGAAATTCAAAAAATATTATAACTAGAAAAACTTAAAAGATAATAAGTCTTATCAAGAGCTTGTTTACCATCGTCATAGGGAAATAGTTGAACTGACATTACCATTCCTGCCTACCAAAATAGGGTAATGACTTGAGATTATATCAAGAGGACAAGGGGTCTCATCAAGAGCCAGCTTGATCATAATTACAACTACTGAATGGAATTGTCATCATTTGGTTACCAAACCAAGACAATGGCTTTTAAGTAAATAAAAAACGTGATAAAAAAATAAAAGTTTCAAAAATTGTAAGAAACACTGGATGGGACAATGAATCATTGCTGGGTAAAAGGTAACCCTGCCAAAAGCTTAAATTGCCTATTGGAATAGAGGCTCTACCTGTGATAAAAGAGTAAAGTTTTATAAAGCTGATCTGTAAGAGCCACATGCTTTATATTTTTTAACTGAGTAAAGACTGATATATATTTTCATACTTATATCTTTAAAAGAGGGCTTCTTCTGAATTGTAAATAAGAGAAATTTCATTGCTTAGTAAGATATTATTTGTTTGAAATTCATTCTTGCAACTTTTTTATTTTCAAAAAAGTTTTAGAAATTTCAAAAAGTTAGTCAGAGATAGCTGGTTCTCCCAAGTGAATCGCCAATTGTTGTGCTATACAACACCCCCCATTTATTTTAATAAATAGGGACCCTTTAGAAATAAATAGGAAATTTATTTTTAGCTTTAAAAAACAAAAACCTTAGGAAATAAAGTTTTCTTTTGAGTTTTCTTCTTTATTCCTCTAGCGCATCGCAAAATGCATAGCTTACAATATAAAAAGACTTACAATCATCTAAGTACGCGGGCTGCGAAATGCGCTAACCGTTTTTCGAAGTTATGTTTTAAAAGCTTGCAAACACTTCAATTATCGTTATATTTCTTTATCGCACCGCACCTCATTTAAAACAAATCAACTTATAAAGAAATTCAATATAAGTGAAATTGCACGGACCCGATGAGCCAACAAAACAATAAAAATAAATCTTTGAAGTCCTATTAAGCACGGTTTCTTGACTTTTTGAATGCGCAATTCGCATTTCGCATAACTTAACTGTAAACAAATTCATTATCGCATAAGAGTTGCGATGTGCAATTTGCGCAAATCCCATTTCGTTGAAATCATGGGAAAACATCACAAACGGTAAGAGTTATATGTTGTGATGTGCGAAATAACAACATTTAATTACTCAAGCATGTGAAATAACTTATGTCATATCAAACCGAAATTCGAGATCTAACGACTTAAAGTTGATTGATAGATATTTCGTGTGAAGGTGTAAGAGATTTCATCTTGAAATGATTATCAATGATTGATATCATATTTGAAAAATTCATATCTATTAATGCATGTTTGATATAAACAATAGATTTGACTCTCTGTTCTCTATGCTTTCAATGCTCTCCCTGTTTACTTGAAATCAAGAAACCATTTAACGGATTAAGGAAGATTGAAATGAGAAAAAAGGGCAAAGATATTTCTCAAGTGCTGCCTACTGAAGACTCAAACATGTCTCCCTTATTTTTAGATACCACCTGCAAAAAATATTCTGGCAGTTCATCATGGGAAACAATGTATAAGCTGTTCGAAGATGAAAATCCAAAGGTAATAACCAAATTCTCCACAACGGGCATGGCATCTACTTCAGACGTGACTTATTTCGATGCTGCATGTTCATTTGTCCACATGGTAGCCACAAGGCTGAAATTTATCCCTTACACAGACATGGTTAAGTGGGTAACTGACCACTTAAGCATAGAAAACAGAAAACTCAAGGATTCAAAGGGAGAAAACATAGGGTATTTCAGGGCAGAAGATTTACAAGCAATGTACCATCTACCCTCCCTGCAATAGAAATATGATAAGGCTTTTCTGCAAACCTTTAGAGTATAGCATCCAGATCTTATGAAAGTTATCAAAGAATGGAAAGAAGACCTAGGCAAGCTGAAGCAAGATAAACTCGATATGTACCCATTTTCCCAAATTCCTTCCCCTTATTGTTATGCTGCCAGTATGTTGTGTAGATTGTTTGCAAACCTGATACCACTAGGTTTTCAGTAGACTGGGTTGCATTGATTGATGAAATCATCAATTCATCAATTTTTAATTGGGAAAATATCCTATCTAACAGTTTGGCCAAACATATCACAAAATATAGGAATAAAACGAATGTTTCATCTAGAGAAATAACTCCCTTTTATATGTCTGCCTATGTCATGGACACATTATTATTTTCTTCTAGTTTTCCTTCCATGGGTGGAAATGGACTACCCAAGACCCTACCCCAATCCACATCTACCACAAAGCCCTTTGGGATTCAGACTTCCACCTGCATTTTTATAAAAAATATTCATGAAGTCATGTTGCCTATGCACAAGATGATATTTAATAAGAAGGCCCCTAGGGATTCCAAAGAGGCTAGTGCATATATTCTTTCTATGGCTAGAGGGTTTGCAGAGGATAATTTCACATATGTCAAAGTATTTGGGAGATATGCTTCTCCCCACGTCCTACCATGTTATGTTCCTAATAAGTTGCTTGCACGAGAAATAGCCTACCATATTGTTAATGGTATCCCTAAATAGCTGAAAGATGCTAAGAATACTGTTTGGCCTAATTTCCCTGTACAATGCGACACTTTTTGATATTGGCCATACCTACAAAGAGGTTTCTAATATTAATCTATTGAATTTTGCAGTAATGCCAAAGAGGTTGTATGATATAAATGATATAATTAAAAATTACTACAAAACTCAAAATGAAGCCTTTTGTAAAGGATATAGATGGATTTGATGATCTCTTCCAAGGCATGGCATGGAAAAGTTTTTATATATGATCAAGTTTGCATCCAACCAACTGAGCCAAGATGATTTGTAAGAATTCCAAATATATAGAAAAAATATACTGGAGAGGGCTTCTCTCAACTCGTTAACTATTGAAGATATCAATAGACCTATTCCAAGTATCAGCTTGGATAATGAAGCAAAATACATGTCTAAGGATGAATCAGGTCAATCAGAGCATAAATCTCACAACTCGGATCATTCTTAAAATGAATTTGAATCCAGAAAGGATAGCCCATAAAAGATAATTGATCAGGTAATCCAAGAGATAAAGATGCAGGAGCGAAAAGAAAGTAATGGAACAGAGTCAACTTCTCAAGAAGTTAAACAGAGTCATGACACACTTGATCAGTCTAAAAACTCACAAACAAAGAATTTGAGTAATGTGTGGGATGAGTTTTCTGAAGCAATAAAAACTCCTAAAGCTAATCCCAACACTAATCAAAAAACTAGTTTTCAAACACCTGAACATTCCCAGAAGGTAGTGGAAACTGTTAATCCACTAAAATAAGTTCCAAAGACTCATGATCGAGAGATTATACCGGCCTACCCTATAGAACAAATAGTTTTACAAGTTGAAGAAATTCCTTCACTGGACATCTTCTATAGTCCTAGTTATAAGGCTGTAGTTAAGAGGAACAAAAGGAGAAGAACTGATGAAACAATATCAAACCTCATAGATGAATCTGTTGAACTTTTATGGAAAAATTCCATAGATGATCCTATGGAACATCTAACTAAATTATCACAATATGCAGGGGCATATTCTACTACCACTATTGATAAAGCTACTGAGGTTAGAGTGTTGTTGAGGCAAAAGGAAGCTAGAGTAAAAGAACTAGAGAGGATGTTAAATGAAGAAAAATCCAACTCCAGTGAGCAAATGAAAGCAAAGATGGCCCAATTTTAAAAGGATTTCGAGAGTCTTAAATTGATGCATCAAGAAGAAATCAATGAGAAAGAAGCACAACTGGAAGCAATAATGACTAGGTTACAGAGCCAACTACAATTAGAGCAATTTATAAAAGAAGAATTGGATGTAAATGCTAAGTTAAAGAAACAACAGGAAGTATTTTTCCATCAAGCTTCTATTATTGACTCTTATTGTGATTCAAATAAAATACTGATCCAACAAGTAGCTATCCAAAAACTTGAATGTGAAAGGCTCGAGAAGAAAATCAATGAACACATTCAATGGCAAGCATCAGACTCAAGAAAGGAAGCTGATGTACCTCAAGTAGATAAGTTTCATAAGGAGATCTTGTTCAAATATTGGGAAGCACGAATCAAGTAGGCAGAGAAAGAAGCAGCGAAGACATCAAAATTATCAAATGAAATTATTGAATTTATATGTGAACAGCTGGTGAAGGCAGAAATTATCAAAGAGTACACATCTGAAGTGTTCTCAGAAGTAAAACAACTTGAAACACAGTTGCAGTAGAAGGCAGAAACACAGGATGAAGCAATTAAAAAGGTAAATAATTTTGATGAAGAAAATTATTGGAATTTTCTGATCAAACCTTATCATCAGTATCAGATTCTACAATCCTTAATAGATTCAACAAAAATATCACAGCCAATACTTTCAAACACAGTATTCAAGGGACAGGTCAAATCGAGGATTTCGCAGCCAGCTTAGTTCAAGCCTATGATAGATATTTGTCAACTTCATGACCATTTCCAGAAGAAAGGGTGTAATTCATAAATCAAAATTGTTATTTTATTTTCCTAGATTGTATTTTAAGTTAGTCTTACGAGGATGGTTGTTTGAAAACTCCTCTATATTTTTGTAATAATATAGTTTAAAACATAGGTAGTTTAGTATTTAAACCCCTCTCATGCATTTAGAGAAGGGTCCAGAATTTTTTCAAAAACATTTGCAAAGAATGCACTATTGTAAGTTTGAAAATGCTTTGATGAATTAATGGAACACATCTATTATCTTTTGAAAATTAAAGATGCTTAACTGATGTTGCACTATTGTACTCTCTAAATTTCTATGGTGATATAAGGTAGTTGAAGGGCCGATTTGATTCGAGGTAAAATGGATCTTTGGGAAAAATGGGGTAAGATGGACATCAAGTTTGTGAATAACAAAGGATTTCAAGCACAAATAGTTTAATAGCTGACATAAACATGGTATGGAATACCATTAATCATGAGAAATGTAACTTTAAGCTAATCAATGCATAGAAATAAACATTCAAGCCATGCATAGAGATATATAACTCTCTAACTTTAGGAAATGGCTATCAGAATTTGGGGAAATACATTTAAGACAGAAAAACAACTCAAATCACTATGTCAGAACGCCTAAACACAGTATTTCAAGCTATTGGGCACTTTGAAAAGGAGATTGCATAGTCTTAGGCAAAGGGCAAGATCAGAACAAGACCTCCTTGGTTCAACAAATGAAAATCTAATCAGTCAAAGAGAAGTTTCATAGATGGAGCTATGGCTAGCCATGAGTAAGCAGGGCATACCGTAAATCATACTTAGCATGTATAAAACCATGAAAGAAACAAGCAAACAATATTCTTAAGTTATTAAAGAGCAATCAAGAATTTTTTAATGTGACTAAGAATGAAGAAAACATGGAAGCTATGAAGAAACAGGAAATTTGAGGTGCCTCCAAGGGCATGTCTCAAATTTTTTCTCTACTGTAATATAGCAAGCAAGAGCATGGATTTATGAATGAAAACTAAGAAAAAAATCAGAGATAGAGACACTATACCATTCTACCAAGCCATGGAATCCAACAACAATTCTCTTTCATCATCCAAGAACATCCAAGAAACTATCCCAAATCATGAGACAAGTATTTCTTCCAAATCTTATATGACCATATATTGCTTCTATTCATCAAGTCCAACCTTGTTTACAATGAAATCCTTTGGAATATATAGGCCAAAGTGAGGAAAACCTCTTAGTTCAACTTGCAATCTCATTGGCCTATCCAAAATATTTTATTTTTTCCTTGAGGCTTTGCAAACCCCAAGGCACAAAATATCTCATAAAATATCTAAAAAATGCTAAAAGAGGGAAATAAATTGACTTTTCATAACTTCTCATGTACAAAAATAGCTAAATGCACATGAGGAAAAAGCAGTTTTGAAAGGTTCAATTTTTACAAAAATACTCAAAAAATACATCAGCAAAAGGTCCCCTGACTTGCCGGCAACTTTTGGAAGCCTTCCCGATGTTTAAATGAGGCTCATGATAGCTCGTTGGAGATATCTGAGTGTCTAATTTATGAAAATGTTTAGTTTTATCCCAACTGACCACTGGAAGTCCTCCAAAAATAGGCCTGTGTGTAAAAACCCAAAAAATAAGTCTTGCTGATAAACCGGGAAGAGTGTAGAAAAAGCGAGCATTTTTCGCCATTTTGGGGAGAAAATGATCTTCAAATGTTCTGAAAATCACTCAGTATGTGCTCCTAAAATTATGGCATCCAGTGATACCATTTTCATCCTTTGATGATGCCCCAAACTGAAATGGCGATGTCCATGAGTTTTGGCCAAAAACCCAAAAATGACAAAAAACCAAAATATGTCGAATTTCGCCAAAACTTGGCGAGCATGACCCTCAAGGGTTTTCAGAAACATGTTGTGAAGCAGAGGCAAAAATTTGGAGTCTTGAGGTGTCTTTCCTCAATTTTTGTGTTGGGCACTTCCCTTTAGCCTCCTTGAGTTTTTCTTGAGCAGCCTTCAACTTCCGATGGGAAAACTGATTTAGCTTTTTATAATGCCCCTTCATCCTCCTTTGAAGGTCCAAGTCCCTGTTTGCCTTCTCCAATTTCTTCTCCAAGTGATCATTAACTCTCTCAAGCCATGCTTCCCAATTTTTCTCTATCTCTTGTTCGAACAATGCAGTGAGAGGGGTAGATTGGAGAAGTGCATTTTCTTCTTCTTTTTATTTCTCAAGGGCCTTTTTTAGCCCCATAGTTCTTGGCCTCTTTCACCTAGGCTGGTCTTCGCCTTCACCTTCATTGAACTCACCCATGAGTTCTTCCAACCTTGCTTGTGATTTGGAGGCCTCCTTCTTGTATTTGATTGCCCATGTCTCATAAACAGCCATATGGACACTCATCTTCTTGTTTTGAACTTGCAAAAAGTGGTTGAAATTCCTAGCTCAATGAAGATTAGCCCTTAAGGCATCAATTTGGCTTTCTCTATGGATCAATAGATTTTCTAGGATCCGGGCTTCATTATCACCATCATCACTTTGGATTTGGATGATGTCGAATTCCCTTTCCTGTTCATGACTACTTTCTTCCTTGCCCTTCCCTTTGCTTTGGGTGGCTCTTCTAGTACTTTTCCTCTTGGGAAATTAGACCATGGGCTTCTTTGGCAATTTTCCCTTGCTTCAGAGGGCTCTAGTCACATTTGGAGTTACAACTCTAGGCACCCTTTTCTTTGATGTCCGAGGCTTGGCGACTTTCGGATAAGAGAGCATGGCCCCTTGCCTAGGAGAGGCAGCTAGCACATGCTTTATGGGCTCTTTACCTTTGTCACTTTTCTCCTCTTTTTTGCCAATGTCTTGGATCTCTTCATGGATGCCTAGGCTATCTTTTTGCATCTCCCTTTGAGGGTTTTCCTCTTCACTGTTTTGCATATGTTTATCATGCTACCCCCCTTCTTCTTAAGGTTGTTTTTCCTTTTTATGAGGTTGTTGTCCCTCATCCTGTAGCTGTTGTGTAACATGCTGTGGTTGCCCCTGTATAGCATCTTTTGGCTGCCTCTGTTCATCACCTTTTGGCTGCCCCTGTACAACATCTTTTGGCTTCCTCTATTCATCACCTTTTGGCTACCCCTGTTCATCACTTTCATGCTTCTCCTGTTTTGTCTCACTTTGATGTTGCTCATCAACACTTTCTTCTTCATCCCTTTACTGCTGCTCATCATCACTTTCATCTTCCTACCCTTGCTGCTGCTCATCATCACTTTCCTCTTCCTGCCCTTGCTGCTGCTCATCATCACTTTCCTCTTCCTGCTCATGTCCTTCTTCCTCATCATGGTCATGATCTTCTCCTTCTTCAAGCTCCTTTGTTTGTTCTGTGGTAAACTTGAGCTTTTTGGGAATAGGTCTGCTAGAAGAAGGTGAAGGATGGTGAGTAGGAGGTGTAGGGGATGTATGAATAGGAGGAACAATGGAGAAATCCGGATGGGTGATGAAAGTATCCCAAGAGACCTCCCTCTTTTCAAGCTGATGAAGAATGATGACTTTGATGATTGAGTGATGGAAGAGGCAGGTTGTTTGCTGTGAAGGAGGCTTCTTCTGAATAGTGGTGGCCATTTTCTCAATGCTCCTGTGTAAGAAGAAATGAAGATTTAGCAATTTGGCCCTAGTGAAATGCATGAGCAGTCAAATGTGATAGGCATAGAATCGAGAGAATTTTCCCTCACAAGTGAAGTATTTCATGATGATCTTCATGAGGGGGGCGTAGCTAGTCAAAAGATATGAGAAGGGGAAAATGGCAGGACATGAATCTCTGTGCTCAGACTTTAGAAAGGGCTTGTAATATTCTGAGTCCAGGTGGCTTTGTTTAAACCACTTCTCCCCAATATAAGGGATTTTAGTGGCCTTGGAGATGGACCTTGGAGAGAATTTGAAGTCTAGGCCTACCAGCTGGAAATGCTTGTCTTGAAACCTCAAAGCACAAAGATGTGTCAAAGGATAAAAGCTCTTCACCTCTTGCACTCTTTGACAAAAATCTAAACATCCAACCTCATGGAAATTGATCAAGACTGATGGGTGGGCATTCACTTCTTCAGTGGAAATAGGCTCAAATCTCTTATGCAATCCGCTCCTACTGTCCTACCTGGGGGGCATCTTGTTTTTAATGCTCTCTGCAACACCAAGCTGCCTCAAAATGGTTTTTTAAATGCTTTCTCAAACACAACTATGTCTTCTTTGTTAGTCACTGTTTGACCAAGGCAGATCCCTTCAAATGCTATGTGAATTGATTCTTTAACACAAAACTTCTTGTTCCTTACAAAACACTGTCTGTCTCCCTTTGTATGCCAATAAACCAAAAGTTATCAAAATAACAAGCACATAGTGAAAATGTTATTGTGGTTGGGTAAGTTTACAAGGATCCTTTATGCTTTGATAAAAACAAGACAGCCTTGTATTTAGACAGATGCAAAACACTCTTTCCCAACCAAAAACACCCTCCTTGTATTCACTATTTCTCACACACAGTTAGAGAAAACACCTTTAGACTGAGTTAAATATTTTTCACCACAATTTGTTTTATGCGATCAAAAGAAGGCAGCGATAATCTCACTGTTTCACTTATTCTAAAGAAGACATTCTCTGAAGGTGACAAGGCATTCGAACTAAGACTACTGCTTTAAACATAGGCTCATTTATGTCACCTCACCATCACTGTGCTTTCATTAAAACCATTGCTTTACCTTCTAACAATGTTTTCACCATACACTTGGCTGACAGAGGTTAGCTTTGCCCTATCATAGTTAGGGCACCTCCAACAATTTTGACAAAACCTCTACTACTATGTATATTTTGACTTGCAGGTTTATGTTTTAACACTGTTTTGAGGGCAGTTTTTAGGCCTTTTGACATCGACATAAACACTCCATTTTCATTATGTCAATCTTCTTCAAACTATTTACCCCAACACACCTTGATTTACACCAAGAGTTTCATTTTTTCACCACCAGTTAGTCTTGACAAACCACAGCATTAATCACCCTTTTTAGAAAGTTGAATATACCAAGGAGGCAAAAAAAATACCTCGAAGATCAATGGTGGCCTTTTCTTGAAGAGTTGAGCAGCTTCAAGACTTGTTGAAGGCATTTTGAGTGTTAAAACATGTGCGGAACGTTGAACTGGGAAGGCGCCGCGCAATAGAAAAGGATTCGGGTCGACAATGGGCAGTCGTGACTGGTGCCTACAGGCGTGCCACGCAACAATACAGCCTCTGTATAAAAACACTCCTAAACGCACCGCATGATTTTCCAGGCACGCCGCGTAGTCTCCAAGCTTTAAACTCTTCAAATTTTCGCTCAACAACTTCTTCTTCGGTCCAGTGAACAGCTAAGAGGAGTTGTTTGCGTTTTTAAATGCAAAATAGATATGGGCAACGATCTTTAACTTCTTTTGAAAGTGAACAAGTCAATCACCCTTGAGTTTGATTTTTGAGGGTTTTGAAGGATTCTTTCTTTAAAAAAAATTCCTTTGTTCATAATGAAAAAACCAAAATGACTTTGAACGTGCTATAAGGGGCCCACATTTTAAATAATGTTGGTAAAAAGGTTGTGCATGCTATCTAGCCAGTTTTGGTAGATATGACCTTTTCCACTTATAAGAAAATCATTCAAGGGCCAAAAATTTTTCACTGTTTGCCTATTAAAGGGAAAAATGTCTTTCCTCTACTTATATCTACTTGTTAGAGGGAAACCTGGCTCAAAGCCATATAGTGACTGTAGATGCATTCTCCAAATGACTTTTCTCTTTGACTGTGGGTGAGGCCTAGTTGTATTCACCTAGGCTTTACCATCATCTTTCCATCAAAAGGGAACTTCTTTTTAAAAAAAAAACCTCTCCTTTACTCAAAATGCAACAACAAGGTATCTTTGACCTATTTTTATAAGGAACAGGCCTTCACTTGTAATAGTGGCATGCTTTATTGGTTTTGAATGTTGTTCCAGAACCTAAAACACATGCCATAATCCTTCTTGCACATTTATGAACCTATGTGTTTAGTTGCAATGCCTCTTTGGGAAAACTAAGCTCAAATTGCCTTCTTGTCCACTATGATGAGTTATTGAAAGAAAATTCCTTATAAACAGGAAGAACAGAACTTTTTGAAAAGAAATCATCACTTTTTGGCCTGTGTCTAACCCATCTCTCAACCTCAGCAAGGTTGTTTCATGTTGGCTCCAGACTGCCTTTTGAAAGAAACTCTGATAAGAGATAAGATAAACCTCTAGGATTATTATAGTACCCCTACTTTCTCTTTGTTTTTTAACACCATATCTCTGTTTAGAAGCCTTCAACTATCTCCTACTGTTCTTAAAATTTGTCTCTCAGTTAGTGAAAACCCTAAAGTCAATCACTGTCCCTGGCCCTCTGCTTATAGATGAAGGAGACCTATTTTTTTACAGATGCCTGGTTTCTTTTCAACCTCTGTCTCAACCAAATGAGAATGTTTGATGAATATACTGATAGTGGTTTCTTTTATTCATGATGGCAGAAGTTAGTTTGAGACCAAGACTCTTTTGGCCAATTTCTTAATAATATTTCTTCATTGAAAATCAACCTATTAGCTTCACATTGGATTTTAATAGCAGTGAAACTCATGCAAACAATTTTTTAAAACACCACTTCTTTGCCTCTGCTTTTAACACCATCTTATTTCAAAAACCCTCACTTGATGTCTCACTGTACCCAAAAATTGCCTTACATTCAGTGCAACTCTTAAAATCAAACTTTATCCTTGGCCCTCTGCTTATAGATCAAGGAGGCACTCTCAGTCTTCAACCCTCTACTTATAAAATGAAGGAGGTTTTCTCAGTCCTCAAATCTTCTACTTATAGATGAAGGAGGTTTTTTTTAGTGATGCCATTTCATCAGCTTTTAACAGTGTTATTTTTCCTTTCACTGCCTTTTCATGCTTTGATTGTGATCGCATGAGCTTAAAGAAACACTCTTTTCCCTGTAGCTGCATCCCAGGCTCAAAATCACATGAGAAGCAGCTATCTTCTCATGTTGAGCCAAATACTATCTTCTGGGATGCTGGTACACTTCTACTCTTTGAAAGATCCATTGAAACACTGTAAAACCACCTAATATCAGTTTGACCTAGGGCATGTGCATTGCTGAGACTTTAGGGCTTGTTAGTGGAGCGACTTAAGGGTGTAACCAACTTTATTTGCAGAATGAGGAGGTTTGTTATAATTGGTCTGTAGCAGATAGAGGTTCTTTGGCTTTAGGATAGTTTTCCAAGGGAGAAAAACCTAAAGCGCCACTACCTAACTTAGGGGAGACTTCTTTGGACAGATTTGGATTGTTTTCTTTGGAGTTGATGGACAAGCTAGTATGGCTGAGGCTACATGGGGCTTGATAATGAGGTTTTTATCTCGTCATGGGCGGACTGAAAAGGTAGGAGGGAAAAATTGTTTGAGGGTTTTCTAGATAACAAATTGACATATGGAGATCAACTTCTAGAAAACTTAGCTAGGAATCTAGTCATCAACAACATGTGAAAAATACTAATGACTAACAGTGGCTCCATTTGGGGAGGGCAGCTCCTTTTCAGGAGGTGTCCAGAATTGCAGATCTTTGGGTTATGAAGACCAGTGCCTTATCCATTGGCGCAAATTTCATTCTTCCTTGATGCTCTTTCTGAAAATTGACAGCATGATTAGCATCAATGATATTTCTACCTACCCCACTATCTTTCCTAACATTTTTTCTTCCTTTGGGTGCACTTGGACTAGCAACCTTTTGAAAATATATATATTTTTTTTTCTGAAAAATGAACCTATCTATTTCTACACTTATATCTGCCGGGAGTTCAGATTAAGCTGATGAACTCTTTGATTGCGCTACCTATGCTAGATCAACTGTCAAGGTTAAGCTATTTGACAAGATTTTGTTCTCTAATCTAAACATGAAATTGAAAAATGATCAAATCAGGGTTAGACAGTCTAATTTTTCATGTACTTGTGGCATGAAAGACAAGCTGCACACAAATATTATTTTTCATAAAATGGAAACTAGGAAAAACGGGGCTAGGATACACAATTTGTTTTTCATCCCCGCTTCCTTCTTTGGTTCTGTTTTGAGCATGTGGAACCAATATCTTTCCTAATCTACTCTCTTTGATAAGTCAAGCTTACACAATGTTGACCATATTTTCCACTCACTAACTTATCAGCAAATAAATTTAAAACATGTTCAGCTATGATTAGGCTAGATAACTGAACAAGACATTTGAGCACTAGTAGCGGAATTTAGACTTGCAAGCTTTCCGAATGACTATTTTTTGAACATGGGGCCTTCTTTATATTTTTAAAACCGCCCTCTTTTTCTATTTTTCTATTGTTTTTGAATTTTTTGTTTTTATCTATTTTTCAAACAATGGTATATACAATGATTGAAAATGTTTTAAACTCAAAAATCTTGGAAATGGCGAAACTTAAGCATCTTATCCTTATAAGGATCTCCTACCATTCCTGGTCCACTCAGCTCTTGAAAAGAGAAATTTGGAAAATTTTCTCTTTCAAGCATGACATAAGGATTCATGCAAGAATCTCTGAACAAACCTATATCTTCCCGCTATACCTCTTGATATCTCTGATTTCCACTCCTTCATTTACTGTACATCTTTTTCAAGTAATGCATATATTCTTTGTCATTCTTGAAATATATAATGCCATCATCAAGGTATGTCAACATGAAGAAATTTAGGACTGGAAACATGGCTTTTAGGAGCATATTTTTTATATCCGGTGGTTTTGCAATTCTGAGTCTGAAACTGGAACTACTTTCAGCATACTGGAAAAAATCTTTGAGCTGTCTACTTTGCAAGGGAATTATTTGGCTATAACCTGAAACATCATCTTGCAAAGATATATGATTAAAAGTACTTATCATCGGTATATCATGGTCTTGGGTAGGAAGGATAAAATTTTTGTTACAAGGATATGTATTAGTGTTTCTAAAATCAAAACAGATCCTATGACCAGCTATTTTATCTTTGACTATTACTGATTGATTCAAATTTTTGTATTTTCTTTTGTCAAAGTTGTTTCTTGGAGTGATGGCAGTGGCATAGTGTTTCTCATTGTTTTCTCTGTATGAAGTAGTATTTTGAATGAGATTTCCAATTCTAGCAGTTCTAAGTCTTTGGTGGAGTGACAGGATGTTAGCCAGTTCAAGTAACTCAGGTGTATTCAGACTGCAGTCATTATCTTCTTTCATAAGAAGTTTATCAGGCATTTTTTCTAGATTTTGAGCTGTTATGGCTACAGTCAAGGTTTCATTTGCAGTGGTAGAGTTATGCGATAGTAAATCCTTGAGGTATGGTAAGAACATTAAGCTTCCCTGCTTCTGAGTTCCGAAGAAGTTTGTGATATGTAAGTCTTCTAATGCCTTTGTTCTGAAAAAGTTTCCTGATGTTACTGTTGATGTTTGAGTAAGGTTTGAGAAATTCGCTTGATAGTACATAATGGTTTGTGCTTCTTGATCTATTCCTATTTCAAAAGGAACACACTTAATTTCCTCAAGACATAGATGTTCATGATCATGATAGTTTTGAGAGTCCAGTTCATCATAGAGAACTAGGGGCGACTGATGTGGTGGGTCTAAGTTTGTTTGAAATCCTTATGACTGTTCTTCAATGTCCTCATCAGTGTGTAGAATGAAAGAGTTCAGATTGGAATGCAAGAAATACATCAGGATGTTATCTGGCCTCTCTTGGCTACTGATCATGTATTTTATGTGTGACTCTCGATAGAGTATTCTAGTTTGGTCAAACACAGGAATAGTGGCATAGGACATATCAATTTGAATATTTCCTTGGAGCTTGGCTCCCCAAGATCTGGATAAAAGCATTCCATACTTGGGAGGGATGTCTACTACCACTATGTCCATGATCAGATGCTTTGCAGGTACTTGGGCCAAACTGAAACAAAGATCTTTGATCAAGCCTAGACATTTGACTCTACTAGAATCAAATGAATATAAGTCTTTGTATGGTCTTGTGATTTCTAGGCCTAATATTTCGATTACAACCTTCGGCATAAGATTATGCGAGGCACCGGAGTCTAGCATGGCATTGTGAAGGATTTGGTCATGGATATTCAGACTGATGTAAAAGGGAAGAGTGGTTCCCTCTTGGAATTTCCCTTCTATTTTTGGACCAAACAATACTTCAGGATTGTCATCAGCTAGGTTAAGGGTGTTGGCATCATTTCCTACATTCAGGACCTTTAACACTTGGGATTTGTAAGAGTTTTGGATGATAAGCTCGGTAAGAGGCATGGTGATCTTTATTTTGGAGATTTCACCCTCAAAACTGAAAGGTAGTTTTAGTTTAAACATGTTTGCTTCATCTTTTTCAGCCATGACTTTCTCTATGTTCTGAGTTTGCTGACTTTGTTTCGGGATTTTGTTTGACATAGCCATCTCGGGAATATTTGTGGAGGTACTAGGAGCCTCTGAGCTAAGACCTATTTGAAGAGCTTTATATTTGTTTTGGTCATTTTTCTTGACCATGATTTTGTTGCTATCCACTGCTTTTTTAAGGAAGGTATCAAGGGTTTTAGTAGTGTCTCAGCTACCTTTCTTGGAGTTGTCTTGGTTTTTTCTACTTCTAAGGTCATACTGCCTGTGAGCTTCTATTATGGCATTCTGAAAATCTATGGCAGGATCCTCGAGATCTTCATAGTTGGTTTCATCCTGATTCGGAGAGAAGAATGCTTGTTCTTCTTCTGTGAGGTACACCTCACTCTCATTATCAGACCCTATGAGGTTCAAACGATTTTCATCAATGGGTTTTGTATCCCTATCATCTTCTTCCACATAATTTTCATTAAATGGTGGCCTAATTTGTTGGTCATTTTCCCTTGGTTTTTTTTGAGGTTGTTCCCTCCTAAAATTTTGGTTTCGTTTTCTGTTTTGAGGGTTTGGCTGGTTGTCCCTAAGAGGGGTCTTTTCACTTATCTTTTCCCACATTTTGGCCATGGATTTAACTAAGTCATCTATTCTAGGATCTAAGGAAAGGGCTGAAGTGGAGACCTCATCCCGGTAGGTGACTTTCCTTTCTGATCTAGTCCTAGCTCTTTTTTCTGCTAAGTTGGCTTCTGCCCTTATGGCTACTTTTTGCATTTCCTCTAAGGTAAGGGGGTCCTTGTCTCTTAGCTGATAAGTCACTTCTGGGTAAAAACCCTCGGGGAATTTCGCCAGGTCTAAGCCAAGTGGAGGTTTGAAGTGAGGTGGGAGGGCATTATACACACTTTTGAACCTAGTGCAGTATCCCTAGACACTTTCCCCATTTTCCCGTTTTAGATTGTTATACTCTGACAGGATTTGAATGGGGTTCTTTCAGATTTCCCACTTGTTTATGAAGGTTTGGTAGAGTTCTGGGAGATTGTGTATGCTATTTGGAGCTAAGCTCTTAAACCATGTTTTGGGTTCTCCACCCAGGCTTTGGGCGAACATCCTCATTCTGATGGTCTTGTCTTCTATTTCCATGTATTCAAAGGCAGCGCTGATCCTATCTACATGCTGTTGAGTTGTGGTAGCCTCAAATTTGGTAAAGTGTGGGATTTTGGATTGATAGTCATTTTGTAAGGGAGCTAAAGGCTATGGCAACACCAAAGGTGCATACGAGGCTACCATGACGGGAGCTAATGGATGATGTACAAAATGAGGGCTTGTGGGATGATCTGAGGTGGTTTGAACAGTAGTGGTTTGGATGGGTGTGGCGGATGTACTTGGACTAGTGATCTGATTTTGAGAAGATCTGGGATGGTAGGAGCCAAAGTGATGGAGAAACTAAAAGTCGGGAGGTGTGGTAGGTGAGGCTTCTCTACTAGGACTCTGTGGCAGATCTAGTGGCTCAAGACATTCAAAGTCTATCTTACTTTGTGAATTGCTTCTAAAAGGGTTTTTGCTGATTTTAAGTCAAAAGGGGAATCCTGCAAGGCTGTGAGATGTTCAGGTACTGATCTTGCTTTACGGATGGACCTATCGGTAGCTAAATTTCTAGTTTCGGAAGCTTGCCACAGAATCTTCTCTGGGTCCTCTACTATGAAAGGGGGATTTGGGTCTGGATGAGATCTGGTGTTGATTCTTCGTGAAGCCAGATTTCGGGTATAGAGTTTAGAGAGGATGGTATTTGTGATTGTTTTGGATGGATGGCCTCTCTAAGGTTTTACTAATGTAAAGGATGGTCAAAACAAAAAGGATGGACTAGTGGAGTCACCAGGTGTATTTCTATGAGAACTATGGTCCACCACCAACACTATCAAAGATGCTTTTGGGAAAAAGTTTTATAGAAAACTTTGAGATGGAAACTTGCAAATAAGAGAGATTCACTTGGTTTCGACAATTTGCTAGGTTGTGTCGACAAGCTAATGGTTCTCTTGGCAAGAAGACTTCTTCTTGTCTCCTATGTTTAGGTGAGGTCTTCTGAATCGCTAAGTTATACTTAGTTTGTCACTGATTACAGAGTTTCTACCCTAAGCTTAAGTTTCTGGAAGGATGAGTTAGCAGAAAGGTGTGGTTTATGAAATTTTTTGGTCTTTTATGGAGTTTTAGGCCTACTGGAGGCTAGTGGAGTCGCCAGGTGGAACTTGGTTGTTTTTGTAAAGATGTAGCTATGGTCCAACACTAGTAACTAGGGAAAAGCCAATCTGGGAATGTTTTGGGGTTTTTCTGAGTTTTATGTGCAACCTATGGTTTATTAAAGTATTCTAAGCCTGTTTCATCACTTTGCTAGGGTGGTGATAACAAAAAGAGTTTACTCTAACTGATTCTATAGATTGCTGGTCAGAGTTTAATGTTTGAAGGACTAAAGAGTCTATAAGAGTTCGCTAGACTGTCATGTACTCAGAGTCCCACCGTGATCACCATTATGTTAGGGTCCTATGATTTGGCTGATCAGCAAGCCAAATGACAGTGTAACATCAAACAAGTCTTTGGAGCCCAAGGACCTAGCCTTCCTGGACTCAAAGAGGGCTCTCTCTATTTGTGTAAGGGATATCTGTGTGTTTGCTTATTGTGTTATGATTTTAGGCTAGTTATGAAGTAGGTTTTTGGTTTTGTTTTTTAGGTTGTGAGGGATGAATTGATCAAAGACATAAGATAAGTAAAAATATGTCAGATCAACTGGGCTATGGGGTCGAAGAGGTCAAGAAAGCTTTCAGATGGTGATATAAGGTAGTTGAAGGGCCGATTTGATTCGAGGTAAAATGGATCTTTGGGCAAAATGGGGTAAGATGGACATCATGTTTGTAAATAACAAAGGATTTCAAGCATAAATATTTTAATAGCTAACATAAACATGGTAGGGAAAACCATTAATCATGAGAAATGTAACTTTAAGCTAATCAATGCATATAAATAAACATTCAAGCCATGCATAAAGATATATAACTCTCTAACTTTAGGAAATGGCTATCAGAATTTGGGGAAATACATTTAAGACAGACAAACAACTCAAATCACTATGTCGAAACACCTAAACACAGTATTTCAAGCTATTGGGCACTTTGAAAAGGAGATTTTGTAGTCTTAGGCAAAGGGCAAGATCAAAACAAGACCTCCTTGGTTCAACAAATGACAATCTAATCAGTCAAAGAGAAGTTTCAATGATGGAACTATGGCTATCCATGAGTAAGAAGGGCATACCGTAAATCATACTTAGCATGTATAAAACCATGAATGAAACAAGAAAACAATATTCTTAATTTATTAAAGAGCAATCAAGAATTCTTTAATGTGACTAAGAATGAAGAAAACATGGAAGCTATGAAGAAACAGGAAATTTGAGGTGCCTCCAAGGGCATGTCTCAAATTTTTTCTCTACTGTCCTATAGCAAGCAAGAGCATGGATTTATGAATGAAAACCAAGAAACAAAACATATATAGAGACACTATACCATTCTACCAAGTCATGGAATCAAACAACAGTCCTCTTTCATCATATAAGAACATCCAAGAAACGATCCAAAAGCATGAGACAAGTATTTCTTCCAAAGCTTATATGACCATATATTGCTTCTATTTATCAAGTTCAGCCTTGTTTACAATGAAATCTTTGGAATATATAGGCCAAAGTGAGGAAAACCTCTTAGTTCAACTTGCAATCTCATTGGCCTATCCAAAATATCTTATTTTGTCCTTGAGGCTTCGCAAAGCCCAAGGCACAAAATATCTCATAAGATATCTAAAAAATGCTAAAAGAGGGAAATAAATTGACTTTTCATAACTGATCATGTACAAAAAAATAGCTAAACGCACATGAGGAAAAAGCAGTTTTGAAAGGTTCAATTTTTACAAAAATACTCAAAAAATACATCAGCAAAAGGTCCCCTGACTTGCCGGCAAATTTTGGAAGCCTTCCCGATGTAAAAATGAGGCTCATGATAGCTCGTTGGAAAGATCTGAGTGTCTAATTTCTGAAAATGTTTAGTTTGCTCCCAACTGACCACTGGAAGTCCTCCAAAAATAGGCCTGTGTGTAAAAACCCAAAAAATAAGTCTTGCTGATAAACCGGGCAGAGTGTAGAAAAAGCGAGCATTTTTCGCCATTTTGGGGGAGCAAATGATCTTCAAATGTTCTGAAAATCACTGAGTATGTGCTCCTGAAATTATGGCATCCAATGATACCATTTTCATCCTTTGATGATGCCCCAAACTAAAATGGCGATGTCCATGAGTTTTGGCCAAAAACCCAAAAATGACAAAAAACCAAAATATGTTGAATTTCGCCCAAAATTGGCAAGCATGACCCTGAAGGGTTTTCAGCAACATGTTGTGAAGCAGAGGCCAAAATTTGGAGTCTTGAGGTGTCTTTCCTCAATTTTTGTGTCGGGCACTTCCCTTTAGCCTCCTTGAGTTTTTCTTGAGCAGCCTTCAACTTCCGCCAGGCAAACTGATTTAGCTTTTTATAATGCCCTGTCATCCTCCTTTGAAGGTCCAAGTCCCTATTTTCCTTCTCCAATTTCGTCTCCAAGTGATCATTAACTCTCTCAAGCCATGCTTCCCGATTGTTCTCTATCTCTTGTTCGAACAATGCAGTGAGAGGGGTAGATTGGAGAAGTGCATTTTCTTCTTCTTTTTGTTTCTCAAGGGCATTTTTTAGCCCCATGTTTCTTGGCCTCTTTCGCCTAGGTTGATCTTCGCCTTCACCTTCACCGAACTCACCCATGATTTATTCCAACCTCGCTTGTGCTTTGGAGGCCTCCTTCTTTTATTTGATTGCCCGTGTCTCATAAACAGCCATATGTGCACTCATTTGCTTGTTTTGAACTTGAAAAAAGTGGTTGAAGTTCCTAGCTCTATGAAGATCAACCCTTAAGGCATCAATTTGGCTTTCTCTATGGATCAAGAGATTTTCTAGGATCCGGGCTTCATTATCACTATCATCACTTTGGATTTGGATGATGTCAAATTCCCTTTCCTGTTCATTACTGCTTTCTTCCTTGCCCTTCCCTTTGCTTTGGGTGACTCTTCTAGTACTTTTCCTCTTGGGAAATTCGACCATGGGCTTCTTTGGCAATTTTCCCTTGCTTCGGAGGGCTCTAGTCACATTTGGAGTTACAACTCTAGGCACCCTTTTCTTTGATGTCCGGGGCTTGGTGACTTTCGGAGAAGAGAGCATGGCCCCTTTCCTAGGAGAGGCAGCTAGCACATGCTTCATGGGCTCTTTACCTTTGTCACTTTGCTCCTCTTTTTTGCCAATGTCTTGGATCTCTTCATGGATGCCTAGGCTATATTTTTGCATCTCCCTTTGAGGGTTGTCCTCCTCACTGTTTTTCATATCTTTATCATGCTGCCCCTCTTCTTCTTGAGGTTGTTGTTCCTTTTTATGAGGTTGTTGTCCCTCACCTGTAGCTTATGTGTAACATGTTGTGGCTGCCCCTGTTCAGCATCTTTTGGCTGCCTCTGTTCATCACCTTTTGGTTGCCCCTATTCATCACCTTCATGCTGCTCCTGTTTTGTATCACTGTGATGCTTCTCATGAGCACTTTCTTCTTCATCCCTTTGCTGCTGCTCATCATCACTTTCCTCTATCTACCCTTTCCACTGCTCATCATCACTTTCCTCTTCCTTCTCATGTCATTCTTCCTCATCATTGTCATGCTCATCTCCTTCTTCAGACTCCTTTGTTTGTTCTGTGGTAAACTTGAGCTTTCTGGGAATATGTCTGCTAGAAGAAGGCGAAGGATGGTGAGTAGGAGGTGTAGGGGATGTATGAACTGGAGGAATAGTGGAGAAATCCGGATGGGTGATGAAAGTATCCCAAGATACCTCCCTCTTTTCAAGCTAATGAAGAATGATGACTTTGATGAGAGAGTGATGGAAGAGGCAGGCTGTTTGCTGTGAAGGAGGCTTCTTCTGAACAGTGGAGGCCATTTTCTCAATGCTCTTATCTAAGAAGAAAGGAAGATTTAGCAATTTGGCCCTAATGAAATGCATGAGTAGTCGAATGTGATAGGCATAGACTCGGGATAATCTTTCCTCACAAGTGAAGTATTTCATGATGATCTTCATGAGGGGGGCGTAGCTAGTCAAAAGATATGAGAAGGAGAAAATGGCAGGACATGAATCTCTGTGCTCAGGCTTTAGAAAGGGCTTGTAATCTTCTGAGTCCAGATGGCTTTGTTTAAACCACTTCTCCCCAATATAAGGGATTTTAGTGGCCTTGGAGAGAATTTGAAGTCTAGGCCTGCCAGCTGGAAATGCTTGTCTTGAAACCTCAAAGCGCAAAGAAGTGTCAAAGGAGAAAATCTCTTCACCTCTTGCACTCTTTGACAAAAATATAAACATCCAACCTCATGGAAATTGAACAAGACTGATGGGTGGGCATTCACTTCTTCAGTGGAAACAGGCTCAAATCTCTTAGGCAATTTTCTCCTACTGTCCTTCCCGGGAGGCATCTTGTTTTGAATGCTCTCTGCAACACCAAGCTGCCTCAAAATGGTTTTTTAAATGCTTTCTCAAACACAACTATGTCTTCTTTGTTAGTCACTGTTTGACCAAGGCAGATCTCTTCAAATGCTATGTGAAATGATTCTTTAACACAAAACTTCTTGTTCCTTACAAAACACTGTTTGTCTCCCTTTGTATGCCAATCAACCAAAAGTTATCAAAATAACAAGCACATAGTGAAAATGTTATTGTGGCTGGGTAAGTTTACAAGGATCCTTTATGCTTTGATAAAAACAAGACAACCTTGTATTTAGACAGAGGAAAAACACTCTTCCCAACCAAAAACACCCTCCTTGTATTCATTATTTCTCACACACAGTTAGAGAAAACACCTTTAGACCGAGTTAAAGATTTTTCACCACAATTTGTTTTATGGGATCAAAAGAAGGCAGCAATAATCTCACTGTTTCACTTATTCAAAAGGAGACATTCTCTGAAGGTGACAAGGCATTCGAACTAAGACTACTGCTTTCAAAATAGGCTCATTTATGTCACCTCACCATCACTGTGCTTTCATTAAAACCACTGCTTTACCTTATAACAATGTTTTCACCATACACTTGGCTGACAGAGGTTAGCTTTTCCCTATCATAGTTAGGGCACCTCCAACAATTTTGACAAAACCTCTACTATTGTGTATATTTTGACTTGCAGGTTTATGTTTTAGCACTGTTTTGAGGGAAAATTTTGGGCCTTTTGACATTGACATAAACACTCCACTTTCATTATGTCAATATTCTTCAAACTATTTACCCCAACACACCTTGATTTACACCAAGAGTTTCATTTTTTCGCCACCAGTTAGTCTTGACAAACCACATCATTGATCACCCTTTTTAGAAAGTTGAATATACCAAGGAGGCAAACGAAATACCTCGAAGATCGATGGTGGTCTTTGCTTGAAGATTTTAGCAGCTTCAAGACTTGTTGAAGGCGTTTTGAGTGTTAAAACAGGCGCGACACGTTGAACTGGGAAGGCGTCGTGCAATAGAAAAGGAGTCGGGTAGACGATGGGAAGTCGTGACCGGCGCCTACAGGCGCGCCACGCAACAATACAGCCTCTGTGTAAAAACACTCCTGAATGCGCCGCGCGCTTTTCCAGGCGCGTCGTGCAGTCTCCAAGCTTTAAAATCTGCAAATTTTCGCTCAATAACTTCTTCTTCAAACCAGTGAACAACTAAGAGGAGTTTTTTGCATTTTGAAATGCAAAATAGATATGGGCAATGGTCTTTAACTCATTTTGAAAGTGAACAAGTCAATCACCCTTGAGTTTGATTTGTGAGGGTTTTGAAGGCTTCTTTCTTTAAAACAAATTCCTTTGTTCATAATGAAAAAACCAAAATGACTTTGAACGTGCTATAAGGGGCCCACATTTTAAATAACGTTGGTAAAAAGGTTGTGCATGCTATCTGGACAGTTTTGATAGATATGACCCTTTCTACTTATAATAAAATCATTCAAGGGCCAAACTTTTTTCACTGTTTGCCTATTAAAGGGAAAAATGTCTTTCCTCTACTTATATCTACTTGTTAGAGGGAAACCTGGCTCAAATCCTTATAGTGACTGTAGATGCATTCTCCAAATGACTTTTCTATTTGACTGTGGGTGAGCCATAGTTGTATTCACCTAGGCTTTACCAACATCTGTCCATCAAAAAGGAACTTCTTTTTAAAAAAAAAACCTCTCCTTTACTCAAAATGCAACAACAAGGTATCTTTGACCTATTTTTATAAGGAACACGCCTTCACTTGTAACAGTGGCATGATTTATTGGTTTTGAATGTTGTTCCAGAACCTGAAACACATGCCATAATCCTTCTTGCACATTTATGAACCTATGTGTTTAGTTGCAATGCCTCTTTGGGAAAAATAAGCTCAAATTTCCTTCTTGTCCACTATGATGAGTTATTGAAAGAAAATTCCTTATGAACAGGAAGAACAGAACTTTTTGAAAATAAATCATCACTTTTTGGCCTGTGTCTAACCCATCTCTCAACCTCAGCAAGGTTGTTTCATGTTGGCTCCAGACTGCCTTTTGAAAGAAACTCTGATAAGAGATAAGATCAACCTCTAGGATTATTATAGTACCCCTACTTTCTCTTTGTTTTTTAACACCATCTCTATGTTTAGAAGCCTTCAACTGTCTCCTACTATTCTTAAAATTTGTCTCTCAGTCAGTGAAAACCCTAAAGTCAATCACTGTCCCTGGTCCTCTGCTTATAGATGAAGGAGACCTATTTTTTGACAGATGCCTGGTTTCTTTTCAACCTCTGTCTCAACCAAATGAGAATGTTTGATGAATATACTGATAGTGGTTTCCTTTATTCATGATGGAAGAAGTTAGTTTGAGACTAAGACTCCTTTGGCCAACTGCGTAATAATATTTCTTCATTGAAAATCAACCTATTAGCTTCACATTGGATTTTAATAGCAGTGAAACTCATGCAAACAATTTTTTAAAAACACCACTGCTTTTCCTATGCTTTTAACACCATCTTATTTCAGAAACCCTCAGTTGTTGTCTCACTGTACCCAAAAATTTCCTTACAGTCAGTGCAATTCTTAAAATCAAACTTTATCCTTAGCCCTCTGCTTATAGATGAAGGAGGCGCTCTCAGTCTTCAACCCTCTACTTATAAAATGAAGGAGGTTTTCTCAATCCTCAAATCTTCTGCTTATAGATGAAGGAGGTTTTTTTTAGTGATGCCATTTCATCAGCTTTTAACAGTGTTATTTTTCCTTTCATTGCCTTTTCATGCTTTGACTGTGATCGCAGGAGCTTAAAGAAACAACTCTCTGCCCTGTAGCTGCATCCCAGGCTCAAAATCACATGAGAAGCAGTTGTCTTCTCATGTTGAGCCAAATACTGTCTTCTGGGATGCTGGTACACTTATACTCTTTGAAAGATCCATTGAAACATTGTAAAACCACCTAATATCAGTTTGACCTGGGACATGTGCGTTGCTGAGACTTTAGGGCTTGTTAGTGGTGCGACTTAAGGGTGTAACCAACTTTATTTGCAGAATGAGGAGGTCTGTTATGACTGGTCTATAGCAGATAGAGGTTCTTTGGCTTTAGGATAGTTTTCCAAGGGAGAAAAACCTAAAGCGCCACTACCTAACTTAGGGGAGACTTCTTTGGACAGATTTGGATTGTTTTCTTTGGAGCTGATGCAAAAGCTAGTATGGCTAAGGCTACATGGGGCTTGATAATGAGGTTTTCATCTCGTCATGGGCGGAATGAAAAGGTAGGAGGGAAAAATTGTTTGAGGGTTTTCTAGATGACAAATTTACATATGGTGATCAGCTTCTAGAAAACTTAGCTAGGAATCTAGCCATCAACAATAGGTGAAAAATACTGATGACTAACAAGAAGGAGCATATCAATTACTATCAGTTTACATGAGTAGAAATTCATACATATGGTAATTTTATTCACTTGTATTAAGTTTTTATTTATAGGTTGACAATCATCTTTCTATTGCATTATATATTTGAAACATTATTATACGATGAATGTTACATGCACTTCTGTTCTAATATTTATATATGATTTATTATTGAATATATAATCACATATATGAATGCGATATATTTTTCATAATTCTTCTAGTCAAAATACCTTTTTAGAAGAATCATCTTACATAATTTTCATGTCTTTCAACTGCTAAATGATCTATATTACGAATAGTTGAAAGATATATCTTCAGATCACATAAAGGAAGAAACATCCCGAGTATATAATAAAATAAATAGTTTATATAGATGCATAATATAGATTAAAATCATTCTCCATTTGCATGCCATATAATCACAACACCCTCAAAATCATCCTTATTGGGAAACTAGTCCCATTACCCCTAGTCAGAGCCACTACACCAAATGGAAAAGGAGTTGTTTTAAGGTTCAGATCGGGTGGTTTTCACCCATGTTGCGGTAGCAGAATTTCGAGGCCTCAACAGGTGGGGAGATGGTAAGGGAGATTTAGTTAGTCAAGAATGAAATTATGGGTCTTGAGTAACTAGGGGGATCTAACGCTTTCTTACTTCCAAACCTCCATCCCTATTGAGATTGTGAGGGTGTTTTATAATTTAGAGGGCTTCCAAATTTTACGCCTATATTGATTCTTTTCCTTGGAAATTACCTTGGTGTCTTCTAGGAATATATGGTGACACGTTTTAAATGAGTGTTCCACTAGAGCTTAACACCAAGTTCTACAATTTTTTATGTCAACTCCATGTTCTTTGAGTCTAATTCTGAAGGATCTTCCAGTTTCTCCAATGTAACATTCTCCAGAAGAACATATGATCTTATAGACTCCCTTGTGCTAGAGGTGATCCATACTATCTTTTATTGATCTAATCCTCTATCTTATGGTTTCCAGGGGTTTGAATGAGGTATCTATGTCTTTCTTTTTGAGATTTTTTGCAAGCTTATTGGTGACTATATCGTGTTGGCTCCATCAATGAGGGAGGAATGTTGTTGGTTCCGAAAATTATGGAAGTGGAACATTCCCCACAAAATTATATTTTTGTTTGGTTTTCATGGAAAAAAAGAATATTAACCTAGGAAAACTTGTGCAAAAAAGGCTTCATTCACGTTTCATTTGGCCCGTGAGATGTGCCATGTGCAAAAACAATATTGAAGACGTGAGTCACCTCTTTCTAAAATAATTATTTGTGAATTCTAATTGGAATGAAGTATTGAATATATTATAAATATATAGTGGAATTCCAATTCATTTGAAGACTAATTCATATAATGGATCTCAATTAACAATGTATATTTCACTTTCCCTTTATACATCTTTTGGGGAATCTGGAGAAGTAGGAACACACTCATTTTGTACATTTTGTAGGATTATTCTATTGAAATCATGCATATTTGTGGGAAGGTTTTTTCATACTAGTCTAAAATTAGTCCTCAGATATTAATAAGGCCTCTCTGATAGTTATAAAACATGTGGATGTTTGGAACAGATGTTGAGTGGGCTTCTTTGATGGGGTTGCATGAAAAAATGTATGTTATTGTGGGGCATACATTGTCATTGAACCTAACACATCTTACCATTTCAGTTGGTGTTGTGGGGAGGGTACTAATACCCTATCAAATATTATAGCACTATGGGGGGGTCCATTTATGTGGTAAATGGTTATAAATTGAGTCTATTGATGTCTTTGGAGACTCCAAAGTGGTTATTGATTGGGTATAGAAGCGGTCTACTCTCAAACCACACTTGCTCATAAGGATGAAGCACATTAAATGTTGATTGGTATTTTACAAAGGTTTTCCTTTTCTCACATTTAAAAAGGAAAAATCATGGTTGTGTATCTTACACTATCGAAGGAAGGAAAAAAAAAACAATTAGGAGATATATTACTCAGCTTTATGCAATGATTCCCTTCAAATTTCAAGGAAAATAGATATCTTATAGATATTTTGTGTGTATGGCTCATCAATATTAGCCAATGAATAGTTTTTGTGATTTTGATGTTGGGTTACTTAATATGTCTAATGACTAGTCTACACACTATGATAGTTCACAAATTTATTCTATGTGTGAGACTGGATATAAATAGATACATAACAAGATGGTTTATTCCTGGGCATATGAATGGTGGCTTAAAAACACCCTTTTACTTTTGGTCGAAATCCGAAGAAACAATTTTTTGTTAGATTGCGAATTTTTGTTATTTAAAATGTTTTTTGAATGCATAAATGGGTTGAACACCTTGGAAAACTCTATGATACTTAGATTTTGGAGATTCATAGCATGCACTTGTGATTCCAAAAAAATCCTCCTAATTTTCGTGAAAATTTCCCTAGAAAATATATATAAAAAAAACTCGAAAACATAGAACAAGTAGACTATGGCCAAGTATTCTTTTTTTTTTGCGTATGCTTTGCATCACTTAGCTGAAACAAAAAAATGATATAAGTATGGAAAATGGGATAGTATTCTGTATGTCATATTAAAAATATAATTTTAAGGCTACAGTGAAGTCATATATAAAATTGATGTGTGGGACTTTTTTGTTTATGAAATAAGGGATCCATTTTATGCCAATGATTTACTCGTTATAATTTCTAGAGGTGTAAATACATTACCTCTTTTGGATTTGAATTTGTGACTTCTTTATATTTTATTGAAAAAAAATAAGTATAGAAAATTTAATAATAATGATGCATTATATAAAAGGAAGACTAAATGTTTTATAGTTTTTATATTTCCTATCTTTAATTACTAAAATCCAAACATAAAATATTTATTGAAATTGCAATTTTGGGCAAAATGGATTCGAAAACCCATTGAATTTCCCTGATACAACATGAATTTGTAATGTTATCTATTGATATTTGCAATGCCATCAATCAAACTGATGCTTGCTAGATTTTAGGTTGAAAATGCCTCATTAGTTTAAGCCACCAAAAAAGACTCATTTTTTGTAAAATGTTAAGAATGTTACTTATGCAAATTCATTTTGAAAGAAAATAAAATCAAATAAATTTTTCTTAGCTACTTAACAAAATATATTGTGTTATTTTTAAGGATCCATTATGCAACTTTTTTTAGTTTAAGTTAGTGATAGTCACGTATATAAATTATATCCATGAAGTTTGAGCCAAAGGCATCTTGGCATGGACAATATTCCTTGAAGTCTTGGTTAGTGGGTGTAAGCCTCAAAGATGATGATTGATCCTATGTGATTCATTTCACTATTTTTAATCCCTCTTATTCACACTTGTGAGCATCATCCATTGTAATGAGTGTTAAGTGAACTATTCAAAATCATGAGAATTTTGGTTAGTTGTGACTAATATTCATTTATATGGGTTATAGAGTAAGGACCAACTTTTCTTATATAATCCTAAAAATTATACTTCATATGTTAGACTCTAGAAGTCACTCAATGTTTAAGTTAAAGAGGAAATATGTTGAGAAAATATTACAAAGGTTCAATATGTAGGGATGTAAATTGATAAAGGTTATTATTATTGTATGTGTAAAGTGATTTGCATAGTAGTGTCATAAGACATAATAGAAGGTAGAGGAAATATCTCATGTTTTATATGAAACTCTTCTTGGAACTATGATGCATGTCATTGTTTGTATTAGACCAAACATTTCCCATGTAAGTGGATTTCTAAGCAAATTATTTCAAAACTAGGGGAGGAACATTGAACAACTATATGAAGACTATTTATATATTTGTGCAACACTTTATATTATGAAATTTGTGACCAAGGCAGGCCTAGATCGCCTAGTTGATTTTCCATGTAAATAAAATATAAGACCAAGGTCATGAGACATATATACCAAGATGAATGGTGGGAAAAATATCCTAGTCGGTGTTACTTTCGATTTATAAGTAGCTATGGAAATTGGAAAATGCATTGGTAAAGGAAAAGAGGAATAATTGGCATTTATTTATGAAAATAAAGGAAAATTGGAGAAAAGGAAGGCGAAATGTCACAAATTTGCATGAGATGGAAATTGAAGGAAAAATTAATGAAAATGAACAAAATAGAGGCCTCAATGATAAAAATGCTTATGAGGATAATTTCATGGCTTTTGATAGTTCTATGGTGGAGCTCTCTCTCTGTTCTCTCTCTATAATACTCTTGCACACTTAAACTAATCTTATAGAATTACTGGAGCATGCTTAGAGCACTCTAATGTTCACTTGGATTAGAGAAAGAAGGCAAAAGAAAACAAGAAGGTGCAAGAGAACAGGTGGATCAACAACTACAGTTGGATTTCTTCGCAAGTATCGAGTTTCATGTATGATTTCCTTGCTAGTTTTGGCATGCATGGTATATGCATGTGCTTATTTGGTTATGATTTATCATTGGAATGGAGGATTTCCTAGATTGACAGTGGTTTTTACTAGCCTTATTATTTCCTAGATAGAAATGGTGTTGTGGGTTTTTCCACTTGTTGTTTCTAATTGGTGCTTAGGTTCCTTATCGTTGTGGGTTGAGTTACTAGTTCCTGGAGCCGTTGTTTGGAACAAACACTCTAGAGCCCTGGAACAACTTCAGTTGAGTTATTAGTCTTGGAATCTTGGTTGGAAAAATGCTCTGGAGCCCTTGGTGGGTTAAGTTACTAATCCTGGAGCCTTGGTTGGACAAACTCTCAGTATTATTGGGAGGCTATGGGTTGAGTTATTAGTTCCTCGAGCCGTGGTTGGGAAAAATGATCTATAGCCCTGGACAACTTGGGTAGAGGTCGATCTAGTTTGTGTTAGTGATGTACGATCATGAGGTGAAATCATTGGTTGAGGGTTGAGGTGGTTTGGGCTTTGGAAGCTATGGTTTGGTTTAATTTGGCTTATTCCATGCGATCCAAAATTCATGGTTGGAATATGGTGTGGGGGGTAATTGGATTAAAGAAAGATTTGCTTCAGCCCAACCTATGGTCAGGTGGTATGTGGAAGTACCTGACTTGGTTGGATTTTGCAAATGTTAATAAGAACTCTTTTCTTCTTGTTTTTCCATGAGTAATGGTACTTGTTATTGTGTGGCTTTGAGGGTCGGTTTATCATGGTGTATATGTTATTCTTTAGCTGGTTACATGCTAATTATATGATGTATAGTGGTTATGGCTCTTGATGTTTTTTTTTATTTGTTGATGAATGGTTAATGGATGCATGAGATAATAGACGTTATTGAAACTATTATGAGAGGGAATTATAACTTCTTGACAATTCTCAAATAAGTATCAAACCCCTATGTTTAATTATGCATTCATGACATGTAGATTAAATGTTCACCAATTTTTTGATGAAATGACTATCATGGTTAGGTATCATTAGGTTAAGTATTTGATCAAATTCTATATTAATGGGCTTTTATTAATCTTATTTATCATTATGGAAAGTTCCATTAAGCTCTTGGAAGTGGTCTAGAGACAAGCCCTGAAAAGGTGGCACTAATTTTAGGGTTGCAGGCTAAAAACTGAGAAATTTGGACTGCAATCACATGGATGCAGTGTTATGCATGCAGCTAGAGGCCTACAGTTACATGGATGCAATGTTATTATTATGATTGGGATTCTAGGTTAGTGAAATAACTATTCAACTCTATATTTTGGCACTGAGAGTGGTTGTTAATCCTATGAGTGTCCTTTAATTCATGTAGGATGTTAGTTTGTTGTTGATAGGTTCATTTGTCGACCCCAGTTTTGTAAGTGAAGCTTGGAGGTCGGGTCATGTATTAGTAGCTCTTCCTCTCAATTTTACCATGAAAACCTAGTGAAATTGGGTAAATATGGGAGGGGGTGTTACAAAATGGTATTAAAGCATGGTTCAAACACTTCGTCTGGATGGGATAGATGCATGTTGTTATGCATTCATTACCATGGTTATGGTTATGCATGTATGGTAGGCCAGACATGAATCGTGGTGGTCATTATACAGTTTGTGTCATCATGATCATGTTTGTATGTTATCATGTTGATATGTTGGTTGAGATGGAGTAGGAGATGCATATTATCAAAGCAAGGTTGCAACACTATACCTCAGGGTAAGAGCATATTTTCATATGGGTTTGTAAGTTTGGCATGTAGATATGATGGTTAATGATTTTTATAAGAATTATGGTTATGTACATGCCTGTAATTATATTTTTTTGTGGTTACATGCATGATAAATGTTAGTTAATCAGTATGGTCATATTTACATGGGTCAGATAGTCATGAATTATAGTAACTTTTTGATTATATGCATTGCAGTCATACACACGATAATTATGGTCATTGCAGCTAATATATTGATGTTATATGTATCATGCTAATTTGGAATGGACTATGCATATGGTTAAATTTGCGATATTAAAGCACAAGTCGATATACCTGTGATATTGTGACATACTAATCTAGACTGACTTGTGTAGATGCGATAGCCTCCCCTGAGATACATTGAGGTATGAGTTGATCATGTTGTCTACTTGGCTTATCTAACATGGTATGTTTACAGGTTGTCTAAATTTTTTTATTAATTTCATGATATGAGTATGTGTCTATAAGATTTCATGAAGGAATGATCTTGTTTTAAGACAATTGTACTAACAAAATATGTGTTGATACAACTCATATGTGTTGCGTGAAAGTGGGTGCTAGTTGTATTATTATGACTAATGACTATGAGTTGATTATGACCTGACTTTTAGCCTTGGTAAAGGTTGATTTCAAATTAATAGACATGATGTCTTGATCTTTGAAACGTGTGACTGACATGTGTGAGTAGTTGCAGGGCAACATGCTTGGTAATAGCATGAAAATGTAACAATTGATTTGTATATATAGCTAGTAATTGAGTGATGAGATAGCACACACTAAGACTTAATTTCAGCAAGGTAAAAGGTAAAATAAATTAATTGGGTGAGAATTCCTTTGGCCTTGTTTGGAAACCAAAATTCCAAACAAATGAGTGATTTACATCCAGGAAGTCTTTTAAACCTTGATTCTATCTGACATTATGTGGATATTTTCTAGATTCATGAACATGTATTTGATAGTATAATAGTTTGGTTTTAGTTTTAGATCAATTCATCAAGGGAATTGGATTCCCTTGAGAGATGGTATGGATGTGCTTAACTATGATTCAACATGTTGGGTACAACAAGGTAAGGTAACGGATGTATTTTTATGCTTATTTATACACTGATAGTTATGTGTTTATGGTAGTATGATGCATGGATTACATGGAAAAAGAGGCTGCCATGAAGTCTTGAAGAAATATCAGGTTGAGCTTTCCCATGGAGGCATTGGGAACCCATGGGGATTGAGTCATGTTGTCTGTTTCTAGTTTTTTACCTTCAATATTTTGTGATCTTTTGTGCTTCATTTGCGATTTTGATTGGATTTGGTGCATGACCATGCCACTTTGTTTGTGGTGTCGTATTGTTATTTTTTTTTCATGGTTTTCTTCTTGTTTGTTTTTTTCCTTTCCTTTTATGTTTTGATGGTCTTGGGAATTGGTTGGCGAAAGAGGAAAGTTAATGGAGATTAGAGAGAATTTAATGATGCCCAACAAGTAATTTAAGACCCAGATGAAGCCTGGCACATGTATAAGGGTAGCTGAAGGAAATAATATGATAGCCAGTTGGAATGGTTGGGTCCATTTGGATAAATGGATGGTGGAATGATAGTCGTGAGAAAGGTAACAGGAAAGGTAAAGTAAAAATATTTGAGGTGTTAAATGCCTTGGCTATGTTTATAACTATTTTTCTTAGTTGTGCACGTATAAAGGAAGTGATATTAACCTAGACCTTATGCTATATGGTAATTATGTTGTGGTCATGATTACACTGATGTCTATATATGTATACATGTATGTATGTATGGTTTGTTCTGAGAGGGTCATCAAAGATCATGATTGTTTTATGCTAATTTTTATATGTATACATATATGTATATATGTATGTCATTTTATGAAAGAGTCATTAGGAATCATTATTGTGGAGAAATGATTTCTTATGCAGGTGAATGGCATGAAGAGGTTCTTGGTCTTATGGAAAATCAAGTGGGCATAGTAGCCATGACAGATACATGAGGCCAATATCATGTAGATATGGATTGATATTATATTATTTCACTATGACTATTGTTTATTCTATGGACAGGTAAGGATGAAGGATACATCAACGGAATGAAATTAGTGTGGTCTACAACACGTTGGGACAAGTATGGATGGTGGAAAGACACTAGAAGCAATTTTGTTTGGTAGAGATAGTCACTACGAAAAAAAAGGTCATTGGTGAGGGTCATGCCTATGACGGACCTTTAAGGTCCGTCACCAATGTCGCATTTGGTGATGGTCCTTAAAAAATCATTGTTGTAAGTGCATATAGTGATGGTACTTTAAGGTTTGTCACCAAAGCTATTTTCAATGACATATTTGGTGAGGGTTTTTAAAGGTCCATCACTAATTCTCTCTTTGGTGACACTTCTAGTGACGATATTTTATTGACCCTCACCAATGCTCTATTTGTTTAATTTTGGTGACTGTCAAAAAAATTTCGCCATCATTGATCATTTCGATGAGTTTTTTATGACGCTATGTAGATGTTACTATATTTTATGTCAAAAGATAACAATTTAAGGCCATTTTTGTGGGGTATTTTTTACTATGTGTCCAAGGACATAGTGGTTAGAGTCAGTCAATTTGTTAAGAAAAATTAGTGTGTATCATTTCCATCAAGTAAAGAGAATATAGTTTTCCTATCAGCCAACACATGATTCATCTCTATTAGGTTTATTATCTAACAAATTCCCTTTAGATAAAGTTCCAGTAGTGTGTGTAGGAACTATATTATTTAATACATAATCAAGTGTTGTCAATTCTGTTAATGAGAGATACCTATCACTCCTCAACACTCTTGACACATCTTAGCTTTCTTTGGCGCACACATTCCTTGGCACCTCACATGTATTGGAACATATTTGTACCTAGAACATATTTCCATGACTAGGAAACCCAAGCACATGTTGGTAGACCCTAGCATATCATAGCACTCTCCTATCATGTGTTGGCATGCCGTGTAGTCCCTATCATGCCCTGGAACACTTTGGCATGCATTAACATACATTATTACTTAGAACACATTGGAACTTGGCATGTATTGTAACCTATTATTAGTGTGCCTAGCAGGCCCCTTTTGAAAATGATAAAGTCCTGACTTATTGACCCTCTTATGCATTCGTTTCCTTGCATTTTATCTTGGTTCTTCCTTTTTTTGCCTTGATACTCCTTGGCACATATTGGAATACCCTAACACCCTACACATCCTAGCATGCCTTTGCATATGGGATGTCTTGGCACTATTTGGAACATGTTAACACACCCTAAAACTCCCTAGCACACTATGAAACTTCTTGACATGCCTTGATATTCCCTGACATGCCTTATTAGTGCTTAGCATACCTTGTCACTCCCTCCTTGGCCTGCTAGTTAGCACTCATTGACACTCCCTGACACACCCTCATATTAATTCACTTCCATGCATTTTGACATAGTTCTCCCTTATGTTTCCCTATTACTCCCTAACACTCCTCAACATGTATTAGCACTCTTTGGAATACCTTAACACTCATCGACATGCCTTGCAATTTCATAACTTATGTATCACTCCCTAACACACACTGGAGCTTGGCACGTGCTGGAACTTGGAAAGTATTAACTTGTCTAAAATTCGTTGAGATTCCTTAGTATGATTTGGCATGGTTTAATATTAAATTTATTTTATATCAATTATTGTAAAGTAGATGAGAATTAATAGAGGAATTTTTGGAATTTAGAATGCACTAACACTTAGAACTTGTCACCTATTGGCACCTATTGTTGGTGTTCCTAGCATGACCCTCTTGGAAAAGGTAAATTGATTACTTATTAACCCTCTTATGTGTTCATTTACTTGTAGTTTAACTTGTTTCTCCTTTTTGTTGCCTTAACAATCCCTGGTACGTATTGTCACACCCTTGCACATCTTGGCATGCCTTACCACTTGGCACATCTTAGCATATTTGACATGCCTTCACATTATTTGGCACATGTTAGCATTCTCACTCATGCCCTCACAACTAGCCTTACATGTTTTCATGACTTGGTAACCCAATCAAGTCCTTAGCTACTGCAATTCATGTGACATTAGACTACTTCAGCCACAACAACTTGACCAATTGCACCTAATACAAGTATATTGTGCAATTTTTACCTAAGAAGTACCTATAACTCACCTTAGGCCACTCATGTCCAATTTCAACTTGTCCCACTTAATAACTTACCAAGACAAGGATCACATCTAGCCATGGCCATAAAACAACTAAGAAACATAACCTACACATGAAATATTTAACATGCATGTCCAGTTCATATAAACAATAGAGCATTAAATAAGATTTTGCAAGAATCACAAGATGCACAAGACACACAAGATATAAGTTGACACAAGCCACGTTCTTGAAAAATTATACACAACAATGTGCAATATGAAATTGTCTAAAATAGTTTAAAACATGAGAATACGGCTAAAGTATGTCACATATCATATGAAAATAATAGCTAAAGGAAAAACAGTGTTGTGCCTAACACAAAGTATCCCTTTGTCTAAAATTTCTCTGTCAAGCCCCTTATTGCAACCATAGGCTTGCCTCCTTCAAATCCTATTATGGACTTCTCCTACCACACTTTTTCCTTTCCACACTTGAATTCATTGACCCTCCTTAGCACACACTCTTATTTGTTCATTTCCATGCATTTTAACCTAGTTATCCCTTTTTATGCCTTGGAACTCCCTAACACTCCTCAACATGCCTTAACAATGTATGGCATGTATTAGCATGCCTTTTAATTCTTGGTATTCCATGACCCTCCATATATATCCTTCCCATCACAACTAACCTTACTTAATTTACAACCTAGGAACCCAACCAAGTCCTCACTTTACTACAATAGCTTGACGAAGTTATAGTTACTACAAATAGACTGTGTTGTTGAATTGTGTACCTTGGGAGGTACTCCACAAGTATAGTGAGATGGGTTTGTGTGAGCTTGCTCACAAAAGGATTTGTGGGAATATCACCCAAGTGAAGGGAAAATATAAAAGAAAATTAAAAAGTAAAATTAATGTTTCCTAAGATGTAAGTGGATAAAACTCGTAAGTTCTAGAGGGTTCGTAAGAGGCCTAGCTAGGAAAAGATATTTTAGGATGGCTTAGTATGAAGGAAATAACAACAAGTGAGAAGGATATCATTTGATCAAGGAGGCCAGTAGATATGTAGTCCGAAAGTAGGTTGAGTTAGAGGGATGAGTAAGGGTTCCTAAAGGGAGGCCATGATCATCCACCAAGAGCAATATCATCATGTAAGGGTTCAAAAGAATGTTTCATACCTTAATGGGTTCAAGCTAGGAAGTAGGATGGAATATTATTGGTTCTCTTCTGTTAAACCAAGGTCAGGAGAGGAACCTCATTAGAATTTGGGCATATGATTTTAGTGGTGTTTTTGTGTGAAGGCCACATCAAATTCTGAAATAGAAGAGAGTGTTGAGAGCCTATCTTATGGTGGTTAGTAGGTTGCAAGGTCTTTGATAATTACCAAGACAAATGGAGGAGATCCTGCACTGGAATTTATGGCCATAACATAAGTAGTCGTAGGTGTAATATTGATTAAGTTAACCATAGTTTGCGGGCCATAGATATCTGACATTCATGTCAAGATTCATTCAAATAAATGCTCAAAATCGATGGATCCATATGAGCTAGTTCGATTCTCTTATGGGTGGATAGGTTTTGTTCTAAAGCAATTATAACATAAGTATAATTCCCTAGTTAGGGAAGTTTCCTAACAAGTTTATTCCATAAGGTATTCCCTTAATAATATGAAAAATATGTGTAGAAGAAGAGGGGTTTTGACCCTTAGAGTGAGGTTCATCTCTACAATATAGACGGCCACATATATGGAATATGGTTTGCACAAGTATGTGCAGAGATAACAAATGCAAAGGAGGGTGGAACCTGTTAGAGTCCTGTAATTTACAGTATCACAAGGTGACTGAGTATATCTTACTTTCATATTTTCATATTGTATATAAATTCCAATATTCGAAGCATTGCCAAAAAAGATAGAAAAAGAAATAAAGAAAGAAAAAACGAAAAGAGGGTGTAAAAAAGGAAAAGAAAATGCCACGAAAAATAAATAGCTCTGAAAGTTCTGCAAATCAAAATTCCACTACTTTTTAGAAAGGTTTGTTCAATTATACAGTTCAAGCATGATTGTACAATTTTGAATTTTTGTTGATAGGTTAGAAAAGGAAGATTTTCCAAACTGTTTAATATTGGCATATCAGTAGATTAGGTAGAAATGAAATTGGTTCAACAATTTAATCTAAACCAATGGGAGAAACAAGGATAGGGGTTAGGTTAGAATTTAAAAAGAAAATGTTTCAAGGTTTGCAAGTCCAAATGCACCCTACAAAGAAATAAAAAATGTTAGATGTGTAGTTTGGGTAGGTAGAGAGGTTAAGGAGAAATAATGAAAGGAAAATATGAAGTCTATCCTATATGGTGCAAAATAAAATTTCATTTTTCCTATGGTACAAGAAGAAGGTCAAAATAGAGGGTGTTCACACTCAAAAGGTTGGAAAAGAGGGATTATATTCTAAAGTTTTGGAACTATATCCTAAGATCATTTTGAAATGCTTTATGTCTTAATTATACCCAAAGTCCTGAGAAAATATTATTATTCCCTTATTCCTAACCCCGAAACATTCACATTTTCATTTTATCCTAAGTACTATACTACCCCCCGCCATTCATTTTTCCCCAACCCCACCATCACACCGCATGTCCCATCCATGTTAATTAACCCCCATCACTTCGTTATCCCCGCAGAACCCTCCACATCCAACAAATCTCATCTCCTTTCGGGCCCCCCCAGCTTCCGAACTTTAACAACGGGTGGGGGCGAAATGGGTGGTATCCCATACCACCGCTAGTGCTACGTTTCACACTCATCACGTTTTGCACCCCCCCTTCCCTTACTGCTTACCACTAGGACCTCCCTCCGAAAGCAGTTTCTGCTGTAAAACAAAACCATCACGCCCCCCAATCGTTGGACTAGCCATTGCCCTGTGTCTTTGTTCCACGTCCCCGCCTACCTGTCCCCTCTGTCCAATCACATCCACTCCCGCCAAATGCCCGTTGCGCATTCCATTGGTTGGGCTGCTGTCCAACGGGACTGCACTAAATAAATGGTTTCCAAATCACCCACTATAACCTGAATTCAAGACTGAAAGCAAGGTTTACCTTGCTCGTTCTATCCAAAATTGCAAGTTCTAAATTCACATATAATTTTCAGCAAAAGATCAGCAAATACAACCTCTGAATTATCAATAGAACTCACATCACTCCACAGATTGAAGCACAATTCCCCTCCATTTTTTCCCCTTCCCATTTTCAATCTGCAGTTATTTCCCCTCTCTGATTCCCTCTTCTTTATTACCATTCTTTATTATACAGTGAAGGAGACCAATTAAATTCAATCACATAAGACAAAAATGCCTCCAAATCTAGATCAACAACCATTCAATCCAATGGTGTAGCCACAAGTGGACCTGGATCACTTGGCTCTAGCAAACTGAGACTTTAAGATCCACAAGACAGAGTCAGAATTTGATTTATTCGATTTCTACTGCCAGCTCGAGGACAAGTTCCTTGATTAAGTTGATGACATTGGTCTGTGGGACACTAGATTACCTTACTACATCTTGCCCAAGACCCATAGCTACCCCGAGTTCATTCGAAAGTTCCAATCTTGTTATAACATTAATTAGAGAACCATACTCACCCCAACAGGAGAAATCTTGTTCACCATAAATACCCAATCCATCTAGCAGATGATGCAGGCCCCCACTCCTGAAAAAATAGTTCCTTTCTCTTATGAAGCCCTTAGGGAATTTTATCAGAATCTTGACTTTGCCAGTAGAGCCAAAACTTTGCAAATTTTCATGGCCACCGATGCCCCAATGCCTAAAAAAAACCCTCCATGTCCTTCTTCTATTTTCCCTGACAGGACTCAACATATAGTCATTGTGTTGTCATATCTTCTAGGGTACCACACAGACCAATGGGTTGATGAGGCTATGATAGGCTTTTTATTCATCCTTTCATCAGATTCCAAGCCCTCAGTCTTGTTAAACTATGCCCAATTCCTGGCTAATGCTATACATGAAAAATTCTTGAAATTTAATAAAGAGGAGGTATTCAAATACACCTCCGTATTGGCGTATATTTTTGTTTATTTCTAGTCCAACAGGTTTCAATTTCAGATGAACAAGGTCAATGAAGATGTTGGGCCTCAATCTGTCATATTCTAGACCACCCTGTTGTTGAAAGATCATAAGAATTATACATACAAAGATTTTGTGGATTTATTTGTGTTGATCAACGGTTGTCATTAATGTCAAACCAAGTAGCACCAGGGGCTACCCCAATATTGTATGGGAATTTTGACCTACCAAATTAATATATTTTTGGCTAAGAATGATTTTGATGGTTTCTTCTTGTCTAGATGTTTCCGTTGATATATGGCACGCCACGTAATTCTTTACGGTTTGAGAGATATTCATGTTTGAAGTTTGTACCCCAGTTAGTGGGCTAAAACCCCATGGGGTTGTGGCATGGGTCATTGAAAAGTCCTAATTAATATTTTCTAAGCTCCTCAAATCCCTCCCATGTTCACTTTTTGAAGCCCCTCTCTACCTAAGCATTTATATAAATTGTGATCCTCATATCCTCCTTATGTAAGGAATTTCGCCATCTGAAACAGGTCATTGTGGAATTTTCGCTCTAAATTTTTTCCTACGAAGGTTCAGAAGCTAAAATTTTTATGAGGAAAAGAAGAAATCTTGAGGAATTTCCTCTAAAAATTTCAGATCAAGGTGCACAATAGTTTCGGAGATATGATCTGTGGAAGTCAGTGTTTTTGCAGGCTCCTGAAATTCATCTCAAAGAAGTGACCTCGAGAAAATCATCATAACTCTCTCTTTGAGTATCAGATTGGAATTCTGTAAAAATTGGAATATAGTGCATAGAATTTAGTTTGCGCTCTATTAATTTTAGAGACAAATGAAGAAACAGTGACATGTGGCACGATGTACAAGTTCGCTCTACTGAAACAATCTATAATTAGGGCATTGTGAGAGATTGGGTATAACTCTCCCTCGAAGAATCCAAATTGGGTCAGACCTGTGGTGTTGGAAAGAAGACTCAGAGGAATACTACAGGACCAAAAATCACATATTGGGAATCTAAAATAACAGAGATAAACCAGAAAATCAATGTAATGGGGAAAGGTGGTTTTAGTGGAAAAAACTACTGGTTTCACGCCGTTCCAAAGTGGTTTTGAATTTGGCCCAAAAAAACGCGATACAGTACGTTGCCCAATGCGTGTCCTCAGAAAACCACTTTTTTCACGTAATTTTTCAGTGTTAAACCTCGAATGCAGAAAAAACGTGAAACTAACTGTGAGCCGTCGGATGGGAGGTCAGAGATCCGACAGTGCAGATCGCATGTGACGGAGAAAGATGCGGGTTGGGGAGTTAGTGGAGTCCAGGTGTCGTGTCTAGATTGAGTGGGTGATTTGCAAGGTGAGGGAATTATCGAGTTAGATCCCGACCGTAGCATCTGAAGCATGAACGGTCAAGATTTAACGATTGGGCGGAGTTATATAAACTGAGGGAAAGGGCAAAAGACTGTTAGGTTTGATCTTGTCTGTTAGATCTATTAAATGGATGGTTAAGATCAGATCTCGGGGCAGAAATTAAAAAGGAGGAAAGGTATGGGAGATGTTGGGGTTCCTATGTTTTGGCAGATTTGGCAATACCAAAATATAAGACAACATCAAACCACTTTGGAACCTCAGGATCTAGCCCTCCTGGGTCCAGAAAGGGATCTCTCTAATAAAACAAAGAATGATATATCTTTGAAGCTCAAAATAAGGTATTAGGCTAGCTATGAAGCACAAAGGGGGGTTTTAAATAATTTGGTTGGTTGGTTGCTGGGTTGGTCATGAGATCATAGACTGAGAAAATAATGGAAGGAAAGGAGCAGAGCAGCAGGATGTTGCAACAAAGAGGATAGGTCAATAAAGCGCCATCCATGGGCTATGGAGTCATGAAATGGAATTACTTGCAACAACTAGCCAAGGCTTTCAGAGGGTAAGTCATCTACACTAAAGGATCTTTTTAGATAGATGGTGGGATGGAACATTAAGGATTGAAAGTGAAAGAAGGAAAGTAACCCAATTTCTATCTATAGATCAGGTCAGAGGTCATTTAACTCCAGACCTGCTTGGACATACTCAAAGGCAGCTTTCAATGGAGGGACAAAGGGGCAGCTTATAGATCGGACCAGAGGTCATTTAACTCTAGGTCAGCTTTAGCATGCTCCAAGGGGAAAAACAAAGATAAGTTTAACATAGCCAGGGTCTATAGATCAGAGAAGGAATTTGAACCTTCAATGCTTTGACACCAGCAAGAGATCTTAGAAAGGCCAGTTGGTCGCACAAGGATCCTAGTGGATAGGGCTAACTCTAATCCCCAGTGTTCCCAAATCTTCCAGCTTAAACCCAACAAGAACAAATAAGCAGCAAAAAACATTAAAGGCAAGGAGAGCAGAAGCATAGGGTACCTAACAAAGGTAAATCCTGTGCCAGATTTCTGATGCAAGCCAGCAGAAAATGAAACAGTATGAAAATGTAATAAACAGTGTTAGAAAAACATCACCAATAGTAATAAACCAGGATCCTGTGAAATGTGCTTGATTAATTGATGCAAAACCAGTCACATACCCTGAGCTCAATAACTGTTACAGTCCATACTTTCTCCTCCCAGCCTACTACATTACAAACTACTCTGCTACTTTCTCCCAAAACTGTTCTAACAGTCAAAATGAATCCCTCTAACAGCAATCGGCAACAATCGAACAACAACCTTTTACAATATGTTCTTTAGGATTCTTATAGGAGAAAATAATAACAGGAGTAGATGTAAACTTAAATGCAGCATTAAAACGCTAAAGCAACAGGAGGGCCAAGGCTCCATTCAGTTTAAATTCTGGGCATTTATATCTGGTACTCGTTGGATGATCGAGTGGTCTTCGTCAAGTTTTCATTTAATCCAGGTATGTTTCTAGTGTACTGAACAAAATGCAGAACGGTGATGCTAAGGTCTGCCATACTATATAAATAATGCACTGGTAGCATAGGACTGTTGTCAGGGCTGAAAAATCTCCCTAGAACACAGTATAGAATGTAAACGGTATGGGCACCTTGTCCTTTTATGGAAGAACGTTCTGCTGATTTGAAAACCCTGCCACCATTATTTCCGTGTATTGAACTTTCTGGTCGATCCTCGGGGTCTTCAATTTTGGTACCTTGCCTTTTAAACACTGGGTTAAGGCTCAAAGATCTTCATTTTTGTGCCTTAAACTCTTTTCTGCTCCATTTCTGTCTCTGTCGGTGACATTTGCGCTTTTAATGGCTCTAGGGGGTTTTACAAAGTTCAAACCCTGTTCTTTTAATGCAAGTCCTGTCATGGCTCCTTCCCAGGCTTTCTTCATGATTTTGGCCTCTGAAAAATGGTCCTTTCTGCGTTTTTCCCGCTGTAATAAAGACTATGTAATCATGGCGGCTTTCACCATTTGATAACCCTACAAAACACGAAAACCTGTTAAGAAAAACCATGCATGGAGGTGGTGGATGCAACGGGGACGGCGAGAATGGACATGCAACTAGTGAAATGGTGGTTACGGTGGAAAATGTAGTGGGAGGCTTGCAGAATGGTGGCGCAGTGGGAAAATTCAGTTGGAGGGTGGCGAGAACAGAAATTTAAATGTAAAACATTAACATTTGACCTTTGAATGGATATATATACAGGGACGGGCGAAAAATGTGATGGGACACGTGGAAAGGGCGACATGGCGGGACCGGTCAACGGCGGGACATGCAATCGAATCTGGATCATCTGATCTCAGGAGGAGATCGACGGCTGGGGACATGACGGAGGGCGATTGAATTTGGACCGTTCGATCTCGGGAGGAGATCGCGGTTGAAAATGCATCAGAGGGCGAAAGATGGTCGGCCAGGGGTACGGTTACCTTGGGTTAATTTCCATGCATCTTCGAGGTGCAATGACCGTTGGATGGATGGCTTCAAATTGGACGGTTTATATGCATATCACGCCGGGTCAAATGCCAAACGTTAACACGCGATGGGGGGGCGGTTTTGAAATAGTGACGGAGCCACGTGTCGGGCGGTGAGTGGAATCGCTTTGAAAATAAAAATACCGCCCACCTCCCAATGGCAGTGCAATAGATACTGGCGGTTTTTAGATATGCGTCGCTGTGGGGACCACCAGGCGAGATGATTCCGGACCGTCGCATCTGCGGGTAAATGAATGGTTATGATGCGATGAACTGGTGGTGAAAGGGTAGGGTAATGGATGCTGCGGAGCTCGCGATGACCATCCAATCGGTGCAAATCGATGGCTTACGATGCCCCCGATACATATTTGAGATAAGAGCTTTTCGGGCTGGCGGGTGGTTCTAGCTCCCAGATCACATGGGGGGGGGGCAGTTTCAGGGGCCAGCCGAAGGGGGCTAAGACCTCATAAAGTGGAAAATGGATTTTGACCCATTTTAATGAAATTTGAGGGCAGACTTAGGTAACAATAGAGGGAAAAAGGGGAAATTTAGGTCAAACAAGGGGTGTGTGTAGGATGTAAAGGGGATTTTGGGAGGATTTAGGGGATCATAGGGGAATTTGACAAGGGGAAAACAAAGGTTAAAACGGGGCATTCTGCAGGGGTACAAGGGGAAAAAGTAGGCCTTTTGGAGCACAAATTTTATTGCAATCAGTGAGACCTTATAATGGGAGTCAACAGAGGGAATTTATCAAAGGCAAAGGCACAGGAGACTTCAAGGATGATGTGTTTTCAGAGGAAATTCATTCCTTGAAGGCTCAGAAACATTTTAGCCTCATGTTTGCTTGTCAAAAATTTATAGGGGGGCTAACAGTGGCTCCACATGGGGATGGCTTCTTCTTGAAGGAGTCAAGAATTCAGAAAATGATCTTTGGTGTAGGCCAGATGCCTGGTACTTGACTCATTCTTTTCTTTCTTAGATCAGCTGCCACAAACCATACAGACATCATGTCAGCAGAAAAAATCTCCTAAACAGCTACCTACCCATCCTACAATCCTAGCATTTTTTCTTCTAGGGTGCATTTGAACTAGCAGACCCTTTACATCATTTTTATTTACAAAAAGGAAAATAAACCTATTCTACTTCTACCCTTATTACTCCATGAGACCAGATTAAACTGTTGGTCTCATAGTTTCTCTACCTAATCTAGTATCTGCTAGGATTAAACTGTCTAGCAGATTTCTTCTCTACATTCTAAGACAGAAATTGAAAACAGTCAAGCCAGGATTAGACTGTCTGACTTGCTGGACTTTGCAGGGATTAAAAACAACTAACTACATGCTCACAAGCTGAGCTTTATTTCAGACTTCCTACCTATTCTACCCTAACCTAGAAATCTCTGATGCTCTAGATGATACAATAATGCCAGTGCAACCAGTCAAGTAGTAACAAGAAAGGATATGAGCACTGACTGCCTGTCAGAGATAACCACAGGGTGCTCTGCATGCGGTTATTCAAAACTGAGGTCACCATCAGTAGTGATCACTCCTGGTGAATCTGGCCCGTGCTAAAGATCAATGCTGAAGAATTTGGATTGATCAGGGCCTCCATGTATTCTGCCACAGGATCAATGAACAAATGATGTACATTTTCTTCTTTCAGGCCTACCATGACTGGTAGGCTGTCTGTATCCTGGGCAAATTTGACTATTGTTTCTTCCACTGCATCCTCAAGGTGGCTCTTGAAAACCCATTCATCTTCTTCTTGCACATCAAAATGCAGTGGAATTTCTTCTTTTTTAGGAGGAGGAAAACTTTCCAAAAAGGCTCTCGGGTCTCTGAACTGATATGATCTTTCTTGTGAGTTCAAAAGTTCAATCTCAGCTTCAAACCTTTCAACCATAAATTCTAGAAAATTTTTCTTAAGCACAGGATTGAATTTTGAACTAAGAGGAATAACCCCTGGAAGGTCCTCCACCTTCAATTTTGCCAAGTCACTAGAAATTGTATCACGACACACTGCTATGAAATCTGGATACATTTCTGCAAACCACTCAGGGTCTTCCATTAGTGAAGTGACTTGGTCTTTGGCATGGATGATGTTGTACTGCGACATGGTCTCCCAGTGGAGTCTTGTGAACACACAGATAATCAATGGCCTACTGATCACTAGTGGTGTCCTTTAATCATCCCAGAATTGTGGAGTCGCCAGGTGGATGATTTACAATTTTACTGTCCACCACATTGATTTACCAAATCAAGCTTTTGGTCTCTTCCCCAGTTGAGTCGCCATTATGTTGGTGACGAAAATGGGACATAGACCAATGTTAGCAGTTTAGGCACTCAAAATTCGCCAGCGGAGTCGCCATTATGTTGGGGTTCCTATGTTTTGGCATATTTGGCAATACCAAAAGATAAGACAACATCAAACCACTTTGGGACCTCAGGATCTAGCCCTCCTGGGTCCAGAGAGGGATCTCTCTAATAAAACAAAGAATGATATATCTTTGAAGCTCAAAATAAGGTATTAGGCTAGCTATGAAGCACAAAGGGGGGTTTTAAATGATTTGGTTGGTTGGTTGCTGGGTTGGTCATGAGATCATAGACTGAGAAAATAATGGAAGGAAAGGAGCAGAGCAGCAGGATGTTGCATCAAAGAAGATAGGTCAAGAAAGCGCCATCCATGGGCTATGGAGTCATGAAAGGGAATTACTTGCAACAACTAGCCAAGGCTTTCAGAGGGCAAGTCATCTACACTAAAGGATCTTTTTAGATAGATGGTGGGATGGAACATTAAGGATTGAAAGTGAAAGAAGGAAAGTAACCAAATTTATGTCTATAGATCAGGTCAGAGGTCATTTAACTCCAGACCTACTTGGACATACTCAAAGGCAGCTTTCAATGGAGGGACAAAGGGGCAGCTTATAGATCGGACCAGAGGTCATTTAACTCCAGGTCAGCTTTAGCATGCTCCAAGGGGAAAAACAGAGATAAGTTTAACATAGCCAGGGTCTGTAGATCAGAGAAGGACTTTGAACCTTCAATGCTTTGACACCAGCAAGAGATCTTAGAAAGGCCAACTGGTCGCACAAGGATCCTAGTGGACAGGGCTAACTCTAATCCCCATTGTTCCCAAATATTCCAGCTTAAACCCAACAAGAACAACTAAGAAGCAAAAAACATTAAAGGCAAGGAGAGCAGAAGCATAGGGTACCTAAAAAGGGTAAATCCTATGCCAGATTTCTGATGCAAGCCAGCAGAAAATGAAACAGTATGAAAATGTAATAAACAGTGTTAGAAAAACATGACCAATAGTAATAAACCAGGATCCTGTGAAATGTGCTTGATTAATTGATGCAAAACCAGTCACATACCCTGAGCTCAATAACTGTTATAGTCCATACTTTCTCCTCCCAGCCTACTACATTACAAACTACTCTGCTAATTTCTCCCAAAACTGTTCTAACAGTCAAAATGAATCCCTCTAACAACAATTGGCAACAACCAAACAAAAACATTTTACAATACGTTCTTCAGGATTCTTATAGGAGAAAAGAATAATAGGAGTAGATGTAAACTTAAATGCAGCATTAAAACTCTTAAGCAACAGGAGGGCCGAGGCTCCATTCAGTTTAAATTCTGTGCATTTATCTCTGGTACTCGTTGGATGATGGAGTGGTCTTCGTCAGGTTTTAATTTACTCTAGGTATGTCTCTGGTGTACTGAACAAAATGTAGAACAATGATGCTAGGGTCTGCCATACTGTATAACTAATGCACTGGTAGCATAGGACTGTTGTCAGGGCTGAAAAATCTCCCTAGAACATGGTATAGAATTCAGACGGTATGGGCACCTTGTCCTTTTATGGAAGAACATTCTGCTGATTTGAAAACCCTGCCACCATTATTTCCATGTATTGGACTTTCTGGTCGATCCTCGGGGTCTTCAATTCTAGTACCTTGTCTTTTAAACACAGGGTTAAGGATCAAAGATCTTCATTTTCGTGCCTTAAACTCTCTGCTGCTCCATTTCTGTCTCTGTCGGTGACATCTATGCTTTTAATGGCTCTGGGGGGTTTTACAAAGTTCAAACCCTGTTCTTTTAATGCAAGTCCTGTCATGGCTCCTTCCCAGGCTTTCTTTGCGATTTTGGCCTCTGAAAAATGGTCCTTTCTGCGTTTTTTCCACTGTAATAAAGACTGTGTAATCATGGTAGCTTTCACCATCTGATAACCCTGCAAAACACGAAAACCTGTTAAGAAAAACCATGCATGGAGGTGGTGGATGCAACGGGGACGGCGAGAATGGACGTGCAGCTGGTGAAATGGTGGAATAGTGTGGGATTACGGTGGAAAATGCAGTGGGAGGCTTGAAGAATGGTGGTGCAGTGGGAAAATGCAGTTGGAGGGTGGCGAGAATAGAAATTTTAATGTAAAACATTAACATTTGACCTTTTAATGGATATATATACAGGGACGGGTGAAAAATGTGATGGGACACATGGAAAGGGTGACGTGGCAAGACCAGTCAACGGCGGGACATGTAATCGAATCTGGACCATCCGATCTCAAGAGGAGATCGATAGTTGGGGACATGGCGGAGGGCGATTGAATCTAGACCGTCCGATATTGGGAGGAGATCGATGGTTGAAAATGCATCAGACGGCGACGGATGGTGGGCCAAGGGTACGATTGCCTTGGGTTAATTTTCGGGCATCTTCGAGGTGTGATGACCGTTGGATGGAGGGCTTCAGATCGGACGGTTGATATGCATATCGCACTGGGTCAAATGTCGAACATTAACGCGCGATGGGGGGGTGGTTTTGAAATAGTGACGGAGCCAAGTGTCGAGCGGTGAGTGGAATCGCTCCGAAAATAAAAATACCGTCCACCTCCCAATGGCGGTGTGATAGATACCGGTGGTTTTCAGATATGCGTGGCTACGGGGACCACCAGGCGTGATGATTCCGAACCGTCAGATCTGCAGGTAAATGAACGGTTATGATGCGACGAACTGGTGGTGAAAGGGTAGGGTAATGGATGTTGCGGAGCTCGCGATGACCGTCCGATCAGTGCAGATCGACGGCTCACAACACCCCCGATACATATTTGAGATAAGCGCTTTTCGGGCTGGCGGGTGGTTCTAGCGCCCAGATCACATGGGGGGAGATGGTTTTAGGGGCCAGCCGAAGGGGGCTAAGACCTCATAAGGTGGAAAATGGATTTTGACCCATTTTAATGAAATTTGAGGGCAGAATTAGGTAACGATAGAGGGAAAAAGGGGAAATTTAGGCCAAACAAGGGGTGTGTGCAGGATGTAAAGGGGATTTTGGGAGGATTTAGGGGATCAGAGGGGAATTTGACAAGGGGAAAACAAAGGTTAAAACGGGGCATTCTGCAGGGGTACAAGGGGAAAAAGTAGGCCTTTTGGAGCACAAATTTTATTGCAATCAGTGAGACCTTATAATGGGAGTCAACAGAGGGAATTTATCAAAGGCAAAGGCATAGGAGACTTCAACGATGATGTGTTTTCAGAAGAAATGCATTCCTTGAAGGCTCAGAAACATTTTAGCCTCCTGTTTTCTTGTCAAAAATTTATAGGGGGGCTAACAAGAGAAATAAAATGGGCGGCAGGAGGAGTGAGGGTCGTTGATCTATTTAGATCAACGGTCGATATTCGACCAAACATTAAACCGGCGGGTTTATGAAATACCAAAGGAAAGTAAGGAAATGAGGGTTTGGGAAGGTTTTGAGGCCCTTCGCGCCCGGTTGCGGGGCTGTCGGTCTTATGAGAAGCAGGGGTTATAGGAGTTAAGCCCTCGGGGGATAAAGTTCTATACAATGTAATATAAGTGTTTTTAGGCTAAAAAATAGGGTTTTTAAGCCAATTTGAGGGTTTTGTTAGAAGGAAAACGAGTTTTTTAAACCAAATGGAAGGAGACAAAATGGTTTTAAAAGGGTCTTGAAGTGAATTTGAAGGTTAAATGAGGCTTATGGAGGGATTTTATGAAGAAAGAAGGGGATGAAAATGGGGTTAAAGGAGGGGTAAAAATGATGGGAAAATGGGGTTTTTTTAGTCTTCTTAGGTAAACAGCAGATTTTTTTGGATTAATGAGGGAAACAGTAGTGAAGATTATATTAAAGGATAAAGATCATCATAAGACTTTAAGAAACAACAATTTGGTCATGAAACTATTTCTTAAAGGCTACAAAAAAAATTTAGCCACCATTTGATATAACAAATTTTTATAGGTGGCTACCAGCAGCTCCAACTTGGGATGGCAGCTCCTTGGAGGTGTCAAGAACCTCAGACATGTCTTCTCTGGAAGCTGATCAATGCCTCATCCATTGGGCTGCAATTTTCCTTCCTTTGTTGATCTTCTTTTGATCTGACAATGTTAACAGCCATTAAAAACAATGTAATTCTATCAAAACCAGATTTCTACCTACCCAATCCTGATGATCTAACATTTCTTCTTCTTTCAGAGTGCATTTGTATTGGAGAAATATTTTTACAAACATTTTATTCTTTTGAAAGCATAAAACTAGTCTATTTCTACCCTTATTTCTCCATGAACTCAGATTAAGAAGTTGAGTTCATAAGCTTCTCTACCTAACTACACTCTGTCAGGATTAGACTGTCTGACATAATTTATTCTCTAAATTCTAAAACTGAAATTTAAAAGCAGAAAAGTCAGGATTGAACAGTCTAACTTGTTGTTGATCTATGGCATAAAAACAAGTTGCACATAGACTAAAATTTGCAGAAATTTAAAGCACAATGGTGAAGGCTTAACATCTAAAAACTCAAAAACATCCTTCTCTTTTCTTCAACTCTGTTTTTAGGCTTGTTTGAGCTACTTCTTCTTTCTTTTTTGGTTCAAGTTTTAGGCACATAGAACCAGTTTGCTTCTATCCTTGGCTCAATATTAGATCTAATTAGAGCCATTCTTTCTTCTGAAATTTATAGGTTCATATTTTTAGCTTGTTTGAACCCTTTCTCTTCTATCCTAATCTAACTAACTGATAAGCCAAGATTGAGCTTTTTGGAAAATCTAATTCACTAACCTATCAGCAGTAAATTGAAAAACTAATTAGTCATGATTAGACTGTATGACTAACTAAAAGTGTGTTTCTTAGGAGTGGCATTTGAGCGTGCACACTTTCAGAATTTGTTTCTCTTTTTGGTATGGGGCTATACCTTTCTTGTTTTCACTTCTGCCCTCTTTTCTTTTCTATTGTTTTTTGTATTTTTATCTTTATTCTTCAAAGAAAAAAAAAAAAGACTAACTAAATGCTCAAGGCTGAGCTTTATTGACATTCCTATCTATCCTATTCTAACTTCGAATACTTACATCTCTATATAGTACAATAGTGCCAATGTAGCCAGTTGAGTAGGGACAAAAAGTAATAGAGACATTGGCTACTAGTCAGAGGTAACCACAATACATATTGAATATTAAGCTTTAAAACCAAGGCTGTCACAGAAGGTGACAACATTTTATGTCTTTGGCTCTTGCAAAACATCCATACTTGAGAATTTGAGCCAATTGGAACCTCCATACACTCTTCCATAGGATCAACAAAGAAAATATGAGAACTCTCTTCTTTTTGGCCCTCCATGATTGGTAGATTGTCTGCCTCTAAGATATCAGCTTTGAGGACTACACCTTCAGTGTGTTCCTTGGAATCATCATCATCTTTTACCTGCAAAACAACAAGCAGTGAAATTTCCTTTTCCTCTAAATCTATGCTTGTTTCTGATGTGAATTCAGGTTCTTTGGATGATAGATTGATATCAGCAATGGGAGAAGGTTTCTCTTGAAAAGATGGTATATCCTCAACAGGATAGTATTATATATTTTTTTTCTTCCCCAAAGACTTGCCAGTACTTTTTATGGTTTGGGACAGCTAGTCTGAATTTTTCTTGAATTGAATATTGTTTGCTTTCCCAAGGTCTCAGACATGTGCTGGCAACAAGGGCTAATCCATTGGCAAGAATGTTTTGGTTTTTTGGGACAAGGATAAGTTGGAACTCTTCAAATGTTTCAAACAAATTCATAACATCCTCCTTATAGGCTCTAAGTCTGGGATGTTTAACCATGTATTCTTCATGTACTTGCCTAATTTCCAATTCTACATTTCCATGGACTGTTATCCTGTGGGCTCCTAATTTCTTCAATAAGTGCAGCCCTAAAAGAAGTGCCTCATACTCTACTATGTTACTTGTGCATTGAAAATTTAATTTATATGCATGGCCTTCAGAATGATTGTTTTCTGTATTGTGAAGCCATATTCCTACACCTGCATTGGTTTTAGTACATGACCCATCAAAGCTCATACCCCAAAGAGGACTAGTTCCAAAGTTATCCTTAATTTCCTTACTATGCTATTTGTCTCGAGTGCCATTGGGTTGTTCAATGGAGTAGGCACCATGTTGATGATTGTTTTGTTCAGATGAAGGTTTGGAGGGGAGGTTCTTGTTTAGTATTTGATCAATTTCTTCTTTTGTCAAAGGAGAGATCTCCCTTTTAGTATAAATAGAAGTACTGCAAACTTCTTTCTCTATTGGATCAAGGTAAAGATTCTTTTGAGAAAGACAGTCTTCCTCATCTTTATTGTCATTTGAACTATAAAAATCATTATACACTACAATGTTATCCTCTAGAAGTCCTAGTGTGTCCTGTTTTAATGGACTGAGCTCCGTGAAGAGATTATTATATTCTTGAGCAGGGGTATGTTCAATTACTTCCTCTTTTTCAAGAGAAGGATCTTTGGTCTCAACCTGCTCAAAAGTTTATTCATTTCTTTCCTCCTCAACCTCTGAGCTAAAAGGTTCCGAGCTTTCATAAGTTTCTTCATCAGTATCGTAAATAGCCTGCATTGGCTTGTCATTTTCTTGAAGCTGATGGATATGATATTCTTCCCACAAATCTACTGATGATGGTCCTACAATATTAGCTTCTATTTGTAAAAAATCATCATCAGACAGATCAAAATTAGAAAAAATGTTACCAATCAAACCTACTGGATTCTCAGCAATTCTTTTTTCAAAATAATATGCAAGTTCATTTTCTAATTTAAAATCTTGCTTATCATACATTCTTTGCATGTTGTTTATGTCTTGCAGTGATTTGGTTTGTTTTTCCCGAGGACAAGGTGTGGGTCTTTTTGAATAAGAATTTCTAGTTTTACCCTCATATTATTCCTCCTTTATGCTGATCAAGCTGTGGGTTGTTACTATAAGTTTTTCCAACTTGGTTTCTACAGAGATCAACCTTTCTTGCTCTGCTTGGTCCTTTTTTATTGCATTTAATTTTTCCTCCCTATCACATATGTTGTATTCGACATTAATTACTATGTTCTGCATTTCTTTTAGGCTTGAAGTCTCTCTTTCTCTTATCTGGAATTCCACCTCAAGGTTAAAAGAAATCAGATAGTGCAATAGGGCCCATCCCAAGGGTGGTTTTATCCTAGTAGGTATTGCATTTTACACCTTATTGAACCTGGCTGAAAAGTCTTGTAATGTCTCTCCTGGTTGTCTCTTTAAATTATTGTATTCCTTTATGATTAGAATTTCATTTCCCCTGATTTCCCACTTATCTAAGAAGACTTGAGTAAATTGATGAAAATTAGTAATTCTTGCAGCTGGAAGGTCCCCAAACCAACTCCTAATTTTTCCTTGTAATGATAAGGCAAACATTCTAATATGTACATCATCTTCTTCTATTTCATAAAGGTCAAGTAAATTCTCAAGATTTTTCATGTGTTTCTCAGCGGTATGTGTTGAGCTTTCTCCATCAAATCTGGGTAGTTTATTTGCAAGATTTACAGGGAGGGATTGGAAGTTAGGGGGTAAAATCAGAGGCTTGTATCTTTCTAGAATATTTGCGGGTACAGGTAGTGTAGAAAGAGATTTATGGCTGTCTGAGTTTTTGGCTAGGGGAGGAAGGGTAGCATGAGGTTCCTTATTCTCTAGATCTTCCACAGGTGAACCTGGGGTGGGCACAGGTGTATAAGACTGATCATGATCTAAAATTTGAGGCTTAGTTCTTAGAGGCCTGATATTCTTCTAATAATAAATGTAGATCTCATCAGTGTATTCTTGATCAGGCTTAAAGTAGGATAGAACATAGTTATAGAAAAAAACAATAATTTCTTGAATCCAACTTAGGCCTGAATGCTCTTTCTTTCTAGGATGATTGGTCATGTTTTAGGTTCTTCCTCCAGTGGAGTCTTTAGGTCTTTTGAGAGTTGTGGAGTTGCCAGGTGGATGATTTAAATTTTTCTTTCCACCAACATTATGATTTGATTTACTCAATGTGTTCTCAAAGGGATATACAAAGAGTGGAGGGGTAATAAGCCTTCTGGAGGTCAGTGGAGTCACCAGGTGGAAACTTTTAGCTCTTTTGGGAGGTAAAATGTTTTATGGTCCACCACCAGATACCAATCTAAAATGTTTTGTGTTTTCTGAGTCTTTTCAGTCCTATAGGTTATGAGAGTGTCCTAAATCTATTTCAACACCTAGCTATGGTGATGAGACAAAGAGAGTTTACTCTTCTGGCTTAGCTAGTTGTTTCCTTCAAGGTTTGATAAGGCACTATGAGAATCCTAAGGCTTACTTAGTTTGTCACTGATTCAAATAAGTCCTATCATGATTACCATTTGATTTGGTAGTGCTTGAAGAGAGCGACTTATACTGCACTGAATGCTGAGTGTCTTGTTTTAAGGATTTTACTTAGAAGTCCCCAGTGGAGTCGCCAGAATGTTAGGTCTCTATAATTTGCAAGATTGGAAAATACAAACTGCAAAGCCTACATATGAACCACTTTGGGATTCTAGGATCTAGCCCTCCTAAATCCAGAGAGGGATCTCTCTATAAGTGCAAAAATTGATTTATCTTTAAAGGTCTTTTAGTGTGTGAAATTAGGCTAGTTATGAAGAACAAGGTTTTTGTTTGTTTTGGTTGGGCAAAGATATGATGAAGGTGAAGGAAGTTTAAATGAAGGGTGGTGTAAATAAGTGAGAGAATGGTTAAGCTAATAAGATAGGCAAGAATAGGCTTCAATCCATTGGGATATGGAGTCATAGAGGATTTAATTGAAACATCAAGTCTATAAAGGTTACCATGGGGCAAGTCATCTACACCTCGGGATCTCTTAGATTAAATGATGGAATGGAACATCAAATTGTTGTGAAGGTGGAAGAAGCTAATAATTTCAACAAGGATTTATTAACTTTCCAAACAAGAGAAACCTTTTAAGAAATTGTTTGAAACCAGCCAAAGGACAGGGCTAACCATAAACTTCTTTGGACAAGCTTGTATTAAAGCTAACTTATCAGACAAACAATCCAGTAATCCACATGACCACTTTCAGAAAGGATGAAAACATTAAAGACAAACATAAGAGTAGCTTAAGATCAGTTAAGATACCATTAAAATCTAGACCTGCTTTCAGCATACTCTAAGGGAAACTTTCAAGACAAATTGTTAGAGAAGAAACTAGAGGACAGGGCTAACCATAAACTTCCCTAGTTCAGTCTTTACTTAGCATGTAATGAAGATCTCTTTCAAGAACAATGTTTAAAGTTTTGGACAGTAAGACATGGGCTCACCAACATTCCTTAACTGTTTTAGAATGTATTAAATCATTCTCAAATACACAAAGGAGGAAAACATAAAGATAAAGCTTATCAGTGAGAGTAGGGTACCTTTAACAGTAAATCCTAGCTCTATATTTGTTGTTCTTTATCAGAGAAAATGGACAGTATGAAAAACATGAAGGAAGACAATTTACAATAATAAAAGCATCACCATTAATGTAGACCAGGATCCCATAGAATTTGAATCGTATATTGATGTTCAAACCAGTACAATCTTCAAGTCCAAAAGGTCTCAACAACTCAGAAAACTTTCTCTTCTCATGCTTATGTATCTTCAATTACAAACAGAGCTCCAGCAACTTCAGAAAACTATTTGCATGCTACAAATCTCTAGAGACCAACCTTTTACAATGTGCTCCTCAAGGAGATTTTATAAGAAAATGAGGAGGTGTAAGAGTTTCTAGGGTTTAATTATCATTAATTCCATAGTAAATGCAATCCCTAGCCTTGAAAACCATGCAAGGCATAAGGCAGGAATGAATTCTACCTATAAATCTGCTTCATAACTCTGTTTTTTCTTTTTGAGGCTTAATGGACGAGAAGATTGACTTCAGGGCACTTTCTTATCTTGGTAATAACTTTGCTGACAGTTTGTAATAAGTTTCTTTGGTTGAATTAACTGTTCAGCTGTCTTTGGGCAAATATCTTTGAAAATGGTCAATAACTATGGCTTCTTTGATTTCTGTGGGGCTGCAGGTGGCTTTTGGTAGCTGGAGAGCATTCAATTAGCCTCTGATGTGGTAGTGGAGGCTTTCCAGACTGATAGATTTCTTTGTTTTTACCTAAAACACCCTTAATATGCTTTTGATCTGTGTTTTAGGCCTAATTAGGCTTAATTTTTGTCTTCAGGTCTTCATACTGTCTTTAACTGTGTGGATTAGGCCTTTGATAGTTGAATTCATGCTTTAATCCCTCAAAAATGTGTTAAAACCTTTAATTCTTCATCTCTGTTGTGATCCCATACTTTGACACTGATACTTTCTGTATAAATAAGGTTTGCTGTGCCTTTATTGTTTTGCAGGCACGCAGAGGATTTTATAATGTTACCAGTGCTCATGAGGCACAGGTAAAATGATAATTCGAACCTTTCAGATCCTTGTCTTTATGGATAATGGCCTGGGGGATCTTCATCCCCGGCCCTTGACTTCATTTAAAAAACCATGGAAAAGCTTTAAAACCTGCAAAAAATGAACAAAATTAAGAAAACCTAGTGAAAATAGGTCAAAGGTTGTTTTGGAGACGAAAATTAATCATGGTCGTTGGATGAAAACATCCAATGGTCCAGATCACTTGCGGGATTAAATGTGGAGGTGGTTGAATGAGTGAAGGTCAGATTAAGTCTGGGCCGTTGATCAATCTCTTGAATTCATTTAAAAAACCGTGGAAAAGCTTTAAAACCTGCAAAAAATGAACAAAATTAAGAAAACCTAGTGAAAATAGGTCAAAGGTTGTTTTGGAGGCGAAAATTAATCATGGTCGTTGGATGAAAACATCCAACGGTCCAGATCACTTGCGGGATTAAATGGGGAGGTGGTTGAATGAGTGAAGGTCAGATTAAGTCTGGGCCGTTGATCTAGATTGATCAACGGCTAGGATTAATTGGGGAGTTTATAATGTGGAGGGGAAAAGTTATAGCGGAAAGGAGGAAAATGTAAGAAAAAGGAAGAAAATATTTATCAGGAGCGAAAAAAAGGGTTGGAGTGAAGTTTGGACGCAGGACGAATAAGAGCCGTTGATCAAGAATGATCAACGGTCAGGATGAATTGGTAGAGAATTTGGGAGAAGAGGAGATAAGAATGGATCGCGACGTAATGTAAGCCATTGGATCACAATGACGAACGACAGAGATTCAGCGATGAAGGCTTTTGGGGAAAAGTTGGAGGGAAAACAGAATGGAGATGTGGTGTAAGGAGAGCTTTTGATTTGAAACGATGGATGGCTACAATTAGAAGGAGGAAAATCAATGTAATGGGGAAAGGTGGTTTTAGTGGAAAAAACTGTTGGTTTCGTGCTACTCCGAAGTGGTTTTGAATTTGGCCCCAAAAAACGCCATACAGTACGCTACCCGACTCGTGTCCTCAGAAAACCACTTTTTTCGCATAATTTTTCAGTGTTAAACCTCGGATGCAGAAAAAACGTGAAATTGACTGTGAGCCATTGGATGGGAGGTCGGAGATTCGACGGTGCGGATCGCATGCGACGAAGGAAGATGCGGGTTGGGGAGTTAGTGGAGTCCAGGTGTCGTGTCTAGATTGGGTGGGTGCTTTGTAAGGCGAGGGCATTATTGGGTTAGATCCCGACCATAGGATCTGAAGCATGAACGATCAAGATTTAACGATCGGGTGGAGTTATATAAACTGAGGGAAAGGGCAAAAGACTTTCGGGTTTGATCTTGTCCGTTAGATCTATTAAATGGACGGTTAAGATTAGATCTCGGGGCAGAAATTAAAAAGGAGGAAAGGTATGGGAGAAATAAAACAGGCGGGAGGAGGAGTGAGGGCTGTTGATCTGTTTAGATCAACGGTCGATATTCGACCAAACATTAAACTGACGGGTTTATGAAATACCAAAGGAAAGTAAGGAAATGAGGGTTTTGGAATGGTTTTGAGGCCCTTAGCGCCCGGTTGTGGGGCTGTCGGTCTTATGAGAAGCGAGGGTTATAGGAGTTAAGCCTTCAGGGACTAAAGTTCTATAAAATGTAATATAAGTGTTTTTAGGCTAAAAAACAGGGTTTTTAAGCCAATTTGAGGGTTTCGGCAAAAGGAAAAGGAGTTTTTTAAACCAAATGGAAGGAGACCAAATGGTTTTAAAAGGGTCTTGAAGTGAATTTGAAGGTTAAATGAGGCTTATGGAGGGATTTTATGAAGAAATAAGGGGATGAAAATGGGGTTAAAGGAGGGGTAAAAATGATGGGAAAATGGGGTTTTTTCAGTCTTCTTTAGGTAAACAGCAGATTTTTTTGGATTAATGAGGGAAACAGTAGTAAAGATTATCTTAAAGGATAAAGATCATCATAAGACTTTAAGAACCAACAATTTGGTCATGAAATTGTTTCTTAAAGGCTACAAAAAAATTTTAGCCACCATTTGATATGACAAATTTTTATAGGTGGCTAACAGAATGGAAACAAGTACTCGTTTTTTTGAGGTAGCAAAAAAGTAGTCCGATTTCGAAAAGTGCTCATCAATAATGCTTATTTTTTTTTAAGCATATTTTTAAGACTTTAAATTTTCTTTTGTATCAAGTATATATATATATATATATATATATATATATATATATATATATATTAGTGATTTTCATGCTAATTTTGAAAAGTGTTAATGCATCATCAACCTCATTTTTTAGAGGGCTTATTTTTGACACTTTAAATTTTCTAATGTAATAAATGTTGATATTTTTTTAAAAGTTGATAATTTTCATGCATGTTTTGAAAAGAATTAACATTTATTTTTTTTAAGACGTTTTTGACACTTTAAATGTTCTTATGTCCAAAGTATAAACATTTTTTTTTAAATGTTGATTATTTAACAAATTTTCAAGTTGGCTTATGTCTCTTAGTATTTTTTGTCCTAGGATATTATTTTTGTAAGGGTTTTCCAGACATGTGTTTTTTGTTTTTTTTTACAATGATCATTTTATAATGATATTTTTTTTTGCAAAATTAAAAAAAAACAATAAAAATATGTAAAAAAACAAATATATAGTAAATATAAAACACAAAAAATATAAAAAATGTACCAAAAAATAAAATTAACTTTAAAAAAAAGGTTAAAAAAAGAAAAACTATAAAAAATAAATAAAAATGAAAACAGACATTTCAAAACCTGCATAATTAAAATAAAAAAATAGAAGATAAACCAACAAACAAACAAAAAAAGCATTTTTAATTAATTTAAATTTAAAAATAAAAACCATATATGTTTTAAAAAAAAAACATTAAAATCAAATAAAACATAAAAAATATTATAATAAAATTTAAAAAACATTTTTTTTTAAACAATTAAATTAAAAAAATTAAACATAGTTCTTAAAAAAAAAAAAAAAAAAAATAGTTAAAAAAAATAAAAACAAAACATAAATAAAAAATGCTAATAAAAATAAATAAATTTAAAAACCATTATTAAAACTAAAATTTAACAATTTAAAAAAAATTACCACGCCTAGCCTAGCAGTTGAGTGGCCCTGGGCTGCGCGGCTATGGGAGCTGCGCATGCAGCTCCCACGACCGCCCAACCCGACGACCGAGCGGCCAAGAAATTTAAGGTTGATTCTCAGAATTTTTATTTTTAAAATTTTTGTTTTGTTTTTTCTAATTTTTTTATTTGAATTTTTATTTGTTTTTTAAATTATTATTTTTTTAAATTAGGTTATATCAATTTTTAAATTTTATTTTATTTTACTTCTGTTTCGTGTTTTTTTTTTTTTATATAACTATGCTTATTTTTTTAATTTAATTATTTTTTATGTTTTTTAATTTTATTATAATATTTTTAATATTTTTATGTTTTTTTTATTTTATTTTAAAGTTTTTTTTTTAAAAGACATTTATTGTTTTTTTTAATTATTTAAAAATGTTTCAATTTTTTATTTTTTATCTTCTAACTTTATTTTTTTTAATTATGCTTGTTTTGAAATGTGTTTTTTTTCATTTTTATTTATTTTTTATAGGTTTTTTAGCTTTTTTAAAGTTAATTTTATTTTTCCGTACACTTCTTATGTTTTTTTTGTATATATATATATATATATATATATATATATATATATATATATATATATATATATATATATATATATATATTATGGTTTATTTGAAATATTTTTTTGCATTTTTATTTATTCTTTTATAGTCTTTTTAACTTTTTAGTTTAGTTTAGTTTTTTTTTAAGGTTAATTTTATTTTTGGGTACATTTTTAATGTTTTTTTTAACCTTTTTATATATAATTTTATATTTGTCTTTTTAGATTTTTTTATGTTTGATTTTAATCAATTTTGTTTTTTTGTACCTTTTTTTATGTTTGATTTGTTTTTTTCTCATTTTCATATATATATATTTATATTTGTATTTTTTTCCATGTTTTTATATTTGGTTTTTTTGTCATGTTTTTTTATATATTTTTATGTTCTAATATATATTATTATTTACTTCTTATTATTTTTTTAATTTTTTGTGTCTTTCTTTTCTTTTTCTTTTTCTCAAAATATATATATAGAGAGAAAAATAAAAACAAAAGAAAAACACAAAAAAATTAAAAAAAAATAATAAGAAGTAGATAATATATATATATATGTCATGTTTTTAGTTTTATTTTTTTATGTTTTAATATATATTTTTATTTAATTTTTTTTGTAAGCTGAGTAGGATTACATCTTCATCATCATGTCCAAATACATCACCCCAATCACGCGCAAGGAATTGAACCAATGACTGCACATCAAGAAGTGTTTTAAAAACCCACCCAATCATTGTATATCCAAGACCCCTTTAACTTTATTTACTTACTATTATTTTTTAAACTTTTCGTGTTTTTTTTAAATTTATTTTATTTTTTTCAATGTTTTAATTTTTGTTTTCTTTTATATTTTTCATTTTTAAATATTTATTTATTATTTTGTTTTATTTTATTTTTTCATATAGGCTCTGTGTCGATCCTTGACTAGCAAGTTGATCCCATTATGTGTCAATTTGATTGTTGATTTTAAAGTTTTCGTTGTAAAAGATTGAGTCCGCCTGCACAATGTGTCAATTTCATGGTTGATATTTAAGTTTTCATTTCAATGGGTCAAGTTTGCCTATGCTCTGTGTCAATTTGATGGTTTCCTTTTAAATTTTTGTTGGAATGTGTCAAGTTGTTTTAGGCTAAGATTTTAAAGTCATCATTTTTTTATCATTTAAAAAAGAAACTACTCCTGGAATACTGACTCTTTCATTCGGGTGTTCATTTTGAAAGTTTTTTTTTGTCGAAAAATTTTCCATAATGTCAAGGTTGAAAAATTGTCAAAATTTTAAGGTTTTCCAGTATTCTAGTATTCCAACATCAAAATTTTTTGTTTTTAGGTTGTTTTTTACGTTTTTTGGCTAGAGTTCCCATTTTGAGTTTATAGGTCCCGTTTCAAAGTTTTCTTTGTTTACACACAAAAAACTTTCCAACGACGCAATAAGAACGTGAATAAGAGTCTGTATGCAAAATTTATGCCACTCGGAAATTTACCTTCCCGTTTTCACACCTATAGCTTGGGAGGATGTCGCGTCAGCCCCCATTATTCATGGAAAAGGGGCTAGCCACGTGTTTGTGATGTAAGAGACTCTAGAAGAGTCTATATTGAAACTCTAGTTAAGAGTTGGTGTAGTAAAAATTAACTACTAGTAGGCTATCAGGTTGTGTTATAACTGGGCCACTAGGAGGAAGAGGCATTCCATTATTTCAAGATAATTTTGTTCCATCGCTGAGCAAAGATAGCCAGGAGAGATAGGAGGTAGAGAAAATAGAGAGGATTTGTGCACTGTAGCAACCATGGGCTACAAACATTACTTCTTTATACCTGCAGCCATATTTTCAGACAGAGAAAGAGAGTGAAGCAACTCACCTTCCAGCTGGGTTTTCTGCTGAAATGGTTTCCAATAAATCATGTCATTTGTCGTGTGTGTGTGTGTGTGTGTGCTTATTTTGTCGTTCTCTAATTTTCAACATAATTTCCATTCACATGCATGCACTAATTACAGTTAAATACATGGATCTTAAATTTTAATAAACTGTAATATTGTAGAACTTTTAGAGTTTTAATATAATGTTATTAGATATGTTGTGAAAAACTATCCAATGGCATACCATGACAGTTTATAGATCATGAAGTTTAAGTTAATATGCTACAACAATGGTACTTAATGGTTGTGTAACTTACTATTCCTTTACTAAATATTACTCCATGTAATGATGATAGTTTAACTAATGGTGATTGAAGGAATATGGAAAGTAATTCAAAAAGTTACACGTTGGAAAATGCTATAAAAAAAATCTAACTCCATGCATTTTCAAGTGAGATTACCAGGGGATGTTACAAGTGGTATCAGAGCTGAAGGTTGCAGCACTGACACCTTTAGGGAATTGGTAAGCAGAAAAGTAGTAGATGTATGATACTAGTGGGCATCAACTCAAGTATGATTCTAACAAAATACATACCAATATATGCAATAGACTAATTTTGACATGGGATGCATGATGCATGTTTATAAGTGCATTGAAGAGTAGTAAGTAATATAGTCTATTGTAAAACTGTACTCATAAAATTTGGAACTTGATGAGGATAAAAGACAATAAAACCTATGTTACACCTATGAAAAATCTTGAGAACTCACTGGTGAAAGTGAGAATTTACTTCCAATATTTGCATATATGACAATATTAATGATAAATTTAATGAACATGACTAAAGTTACAATGCATTACTTATAAAGATTGAATGCATGAATGTAAAATGTGGGGGGTGGGCTTTCCTTAAAGAGAACAATAGGATTTTTTAAACGATATTGAAAGAACCTGTTACACCATTTTTTGGTCATCTAACCTACTATCATTAGATGGACCCAAGTACACCATGTAAGACCAATTTTACCCTAAGTAAAATTTCTTTCACTATGTAAAATAACTTAATAAAACACATTTATTAGGTTTTTTATGGTCTAAACATGAAACCCCAAAAGGAAATATTAAACAAACCTATATTTGTTTGATTTTCCTCAAGGAATAATTAATTAAACAATAATTTAATTATTATTCCTGGTCATGTTTAACCCAAAATAAAGAAATTAATTAGATAAATCCTTATTTATCTTATTATTTTCTAGGAATAATTGTTTAAATCTTATTTAAATAATATTCCTTGTTAAATATGACTAAATCACCCATAAATAATTAAATAAATCATTATTTATTTGATTATCATTCAACCACTTCCTTAAAATGATAAATAAATCATTTATTTATTTATTATTTAAAAATAAAGGGATTTGAACCAAGTCAAATACTTTTTCCCTCCAAAAAATATAATAAAATATTCCATAAAAGGTGGGTCTAGATTTGGTTAATATTATTTTAATCATGCACCAAGATCTAGAATGACCCAATATTTTGTTATAAATAGGAGGGTTTTTCCTACCATTCTTCACCTTTTGTTGCCTATTAGATCACTCTGGATCTATACACTTGGTCACATTCTACATTATTTGTTGTGTGAGCTCCCTTTGAGTTCTATCTTTGTCTGGGTTTTCTACACCAACAAGAGAGAGAGATTCTAGATCTGAAGTGCCGAGGACTTCCAAGAACCCATCCCATTGAGGAGAATTGGAAACATCTTCTTGTTTTCCTCCCAGGTGCCCTTAATACAAAAAATTCTTTCAAAAATTGTTCTTGTCTTGTCTATTGGATATATGGAGCAAACCCTTCTTTTTACTGCTTAATGTCTTTTTATGCATAGATCTGGTTTTTTTGCAGCTCTTGTCTTGATCAACTAACTGCAGATATGAAGATATTGGCAGCCACATTTGATGTTAGGGCTATTATTTATGCGTAGCTAAAGGCCTCTTTTTAGTGTGTGTTGACTAGATTTTTTCCCTCTTTTAGATTAGTTTTGAGAGACCCGCCTTTTTGGGTTGAATCGATGCAATAGTAGCTGTTAATTTTCTGTTATTTCAGCATTATATATTGTTCTCTACAGATTTATTTTCAGTTACGCAGCACACTTTTTCTCTTTCTCTCAAAACGAAAAGGGTTTAAAAATTAAAATTAACGCACGCCACACACTCACCCTAAGCGAAAAAGAGCCTGGTTTACACTGCCAGGAAAAGACTTTAAAATCAATTGACACTGCACCTTTTTTCCCTTGTTTCGACATTGTAATCACTTGATTCTGCACCTCCCTGCCTCTGTCGGTCGTCCTTCTTCCCCTCGTGCCGTGTTTGTGTTGCCATCATTGTGCCCCCAAGGCGCGCTTCCCGGAGAATTCTTGGCCTTCACCCTCAGTTTTCGGTCGATCGACCTGCTCCGTCCCGCCGTCGTCGAGCCAGTCCTCCTCCGAGTCCGCATTCTGACTCCTCTTCTGATTCATTGGGTTCTCCTTTTATTTCTGGTTCTCCCCCTGTCACCTTCACTATGTCTGGTCCAGGGCCTAACGCTAGCGGTAATCCCGGCCCTAATGCCGGGACTACTACTAGCGTAACTACCATAGGAACTACCTCGGCTGCGCCCTTGCTCCCCTTCATGGCAGGCCTCAGCCTCCCCGATTTGGACCAATTTATTAACGACCCTATACAGCATGACACTACTTGGCCTGCTATGTCGACAAAGCTCCCTTCCGACATCCCAAAGTTTGAAGGCCTTGCTGGAGAAGATCCTTCAAATCATGTTCGATCTTTCCACATGTGGTGTTCCTCTACCTCCATTAGCGATGACTCTGTCCGTCTTCGGTTGTTCCAACGAACGCTTACAAGCGCGGCTTCTAAGTGGTATGTTGATCAGCCCACTTCCTCTCATACCACCTTTGCAACTCTTGCCCAGGCTTTATTATCTTACTTCCAGCTTCCCCTTCGTTATGACACTGGTATCGAAATTTTGACTTCTTTCTGTCAATCATCTGCGACCCGCCTATCCGATCATGTCCAAGAATGGCGGAGAAGAAAGAGCCTATGTCACTCCCCTACCTTCGAAGACCGTGTCTACATGGACTGGTTCCTTAGATCTCTCTTGCCCCCTATTGGGAAAGATGTCGCATCGCATTTTCCCCAAACCGAAGAAGCCGCCCTCCAACTGGCGTTAAAATATGACTTGATCTACGCTCAGACAGGTTATGTTTATACCGTTCTACCTGATCTCCCCAGACCCGGTCGTGTCCATACACCGGGGGCACCTCATGCCACCGACAGTATCATTGGAGCTCTCTCTCATCCATATGCCCAACCTCCCATGGGTTATGGTTTTCCTGGGGGAGGGGGCAGCACCTCCCGCACTTGTTCCCCTCCCGGTAGCACGTATCCAGGATACAGCATGCCTCCTCTTTTGGCCCAACCTCCTGTTCACCATACTGTTACCCAACCCCCTTATTCTTCGTATCCGCAGTTAGGTGCTCCAGCTCCTCCAGCATCAGCACCTCCGCCTCCCTTGCCTTCTCAACCCCTGCCACAGCAATCACCACCCCCTCAAGCACAAGTAGATGCACCGCAGGGATTCGTGGCTACCCAACCACCTGACGGACAGGTGGCCACTCAACTTTCCCCTTCTGGTTCCTCCAATTACCAGATCCTCATGATGAACTCTGATCCACCTCTAACCGTCGACCTTAACCTTCAAACTCGGTCTCACCAGTACCCCACGCCTTCCGCTCAGTCTCCCCCCGAGTCCCCTCCCTCAGGTTCTACAAAGCCTCTTTCGACATCCAATGGTCCCTTGCATATCCCTCAGCCCAAAGTTGAGGTTCATACCAAGATTCCTAAGGGACCATTACGCCGAAATGCTGCTTCTGGTCGAGCTGCTCATTCGTATAGCATAGTAGATGATTTGGCGCAGTCTCCTGCTGCCATTTCCACATTGGAACTCCTCCAGTCGTGCCCTTCCCAAAATAAGGCTCTACTATCTTCCATGGGCACTGTAGATCATGCTGATGACCAAATGATTATTTTCGACGCCCATCAATCAGAACATCCTCCTCTTCCTGCTTCCATCGCCTTCCAAATCCTAGTCAAAATCCGGAACGCTAACGTTTCCTGGTGTATAATTGATGAGGGGGCATCCACCTGCGTGATGTCCGCTTCGGTTTGGAAGCAACTCGGATCTCCTGAGTTGGCCCCTTCCACGATCACCCTTCGATCGTGGGATGGCCATGCCTCCCAGCCCATTGGCCTCTTCCGTAATTGTCCTATCACTCTTGCGGGCAAGACTGTTTGCGTTGACGTCGAAGTCATCAACGCCCCTCTAGATTACAACATTCTCTTGGGGCAGAGCTATACCTATGCTATGTCTGCTGTCCCATCCACAGTTTTCCGCAAGATGTCTTTCCCTCACAATGGAAAGATAGTCACCATTGACCAGTTGACGTATCATGAGCCAAAATCTCAGACCTCCCCTGAGACGACCATCTCTTCTATAGCCAATAAGCAAACCGTCGATTCTTTGACCAGTGTCTCTCCCAGCATCTACAAAGACTCCTCTTTGCTTGGAACCTTCCCTGGTCTTCCTCCTCCTCCTATCTCTGACCCCAGCTCATCGAATGTTTGCATGATGCAATCATCTTGGGCTGCTCTCAAGCAACCTGCTTCGGCTAGTCAGCAACTGCGCTCTCCGCAAACTGCTCCTAGCCCTTCACCTGCAGCTGGTATTCATGAGCCTCTCTACCCTCCTGGAACGGTTCCTCCAAGCCTTAGCCCTTTAGGAGCCGTCCCACCTAGCCACTACCCCTCTGGTCAGATACCGTTCCTAGCTCCCCCACCAGGAGTGTACACGGTACCTGTCATGGCCACCCTCTCTCTTCCTAACCTGACCCTTGGGATTCCCGTCTGGTACCTTGATCCTCCAGCCCCAACCTTGCCTGGTCAACCCAAACCTTATCTTGCTTTGACCCTGGTTCAACTGGTCCCCAGGACTTCTCCCGCCGCAACAGTGCCTCAGTCACCTCAACGGGAACCACCTCCTGTTGCAACCGCTTCGGGTAAGAAGGGCAAAGCTCGCAAGGGGGCATCAAAGGACAAGGCTGCCCCGACAAACCCTACCCCTCCTCGGCCTCCAAAGCATCCCATCCAGTGTTCTTTGTGTTATATTGTCGATCACGCCACCCATACCTGTCCTGAATTGCTTCATCTCAAGCCCATGGTTAATGTCACGTTCCCTGAGTCCCCGGTCCCGGAAGCCTCTGTTCCTTTCGCGACTGCAGCCACGAACCCCTGGACTATTCACACCAACCACCCCTGTGCTTTGTGTGACCTCCATGGCCATTACACCCACCTTTGTCCCCGCCTCGCGGACTTCCGCACCTCTCTAGCTGCGGTCCGCCAATTCGAGGCCAAGCGCAATGAATCCACCTCTCCCATATTTGCACATTTTTCTTTGGCAAAACTACCAGACATGACTGCTCCCATTGACATCCCCCCTCCTGATGTCGAGATGACGGAGCCTTCGTCCAACATTTTCTACCTATCATCATCCATGAGACCCTCGGGGAATATTCCCTCTGAACCCTCCCCTGTTGTTTCGCTTGACCTTACTTCAGCGATCACCTTGGGCTCAACATCGGTAGATCCTTTATCTACTTACTCTTCTGTCACCCCTTGTGACGATACGCATGTGAACCTATCTTCTCATGATGATGATTCAGGTCGCTTCGCCACGTCAGGTGGTCTTTCTTCCACCAGTCACCCCATCTTCTATCACGATGACGACATTATGGAAAAAATCCCCACCCCTGACTTTATCTATTCCCCCTTACATCAAACCCATGCGTTCACACCACATACACCTTGTGGCCATTACATTGAAACCCAATGTTTGGGTAAGGGGGCACCCACATTTGATAGACCAAGAGAAGCAATTCTCCACAACTCTCCTAGTGTATCTGGTCGTGTTGAATTTAGTACCATTATTCTTCCACATTTAGAAGAACCTCTAGAGTCCCATATCACTTCAGATCACTCTAGGGATGATACCCCTTATCGTTCCCTCATCTTCCATCAGCAACCCAATCTCTTAGACATTTTTGTTGACCAACCTATGGGTTTTCTAGGCGAGCATCAGTTCATTATCTCCAAATCCTCTCTTTGGGATAGTGACACCAGGTATGCCAACCTGAAAACTTAAAGTCCATTTGCTTCATATATGCAGTACTAAAAGAGATTGGTAATCCTCCATTTCCTTTCTCAAACTGCATAACCATAATGAAAACAAATGGCACACCACATCATTAAAATGTGTTTAGATTCCCCTTTTTCTAAATACATTTTGGCATGACCACACCATGCTTGGGGGCACCTATGCCCCTCAACCATAACCCTCCTCAAAATCAAATTTCTTCACTTGCAACACTCATACTAGGGGAACCATTTGGCCTCCATACTTATCTATGCTCGTGTTGATGTTCGTCATGAGTTACCATCTTGTACTCATGTTTTCATGGTCCCCCATTGGACCTTTACTGTGTGGCAGCACCATCAAGTTGCCCTTGTTTAGAGTATCCAAGTTGAGTCATCATCACATTCATGGAGTCTATCCCGAGTCCCTTTGTACCCCGCCATAGTCCTCCATCCTTCATTGCTTCGTCCCTCTCTTGTGTCGCACATTATGGACTTCAGTCCCACTGTCCCCTATCCCTAATGATATTGTGTCAGTCGCTGCCATGTCATTCATGCCCTTTATGCTCTATCAAGGGAATTCGTCCATTCGCTACTCAGTCCCCTCCATTTCATCATCATCATTGGTATTAGTCTGTCCGTCGCTCTACTATTTTCTCTCATGCCTTAGTTGAGGATCTCTCATTGCCTCACCTATGGCGGACCTCCTTCTATCGACATTAGCTCCTTCATTCCAGAAGACATGTCTAGAGGGCGGTGTACCTTGGTTCCAGCTTCCACTCTTGTTCGGTGCCTCGGATCAGGCAAAGGGATCTCTCCTTCCCCTTTGAATTGATTTTTTCTCCACTCCAGCTCCTTTCAGCATGCTCGAGATCCGTATACTTGATGGTTCAATGATGCAGCAGCAGCTCTTGGTGATTCCCGGATTTGTGTAAGATGTCTCAACCCTCATGACGGGATGGCCCTGCAGGTAGCCCCCCACATGCCCGGATGACCTCTTCCTTGCAGCCTTCGATGCAGCTCCATATATTTGATGATGTTGGCCTTAGCCACTTGCAGCGCCTCTTTGATTTGCATGTATCAGTCAGATTTTGCGAGCCCTTCCCCATTTACAGGGGGCATTTGGGTTGTATTTGTATCTCATGTACTCAGATATTATTGTATAAGTCCTGGATGTTATCCCAGGCACCGCATGTATGTGGGATTCCTCATTGTATTTTTATCTGGCTCATGATTATGCCAGTTGTACTTTATGGTTCGGTCCCTTGTTTACTGGACACACTATTCTTTTGTACTTTGTCTCGGCGGGCATAGGTATGCCTCCCCCGCCGCCTTTAGCACAAGTACCCTCTCATAAAAAGAGACTTGTTGCACCTGTAAGTCTCGTCTCCTCAGGGTCTAGTTCTTCAGCACATTATTCTACCTTACATTTCTCTCTCTGACTTCCCTTTTGATGTCTGGTGATTGAGTTCTTACAACGTACTTCGGTCATACGATTTTCTCCTAACACTCGCACGCCGGGGGGCAATCTGTTACACCATTTTTTGGTCATCTAACCTACTATCATTAGATGGACCCAAGTACACCATGTAAGACCAATTTTACCCTAAGTAAAATTGCTTTCACTATGAAAAATAACTTAATAAAACACATTTATTAGGTTGTTTATGGTCTAAACAGGAAACCCCAAAAGGAAATATTAAACAAACCTATATTTGTTTGATTTTCCTTAAGGAATAATTAATTAAACAATAATTTAATTATTATTCCCGGTCATTTTTAACCCAAAACAAAAAAATTAATTAGATAAATCCTTATTTATCTTATTATTTTCTAGGAATAATTGTTTAAATCTTATTTAAATAATATTCCTTGTTAAATATGACTAAATCACCTATAAATAATTAAATAAATCATTATTTATTTGATTATCTTTTAACCACCTCCTTAAAATGATAAATAAATCATTTATTTATTTATTATTCACAAATAAAGGGATTTGACCCAAGTCAAATACTTTTTCCCTCCAACAAATATAATAAAATACTCCATAAAAGGTGGATCTAGATTTGGTTAATGTTATTTTAATCATGCACCAAGATCTAGAATGACCCAATATTTTGTTATAAATAGGAGGGTTTTTCCTACCATTCTTCACCTTTTGTTGCCTATTAGATCACTCTGGATCTATACACTTGGTCACATTCTACATTATTTGCTGTGTGAGCTCCCTTTGAGTTCTATCTTTGTCTGAGTTTTCTACCCAGGTGCCCTTAATACAAAAAAATCTTTCAAAAATTGTTCTTGTCTTGTCTATTGGATATATGGAGCAAACCCTTCTTTTTACTGCTTAATGTCTTTTTATGCATAGATCTGGTTTTTTTGCAGCTCTTGTCTTGATCAACTAACTGCAGATCTGAAGATATTGGCAGCCACATTTCATGTTAGGGCTATTAGTTATGCGTAGCTAAAGTGGTATTTTTTTGTACACTTCGACAAAGGATTCATACTAACAGAACCCCTTTCGATGTTAAAGATAGCTAATAAGTCAAGTGGTAAGTCTTGCTTATAATGGATAAAATATGATTGACTCATGTCATGGTCAAATTTAAGATGGTTGGTAGTATTGACTAGTTAGTTGTGCATCACTAATTACCAAAACTTATATGCATGAATTGGTTTGATTAAATCTTTCTACAAGTCGTAAACAAGTGATTATGGTAGTTACTTCACGTGTTGCTCTGTTGGTAACAATACACTGTGGAAATTGGGAATGTTTGGATTGTTACCCTAATAGTTATTAACACTTACACCTTGATGATAAAACAATGTCTTTGAATGAACAGAGTTTTGTTTAATTTTTTACGCACATGCAAGAAAAATAAAATGTTTGCAAAAGTGAATATTAATTTAACTATGCAGGCCTATGACTGCAATTTCCTAAAGATGATAAAGAACTTGGATTATGACACAATAAATCCATTAAAGTGTTTGATTTGATGGTTCCATCAACTTAATGATAGTAGCAATCAAATGATGTTGATAACCTTGTTTGTTTAAACATCACAATAATACTAATTGAATATTTTATGCTAATATTAGATTATATGCATTAATGCTTTTTTATTATATGCATATGCATAAATTAAATGATATGTTGCACGAAACTATGGGAATGTTGAAAGTATTTTTCCCTTAATTGTTTTTTTGGAAAAACAACTTTACGAAAACTTTGTTTTAACATATGGAAGACGCATCCATACTTGTTATATTAATTTTTATGCATAAAATTGGTTTAAGGAAAGTAATAGGACCAATACATTTCTACATTTATATTCACAACATAGATGCATGTGAAAGTGAAATACCATTTGAATGTATTTGAAAAACGTTTTGCACATAACAATATTTAGTAGAAGGTATGGTTTTATTAAAAATAATTGTAATTAATGTTGTTGATGTGATTAAGAAGGGGTAGCTTAATGACAACATAATAATCTATGAAAGGTGAAGCATTTCAAAGTGATTTGAAAATGAAAATTATAAAGTATAATGTTATGATATAAAAAACATGGTAATGTTTTTCTAAATTACATGATGGTTATTTTCAAATGAATATTACCTATATGACATGTGATGTGAGTTATGATTTCTTATGGACTTTCTTTTACAGATTATGGGACCTAAGCTAAGGGTTAAGTATGAATGCAAGATGTAAATTAATGTTCCTTTACTTTAATTGTAATATGAAAATGGTTATTTATGTAAATTACAAAGGGAATAGGTTCTAAAGAGAATTTCCTATCCCAGACAATTTTGGATAGTTGTGAATGGGTAGGAGGCCTTGGGTTGATGGCAGTTTCCTACTTCGATGGGTTTATGGAATTTTCGTACCCGAATTTCCTCTCCCTAGAGATATATCATCTCAATAAGGAAAAAGAGTTGGCTAAGGTGGTGAGATGGGAAAAATCCTGAGGCAACTCGATTTTGGAGCCTATTGGAGGAGGCCCAAAATTCCTCATAGATGGTACATTTTTGGAAGAATAGGCAGGACATTGCCAACATGAATCTTTTATTGGACCGTGTGTGGTAATTAGAATTCTTGTGTTGGTTAGAGAGTGGAATTCTAGACTGGACGTCATATGGTCTCTGTTAGAGAACTTTCTAGATGTGAAAATGGCTCGATCTGTTGTGGAAACCAATTCCCATTGGTTGGGAGAGAATTCCTTTGTCACTCTGGTTCTCATAGTAGAACAAATTAAATAATTATTTATGTGTTGTGTTAAAAAATAGTTTTTTCTATATGATTGTGTAATAATTTTATGTACATCTTGATAGTAAAGGAGCCTAGAACTATGAAAGGAATTACTGGAAGTTTAAGTTCCTTTATGTCGTTAGCAGGAGGCTAAGACATTATGCACTTGATGCAGTTATTGATCATTTTGATGATTAGAGAGGTAAGTGGTCTTTGATTACTTTTAGAAATATTGTGTGGATGTCTTTAGGGGGGATAAGATAGTGTGCATGTGGTGTAGTGATTTATCATTTTGATGATTAGAGGTTTGGTACTCTCTGAGTACTTGTAGAAGTACTGTGATTAAAATACCACTTGACAATGTATAATTAATTGATAGTTAAAATTATTTAATTTTATTGAAATTTTTGTGACTAATGTGACTGAATTTGTTTATCATACATTATAGGGTGCTTGCCATGGAGGTTGTGAAACTGCATATAGTTAAAAATGTTTCAAAAAGTGACGGTAAGTTGGTATAAAGATTCTATTTTTATTTCTAAAATTGAATAATGGCTAAGTGATTGGAAGTAGAACTTGCATATTTTTTGTCACTATAAATGCTTATGACTATTGTTATAGCATATTGTTTTTTCTTATCGATATTTCCTAGAAATAAAATCCAATTTTGAAGGAGAAGGATACCCTTTTAATTCATTTATATTGTTATATCATGAGCTTGACTTAATGATAAACATCAAGGACTATGTTTACTTCAAAGGGGGAATATGTAATATCCCTAAGACCACGCACTAAACATATTCCATTGGAGTAAAATAACATGTAAGGAAACCTTACTAAATAAATTTAATCTAAAAAATATTAAAAATTATGCAAAGAAGTGACCAAATTGTAATGCACTTCATTAATGGAAATTTCACTACAAGGTAATGAACTTCATCTCAATAAGGGTTCTTGAAAAAAAAAACTCTAAGACAAAATGGGATGGACGGTTACATTAATCCCTAATTCGAATAAGAGGAGACAGAACAGCCTGGGGATAGATCGTTAAAACAAACCATTATAAAAATATGATACATTTGAGTTGTACAGTCTAAAAAAAGTGCCAGAGACAGAGAATAATGGCGTGAATCCTTAACAGATTCTATTTCTAGTCATTGTTGCATAGTTTGATATTGATTACGTGTGGGAGATCACATACACAAGTAGGAAGCTATCCTCATATTAATTTCATAGAGGAGAATGTCAGTCAAGTGGACGTGCAAAAGAAGCATAAGTTGAATGTCAGGTCACCTCAACTTAGAAATTAGACAATATGTAGAAATTTTAATACAAATTATGTATTGCCTAGATTCTCCTGATCTAAAAATTGTATGCCACTATTAAATACAGAATCTCTTCTACAAAAATCTTTGCGGAAATTTAAAACATGATCGCCAATTGGAAACACATGAAGAAATATCAATCACACATAACACAGATGTTTTTACCAGGAAAGAATAAAGCTAAAAACCCCACTATCATATATTATTTATATATCATGGATCATGAAACAATCTCATATAAAACTCTAATCCAAGACCTCTCAGTACAATATACAATCATCTCACACTGTCATACAAAAATTGGAAAATACATGCGCCAATTTACTGCCTCCTGACAGCCTGCCTCCACTACGCAATCCCTGCTGATAACAATCCCTGAATGAATGAGATCATGTTTTCCTTCACTACGCAATCCTCATTGGCATCTCCAATGTGGGTGTGGTTGCATGAGTGCACCCACTAATGTCACAATTGATAGTCAACTTGTCCCTTTCACTTATCTCTCAACTGGGCCTCCACTAGATCTGACATGCATGTAGTTAACAGCAGTAAATATTCAGTTTCATGTGAGACCACTGCTTGTGAATTAATTAAATAATTAATTCACTGATCTCTCACTAGTTTATTTTCAGTGACAACTACCAAAACTGAGTTTAACTCACTTAACTTAGTTAAACTACTTTACAACTCACATAACTACACATCCAACTCTGTTACAACTTCGAATCACTCAATTACAACTAAGTCCACTTGCATGTCCCACCAACCAACCACTCAACTCGAAATCCACTTAGCTAACTGATTTGCCACTTTAGTTAACTATTTCCAAGTGCTCATTGAGAATAGATTAATGTTTATTGTCCACTTATTATTAAGAGATAATAATAATTGACATGCATTCTATAAATAGACTTTGCACATGCATCTAAAAATAGAACATCATCTATAAATAGAATTTTCTCACCATTCTAAAAATAGACTCTCGCTATAAATAGAATTTGCTCACCATTCTCTATATGCATTTGGAGAAATTTCTCCAAATGCATATAGACTCCCTTCAGGTTGCTCAATGTACAACCTTCAGGTTCCTCAATGATCCCATTAAGGAACATGGTCTTCACATCCATATGATGAATGTGCCAACCCCTCTGCGCTGAGAGAGAAAGGATGGTCCTTATGGAAGAATACTGTGCGACAGGTGCACATGTTTCTTCATAATCTATCCCCTCGATTAGTGAGAAGCCCCAGGCCACAAATCTAGCCTTGTATTTCTCAACACTCCCATCAACAGCTTGGTTTACCTTGTAGATCCATTTTGAAACTACCACTGATTTATCAACCGTCCTTGGAACAATTTCCCGAGCATTTTTTCTTACAATGGAGTCATACTCCTCTACAACTGCATCTACCCATGTGGGCTCCTGCACTGCTTCCTTAAAGGAATATGGCTTAGTCACAGTAATTTTTCTCATGAGAGCCATGTATCCAGTGAATCAGTCGGGAGACTGTCTTTGTCTGCGCTATGAAGTAGGGACTCCTACATTCTGTGCAGCATCAAGTTTCATCCTCTCAACTTCTATGGTACGCCTTCTACCAGTTCTGATGTTTGGCTCTACGTGAGTGGACTCCTCCACTTCATGAACCTCCTCCTATGGTTGATCCACATCTAGAGACTCATCTTTGGGAACCAAAAGTTCCTCCTCTGCATGTAATTCTAGCTCCCTCTCAAGTGACAACTTCATGGCTTTCTCCTCATTGAATTTTATATCCCATCACACCACAGTCATTCAACTGTTTGGAAAATACACATGATAATTATGGGGTGTTTCTGTGTACCCAAAAATATCCCAACTTCAGCAGCCAGCTCCATCTTCTTCCTGGTGTTCTTGGTCACATGCACATAAACAAATGAGCCAAAAATCCTAAAGTGAGAAACATGCGGTTTCTTACCAGTAAAATCTTCTTCAAGTGTACTCATTCCAAGTACTCTATGAGGACAACAGTTTTTCACATAAATCGCAGTGTTGCATGCTTCCACCCACAAATGCATTGGTAGGCCCTGATCATGTAGCATTGCTCGTATTGAACCCACTATCATTTTGTTCTTTGTGGTTTATGAGGCGCTATGAGTTCTCTTCAAATTCCTTCTTTGCTACAAAAGTATTTGAATTCATTTGAGATGCATTCTCCACCATTATCGCTCCTCAGAGCCTTCACTTGCTTCCCCGACTCTTTCTCCACCAATGTCTTAAACTCACAGAACTTTGAGAATGTTTGATCCTTCTTCTGCATGAAGAAGATCCATCATTTACGAGAAAATTCATCAACAAAAATAACATAATACATGTTTTTTGTTGTTTAAGCAACCAAGAATGGTCCACACACGTCTGTGTGAACTCTCTCTAGGATCACTGAAGCACATTTCTCCTTTTCATGAAAGGTAGACTTTACATACTTCCCCATGGTGCAACCCTTGCACTGATATATCTAAGAAAGTGTTCACATTGGAAGTCCAGTAGATATTTGCTGCATGACTTTCAAGGCTCCATGATGAAGGTGGCCCCATCGCCTGTGCCATAATTCACCCTCATCCCTACTCACCACTTTTTCTGCCTTTCCCATCATGGCAGCGCAGCCTTCTACCTCCATCTTGTAGATATTATTACCTTGAATCCCTATCCTCTTGGCTTGACCCATTGTTTTATGTCACAGGAAAGCTTTTCCATTGCTGAAAACAATGTCATAGCCTTTGTCCTCCAACATCGTGACTGAGACCAAGTTTTTCTTCAGACCTGGAACATGCATAACATATTTTAATTGAAATGGTTTACCTAACTCCCTCTCAAAGGTTATGGTACCAGTGACGGTCGCACTATATCATCCATCATCGCCCATCTCTATATGCATTTGGAGATATTTCTCCTCTAGGTCACTGAAAAGCTCCTTATCTCCCATCATGTGGAAGGAAGCACCACTATCAAGATACCACACCAATCCCATTACGCTTGATACCAAGCATGCAATCAAAGAGAAATAAATTTCAAATTGCGAGGCAAGGGCCTCACCAGCTGCAGCTCCAGCAGCCTTCTTGTTCTTCTTCTTCTGTGGGCAGTTAGTGGCAAGATGCCCATGTTCGTGATAGTAAAAACACTTCACCTTGGAAAAATCTAGCTTCTTGACTTTAGAATCAGATTTTGAATGGAATTTCTTCCCCTTCCCTTTCCTTTCCTTGGCAGCCAAAGAAAAATCCTCTTCATCATCATGCTTTGATGAAGAACCATCTCTGGTGTTCTGCCTGAACTCCTCCTGCACTAGATCCGACCACATTTGTTCCCAACCTGGCAGTTTTTCCCGTCCATTGACAGATTCTTGATAACTGTGCCAACTCTTAGGAAGTCCCAAGGGAGCCAAGCTCACAAAATCATCAGTAGCATCAGTCATTCCCACACTCTCCAGTTCATCCTGGCATTGGACAAACTTTGTGAGATACTTAGTAATATTGTCGCCCTTTTCCATCTTGATATTTCTGAGTTTATCCTTCAACGCCAATTTCCTATGGTCGTTGTTGCTTTGGAAAATATCCGTCAAAGCCTTCCACATAGCATATGGAGTGGTTTTCCCATGAAGGCTTGAGACAATGTGGTCTCGTACACCTTCCAACAGAATCCTTATTGTCTTCGCTACTTTCTTTTTCCATGCTTCAAGCAATGCAGCATCCATCAAAGTGGGCTTAGGAACAGCACTGTCGATAAATTCCTTCAAGCCATTATCTTCAAGCACCGCCTCTATCATGTCCTTCCAGGCAATGTAGTTCAAGATACCCTCAAGTGCATACTCTAGCTGCAAGCCATTGAAAGCCATTTCGATGTTTATTCAACTGTCACACCAAGAAATTGTTGCAGCAAATTCGAATTGTTTCCACCAACAAACTCAGCTACTGCTTCAAAATTGCAATCTTCTTTGCTCTGATACCATGTAGAAATTTTAGTACAAATTATGTATTTCCTAGATTCTCTTGATCTAAAAATTTTATTCCACTGTTAAATACATAATCTCTTCTACAAAAATCTTTGCAGAAATTTAAAACACGATCGCCAATTGCAAACACATGAAGAAAGATCAATCACACATAACACATATTTTTTTACCGAGAAAGCATAAATCTAAAAACCCCATTATCATATATTATGTTTATATGATGGATCATGAAACAATCTCATACAAAACTCTAATCCAAGAGCTCTTAGTACAATATACAATCATCTCACACTATCATACAAAAATTGGCAAATACATGCACCAATTTACTACCTCCTGACAGCTTGCCTCCACTACGCAATCCCTGTTGATAACAATCCCTAAATGAATGAGATCCTTCTTTCCTTGACTACGCAATCCTCATTGGCATCTCCAATGTGTGTGTGGTTGCATTAGTGCACCCCCCGATGTCACAACTAATAGTCAAATTGTCCCTTTCACCTATCTCTCAACTGGGTCTCCACTGGATCTGACATGCATGTAGTTGACAGTAGTAAATCTTCAGTTTCATGTGAGACCACTGCTTGTGAATTAATTAAATAATTAATTCATTGATCTCTCACTAGTGTATGTTCAGTTACAACAAGCACAACTGAGTTTAACTCACTTAACTGAGTTAAACTAATTTACAAGTCACATAACTACACATCCAACTCTATTACAACTTTGAATCACTCAGTCACAACTAAGTCCACTTGCATGTCCCACCAACCAACCACTCAACTCGAAATCCACTTAGCTAACTAATTTTCCACTTCAATTAACTATTTCCAATTTCTCATTGAGAATAGATTAATGTTTATAGTCCAATTATTATTAAGAGATAATAATAATCGACATGCATTCTATAAATAGACATGCGATCTATAAATAGACTTCACACATGCATCTAAAAATAGAACATCATATATAAATATAATTTTCTTACCATTCTAAAAATAGACTCCCGCTATAAATAGAATTTTCTCACTATTCTAAAAATAGACATACACCTAAAAATAGCCTGTGGGCCCCACCTAGTGTAGGTGCTTAATTTTCACTAGGATCGTCATCTTGTTGAATCTGAATACTATATGATTCCACTAGGTTTTTAAAGAGGTAAGTCGAGCCTATTATGATATATGTACATTCATTTCTTAGTGAAACTTCCATGGATTCTTGTGCAAGAGATAGATTATATAGTTTGATATTCTTGAAAATATCACATAAGTTATTGGAAGAGGGGTATAAGTCAACAAGGGTAATCTTTGAAAATATTTCTATATTATCTTGGAAAATAAAGATAAATTCATTAGGGTAACTTTTGATAGGTTTTTATGGGTTGTGAACAAAAGAAAATTAATTAGATTAATTTCTTGGAAAGAACCCATGAATCTGTGTGCATAGAAAACATAGCTTACCCATGTTATTGTCCTCAAAATATTGCACGAAATTTGTATTTTTATGCATAAAAAGACTACTATTATGTAACTTAGTATTCTTTTGAAGAGAATATGTATTGCATGCAAGATTTAGTTAGCTTCCTTTCGAAATAAATGTGTTTTTCATGCAAGAAGTAATAGTTATTATGTTACTTTTATTTGATAAATGAATATTTATTGCAGTCACAAAGAATATCCATTGTCTTATAGAAGTATATATTTGCATGCAGGGAAAAGAATAATTGTTTCTTGAAATAGAAATTAGTTATTTGCATGAAAAAAAAATATAATCATTATGTTTAATATTTCTTGAAAATAAATAAGTTATTTTCATGCACAAAAATAGAACTATTAGGTTTGATATTGTAGAAAATCCACATAGAGTCAGTTGACCTTATAATATGCTAAATAAAATACTTGAATCTATTCTACAAATTGTGAAAACCAATTACGATTGCATAATCACATGAACAATAAAGATAAAAAATTTCAATCGCACAACACAAATTTTTTTCTGGGGAAAGCATCAGCTAAAAACCATGCTATCTTTATATTGCATAAGTCAAAGAATATGAAACAATACAATGCTTCTCTCATGATTGAGATCTCTTTGCACTCTCTTTTTCTATCTCACATTATCCTAGGCTAACTTTGGTTCAATACTTAACTAATTTCTTGCCTCTATATGCCCTACCTTTCTGCACAATCCCTAGGGAAATTGAGCCCCTATTAATTATGAAATTACCCAATAATTATTGCACAATACATCTAAGGCCTTCTGTTGACTCCATGCACCACTTGTACAATTTTCTAATTATACAACTAATAGTTCACTTCCCTTTAACTCCAATCTCAACTAGGTCTTCATCAGAACTAACATCATGAGCTATTTTTAGCGAATTGTGAGTAATCCAATTGATCACTGCATGTGTATTAAATCATATTTAATTCAATGGACCTCTCACTAGTTCCTCCATCAGTTAGAACTATTTAAACTTATTTTAACTCAAATACTTAAATTAAATAGTTACAACTCAAATTAAACTACAACTGGACCCCTTAAAACTTAGGGAGAACTCTACATTCCTCTTTTTTGACCCTCAACTCGAATTGAATGAGCTAACTAAGTCTTCCCGACTTAGTTAACTCATACAATTTGTCATGTGATGTGGAATTACAATTTCCTTATAATTTAATTAAGGGAAAATTAAATTAAAAGCTGTGAAAAATAGAAATATTATGTTTGATATTTCTTGAAAAGAAATAGTTTGTTTGCATGCACGAAAATTATAATTATTGTGTTTGATATTTTAGATAAGAAATATGATCTTTGCATGCATGAAAAGTATATATATGGTGTTGGATTCCTTGAAAATAAATATGCATAAAAAGGATGACTAATGTGTTAAAGGAATATATATTTTACATGTATGGAAAGAATAGTTATCAAGTGAGATTTCTTGAAAAAAATGTGTTATTTTGCATACATGAAAATATTCTTTTGGGAAAGAAGATGAATTTGCATGCACAAAAACCATAGCAATGTGTTGGTTTCTTTAGAGTATATATATCGATAGTGGTGGTTTAATATTTTGGAAAATAATAAATGTATTTGTATGCTTTATTTTATTAGTTTTTTGGAAAATAAAATATTTTTTTTCATGACTTATTGTGCTAGATTTCCTGGAAAAAGAAACATGTATTTTCATTCTCTATTGTGTTAAGCTTTCTTTTGGGAATATTCTTTTTGGAAAACATATGCATTTTCATGCATATTAACAACATCTATTGTGTTAGCTTTATTTTATGAATTTGTATGCACAAAAATTAATAACCCAATGACTAGTTTCTTTTGATAAAGTTTATGTAATCGCATGCATGAAGATCATAACTGATGTGTTAGCATAAAGAATGTGTTATTCTGTGAGGGAAATAATAGTTAATGTGGTATTTGTTTATAGACATACTTTGATTGATATACACTTATAACTAATGCATGTGCATTATTGTTAAAGAAATCATGTCTCGATATTTTGTTTACAATTTGTGAATGCACATGAATATATGATTAAACATCACTAGTATAGATTTATTATTGGTTTGAGTAATACTTGATCTAATCATGATATCAAAGGTTGTTGACAGTAGAAATTGTAGGAAAAGTCTGCGAAGTATGTAAAAGATGGCTTATGTTTAACATTTTGGGAGGGAAAGAACTAATGGTCCATACATATTTAGGAGTGTCAATTGCAGGATGGTCCACTCATGGAAACAACTAGATCACAAATATATAGAGATTGAGGATTTATGAGTAGATGATATCTTGATGATTGTAAGATCTTCTAGTTAGATATGTTGTATTTAAGATCATATTTCTTTGTAATATTTTATGAAAATGGTTAAGGGATAGACTCCCTTACAAGCCATTGAGTGAGGGGTGAACACCCTCACCAGTGTTTAATAATAAAATTAATTTTTTGTTCATTTTCACCGGGGTTTCCAAGGTTTATTGGTGCCTAATGATGTGATTGGATGTTGTGCCATTTTTATGATGTTGATTCCTTTCATGATGTTACATTTGTATTATCAAGAATGTGATTAACTATTTGAGTTAAAATAATCATGGAATTGATGCAAGGTTACATCAATAAGTTTAAGTTAATATGCTACAATCGTGGAAGTTAATGGTTGTGTAACTTACTATTCATTTACTAAGGATTACTCTATGTAATGATGATGGTTTATCCAATGGTCATTGAAGGATTATGGAGAGTAATTTAGAAAGTTATCTGGGATTTTACAAAAATAAATGAAAAAAGATTAAAAAATGGATGCATTGATATGTAAAACAAAAAGCTTGAGATTAATATTTTGCAATAACATTAGAAATGGGTGTTGACTACTTAGAGATCAAATTGATCTATTTCTAGAGAATTTCATTTTTTTAGTGTTTCAAGTTTCATGTGTTTTAATTATTTTTGGAAAAATGAATAATATGAGTTATGTGAGGTTACAGGGGGATATTACAAAATAAATGAAAAAAGATTAAAAAATGGATGCATTGATATGTAAACTAGAAAGCTTGAAATTAATAGAAAGGAGTGTTGACTACTTAGAGATCAAATTGATCTATTTCTAGACAACTTCATTTTTTCTTTCAAATTTAGTGTCTTTTAATTATTTTTAGAAAAATTAATAATATGAGTTATTTTCAAATTTGTCAAATATCACATAAGTATAATTTTGACTTATAACATAATTCCAATTAAATCTAGAACCAAATTTTACCATAACATAAGTAGAATTTTTTATTTATAACATAATTTTAATAGAACCAAATTTTACTAGATGATTTGAGTATTGTTTATCTGGTGCTTTAAAAAAATCATTTAAAACATTAAAAAAATAAATAAAATTATACAAACACAATTAAAAAATGTTTAAATAATAGCTATTAAATAAATTTATAACTTTTTCCAAAAAATATAACACAATTAATAATATGATACTCTAAAAAAATCACTATATTTTATTATTTAAATCATATTTTTAATTCAATTTAGGGTTCTAAAATACTTCTAAAAGAATTTCAACAACTACTATTAAAATTTTCAACCAAATTGTAATCAAAATTATTTAAACTATATTTTATTGTTTAAATCATATTTTTAATTCAAGTTAATGTTCTAAAATGCTTCTAAAAAAAATTCAACCATTACTACTACTACTATATATATATATATATATATTATTTTAAAAATATAAAATAAGAAAAAAAATTAAAATGTTAAACTAAACTAACACAATATATATACAAATAGACATATACATAAACAATGACATTCAGGTTAATGTATCCTTGAAACAAACGCTGAGATGCTTGGTCAATACATAACCAAAAATAATATACCATTGAGAGAGTCAGTTTCTTCTTTATCATTTAAAAGGGAGAAAACATTTTTAAAAAAACCAAAAAGATGCGAAAGCTATAATTTAAAAGAGAGAAAACAAAAAAAACCAAAAAGATGCCGAAGCTTATATTGGAGTGGTTACAATAGATGCATCAACATATTCATAATATCATAGGAAGGGTGACTTTAATATTCAGTAAAGGCTTTGTACAAAAACAAGTGACAAACAAGTGTCAGAACAAAACAAAAATAAATAAATACTATGAAAATAAAAAAACACAGTTTAAACAAACACTATTATACACAAAGTCAAACCTCTCCACAATTTTAAATATATATCCATTAACCAGCTATTGAAAGCAATATGAATTTATAAATCTAATCATGCGTAAAATTAAGAACAATTCATCGACATAAATCCATGAATCCATGCTGACGTGAAAAATAAATAAACAAAAGTACAAATTTCATAAAATATCAATATTTTAAAAAAAATTATGTAATATGATGACAAATTTAATTACAATTATAAATATTTATGGTAGGAAATCTGCTTCCCTGAAGTACAAATCGAAAGATTTACGAAAAGCAATGGCCAATCACATGTCAAGACCTTTTGCTAAATAAAATGAGTACACAAATCAAAGAGCCATAGTGTGGGTCATCTATAATTTCTTAACATCTAAGATTGAATGAAAGTATGGAAAATTTGAAGGATGTAAGTTTATTTTAAAATTTAACATTTTTTTCTTAATATTTAAATTTTAATATATTTGATGATAATTTTGTAAAAATTTTAGATTTTTAATTATTTTATATTAAACACTATATAATATTGATTGTTTTTAAGGTAAAATAATTTTATATTATAAAATGTATTTGTTTCACATGTATCATTTTGATTATATATTGAATTTCACTAAAAAAAATGATCGACTCACAAATCAAAAAGCCACCGTCTAGATTATCTCTAATTTCTTTTAACAACTAAGGTTAAATGAAAATTACAAAACTCTATTTTATTAGGTATCTTTTGTAATATCCCATGGATCAAAATTCTAAATAAATCAACACATCACACAACACAACAAACATAAGAAATTGAAGCTCAATTGTGAATCCTGAATGGATTCACCACATAAATATTACCACGGGGTTTTCGTCCCGGGATCAATAATAGAACTGGGTAGGCCAGGGTCTCAACCCAAACATAATAAGATAAAATAATCCAGAATGTCCTAAATGCCTAGCTTCTCTCCCTTTTTATAGGCTTGATGGGTCAATACCAACAAGAAATACCATGGGTCAATACCATGGGTCAATACCATGGGAAAATACCATCAAGAAATACCATGGGGAAATACCATGGGTTAAAACCACGGGTAAATTCTATCCACTTTGACGGGATCAAGAAAGGGAATATTACAAATCCTCCCGCCCAAAGATTGCTTGTCCTCAAGCGATCCACTTCTATCCACAATAGAAGCATTTGTACATTAATACCAGGATCCCATACAATCCGATGTGCCCTCCACGTTGAATGATCCTGAATGGATCCTTCAATACCTGGATCCCAAGCAATCCTTTGGCCAATCATTTCCCCAATGGATTCTCCTGGATCCTAATGCCACCTGAATCTTGGGACCTGTGGGTTATGGTACCATTTCAACCCTCCATCGTTGTCCGCACCAAAGGGCCCAAGCTGCAATATGCCCTTGGCTGTGAGTATCCTCCCCTCAAAATGCATGATTCTCTCCTCATTTGATTCTCCTTAAGTGTATTCATCCTGGACCTCTTCACATGTGAGGATGAGTTGTCCATCCTTTCTGGTTGTCAAACATGGAGGTACTGGTGGACTGTTGTCTATACCTGATTGCCCATACCCTTTATGGATGTCCTCCATTGTATTTATAGATTCAACTACCACATCATCAGGAGGAATTGCATCCTTCCTTTCGTCATGTACTTTCTCAAGTTGACTGATCAGCTTGTCCTGCAAGTTTCTCTGAAGAGCATGGTGTTGTTGTTCACCATTTGTATTTGACTGCTCAGATCCTTCATAGGTCCTCTCCTGAAAACCAACGAACCCATCAATGGATGAATCCCCATGATCTGAAGAAGTCTCTAATTTTGTTATCCTTGTTGCCTCCTTATTTTCTGGACATGAATGGTCAAGTGCCCAAACTCCCTTGCATACAAAGCATAAGCCTTTCCTCCTTAGTTCATTCTTGTTGTCTCCAAAAATCTTTGTTAGTTCCTCCTTGGTTAACTTCTTTCTAAGTAGTTTGATGCTCTGTTTGATCAACCCCTCAACTAGTTCATAAGCAGCAGGTGATGCAATTAGCTCCTTCCTCCAAATGGCAAACAATTTGGATCTCAATTGTTCGCAGATGGCCCTATCTTCTCCTAAGATCGGAGACATGATCTTTTTCATGTCTGTTTTGATGTAGTTTGGATGAGATGTTGTAATTCCATTGCAGAAGTATTGGAGCATTTGAAGGATTAAATCATCACACTCTAGATCCAGCATAAGCATACCAAATCTGAATTTCGCCATGCGTTCCAAAATTGTGCGCTTCTAGAAAAAAAGTAAGAATGGTGGTGTTGTGTTGTCCAACCCTTGGAGTGCTTCTACCATTACCCGAAAGTCCTCCTCATGATGTCATCATTGTAGGGCAATAGTGGTGCTGTTAAGGCTATGATTTTACTGAGACAAGAAGCGACAGTGAGTCTAACATTTTCACAAGAATGCTTCAAGAACCTAGGTTGTATCAAAGCAAGCATGGATGGCTTCAAGGCCCAGCTTGACCCTTCCCATTCTGATTTATCTATCAAGCTCAAAGCCGCATTTAATCTGTCTAGCTGTAGGAGAACATCTTTTGACTTTGTACCCTGCAATTTGGATCCAAGTTCGAAGAGACACTTGCTTGTTACATCTTCCTTCCGGATATCTTTTGACTGCTGAAGAATAACATGGACCTTTCGAGAGAAAGGCCTGTCGCTCTGTTCTTGCTTCTGATTTGTATGTTGTTTCCATCTTTGATCCACAGAAGTATTGTAGCCCAAAGAATCGACTGATATATCATTATGTTGATTCTTGTGCCATTTCCAAAAACAAAATGATGACATTGGCATCAATGGATCTCAATACTTAGCTAATGAGAAACCTGAGAATGATCCCTGTCTAGCAATAGCTTCCCAACCTTTCAACACTGACCATATTTGCAAGAAAGACATGAATAAATATCATGGGTACATTCATAATATTCCATACAAATGAATAAATATCATGGGTACATTTATTCATAAGAGGCCATATACAAGCTATAAATGATTTTTTTTTAATCATGCCTTCAAATATTTTCACAAATTTAACCCACGGACATATAAATGATTTTCCCTTCACTTATATCTCCCAATAAAATAATTTACTGCAAAATAAAAATCAAACTAGGGTGATAAATATCACCGAAGTGAGAAATACTGGCTAGGGTGAAAAATAAATTTCACCGAAGTTCCTTGCGTAAAATTCTTAGGCTGCCAGGATGCACAGCTCTGATACCACTGTAATATCCCATGGATCAAAATTCTAAATAAATCAACACATCACACAACACAACAAACATAAGAAATTGAAGCTCAATTGTGAATCCTGAATGGATTCACCACATAAATATTACCACGGGGTTTTCGTCCCGGGATCAATAATAGAACTGGCCAGGCCAGGTTCTCAACCCAAACATAATAAGATAAAATAATCCAGAATGCCCTAAATGCCTAGCTTCTCTCCCTTTTTATAGGCTTGATGGGTCAATACCAACAAGAAATACCATGGAAAAATACCATCAAGAAATACCATGGGGAAATACCATGGGTTAAAACCACGGGTCAATTCAATCCACTTTGACGAGATCAAGAAAGAGAATATTACATCTTCTGTATTTGTTTCACAGATATCATTTTGATTACATATTTCTTTTCAATAAAACAGTTACAATTAGATTGAATTCGGCTGGGGAATGATTTGCTCACCCGTAAAATATCTCAATGCCTTTGCTAAATAAAATGAATACACACATCAAAGAGGCACAGTCGAATTAAATTTACAAATATTGTGTGTTTGTTTCACCGATATCTTTTTGATTAGATATTTTTTTCACTAAAACAATTAGATTGAGCTTGGCTGAGTAATGATCTGCTTAAAAATACATATCTTGTGAGTTTGTTTCACTGATATCATTTACAAATATTGTGTGTTTGTTTCACGAATATCATTTTGATTATATATTTTTTTTCAATAGAACAATTAGATTGAGCTTGGCTGAGGAACGAATATCTGCTTGATTACACATTTTTTTTTCAATAGAACAATTAGATTGAGCTTCCCTGAGGAATGATCTGCTTGATTATTTTTTTTTTTTTCAATAAAACAATTAGAGTGAGTTTGGCTGAGGAATGATCTGCTCACTAGTAGAATGTTCACTAGGATTTTATTAGGTTTGTGTGAGTTTCAATTACAAATGAGTTTAGCTGAGGAATGATTTGCTCACTAGTAAAATGTTTATTAAGTTTGTGTGAGTTTTATTTATTTTTTATAATAGTTTTACAAATAAATATATTATTTTGGTAGAGAGAGACAATTTATCATTTCTATTATATAATTTATATTAATTTGACTATACTTATTAAGAAAAGAAAGAAAACTTTTAGTAAAAATCACATTATCAAAGTTTTGTCGAAAAACATCTAGTGTGTGGTTCATCATCACAATGAACCACACTAAATGGTTTGAAACCCGTCCACAAAACTCTGATAATCTCTTTTTTTTTTAATGATATGGACCACTCACCACATAAGCCTAAATTATATGATATGTATAATACAATTCCTTCACATTCAGCTCAAAATAAATTATCAACGTCCAACTAAGGATCTGAGATGAAAATAATCATCAACTGCTAGGTATCAAGTTCAAGGTGGGATCCACTGACCTGAATCCAACACTAAAACCAGTTATAAAGCATGCAACATTTATATATGCTGCAATATCACTGCAATTTACAAATGTCTACAGCCAACTTGTTTGTCTGATCAAAATTATTGAATTTACTCTTTGTATGGGTTGTAGGCTAAAAACTATTCAATGGTCTGTTCCATCCCTTTGTCACTTGCTTTACCATTGCTGGCCAATGATTGCACAGTCTTCTCGGCAATAGAAAACCATTTTTTCTCATCTCCCCCTCCATACTTGATAACTGGAAGCACTGTATTATTGGTTCTGCCACAAGACTGAAATCTGTTGAAGCCAATGATTTCAGACATGGATCTCTTCTGGCCAATCTGAGCAGCAGATCCGCCCAATGTTTTTGTTTGTGTAATTCTGTGACTCTTTTCCACTTCCTTTGTCGAATTTACATCTGTGAAAACCATGCGTCCGCTATCTGTCGTTATCATCTGGGAGCTCAGAAACAATAAATCAGAATGCCTGATATCGCTCCATCGATGTTGACACATGGGATCGGCCACGACTATACGATGAGCAAACCGACGAGAGAATTGCAGCTCCTTCGACTCCTCGTCGGCTTCTGACATCAGCAGCTCTTTCTTTCTCCCGCTGCCAAAACACCCAATTGACCCCAGGCCTTCCGATCGCCCGCTCGGCTCTCTGAAACTGCCAGCTGGCACCCTAAATGACTCGGACTCTCTGTCCACGCTATGGGCATTTTCTCTCTGCACGAAGACTTGCAGAATCTGAGGCGCACTGTCATCGAGTCCCTCGGCTTCTTCGCCATCGTCGTGTCGGTAGACCTTAAACACGTCATCGGCCTCGACCTTCTGTCGACACAAAGGACACGTGGAGCTAGTTTCAAGCCACGTGTCCACGCAGCCAACATGGAACGCATGGCGGCACTTGGGCAGCAATCGCAGGACCTCCGAACCTTCGAATTTGCTCAAACAAACCACGCATTCTAATCCCTCTTTCAGGCCTTGCAGCGACGCGAATTCGAACACTGGGAGCGCGTCTATTACCGAACGCTCCACGCCCGAGTCCCTTCTTGGCAAAGCACCTGCGGAAACAACCGGCCGGGCCTGGCCGGGGTCGTGATGGACGATTAAACCTCTGCGCCGCCATAATCTGTTCCGGGCCACCCTGCGGTGCTTGGCATACACAAGCAGGAGGAACGCCAAGGTGAGAAGGGTTGTTAGAACTACGATTATGACAGCGATATTTGTACGGAACGGGGAGACTAAACGCTTACCCATAACACCATCGCTCGGGTCGTTCCAGGCAGGGTCGTTCCAGGTGGCACCGGTCCGCTGTGCTGATCCAGTACACACCATCCATGCCAACAATATCAACAAATACTCATTTCTCACAGCCTCCATTACTGCATCTTAATAACAATCATTCAATCCCTAAACAAAATCCCTCTCATTTCTCACATACTCCATTACTGCATCTTAATAACAATCATTCAATCCCTCAACAAAACTGTCCTGAAAACCGATCTTCTTTGAGATTGGAAATGTCGATAAATGTTCTATAACACTATAGAAAATTCGGAAATCTCTTCAAAATCGAGAAACCTCTTCAAAATTCGGAAATCTCTTCAAAATCCAGAAACTTCTTCAATAATAATCTGCATGTTTTTCCAATATCTCATCTCAATTCTGCATATTGAAGTTATTTAAGAAATTCAAAGCAAACATCCACGCAGAAATGCATATCCGAGAGATAATTACAAACGAACTCTGTCAAATTCCGCCGAAGAAGCAGGTTTTATTGAATCATCTGATAACGAAAGTAGGGCCAAAATTTTTGGGGGGGCAACAACTCTTGGCGTTTATCAAAAAAGCAAGAGACCCCACCTTCAATTCTCGATAAAAAAATATTTCAGGAATCACTTTCTGGGGCAGAGCGAGACTAAATTTAAATTTAAAGTGTGTAGTACTGTAACAAAGTGTCCATGCATTGACTTGGTTGATCGTGAAGGTTTCTATCTTCTTAATAGTTACCTGGAAAGTGACGAGTGTATACAAATATCCAATTTTCTCATATTTAATTTTAATATAATATTTTTTCCAAGTTTTTTCACTTTAATATTAATATAATATTGTTTTTCAATTTTGTTGTACTTAATTTAAATATACTATTTTTGAAATTAAATATGATTTTTCATGATATTTTCTTGTACTTAATTTTAATAAACTATTTTTGAAATTAAATATGATTTTTTTATTTCAAGATATCATACATGTGGAGATGGCGGTTCTACGTTTTATGAAATAAAAAGCGAAAATAAAATGATAAAAGAGTTAGACTTGGTTGTCATTGAGCTGTATGACTAAATTTTCAATCTACACGTTAGAGATATTTTTATAAATTTTTGTTTTCAATGTATATGTATAGATATTTTTATATAGATTTTTTCTTTTCTATGATATTTTTATATAGATTTTTTATTTTCTATGATATTTTTATATAGATTTTTTAATAAATTTTTAATTTGTATTTATATATAAATATAAAAAAGCAAAAGAATATGTAAATTAATTTAATTTTTTATATTTACTTATCTTTTATGTTTTATAGTTTATTTTCTATGTTTTAAAGTATTTAATAAAAAAAAAATAGAAATAAATAATAGTTAACATAGTTTTATAAATTAAATTTATTATACATTTCAGGTAGTCATTTAATTTATATAGCTAAACGCTTCATCATATATTTGAGTAGTCAAAAGTTTTAAAAATCATAAAATTAGCTAAATTATAATTATATTTAAATTATTATTATTAATAATTGTAAAAAAAATAATGTAAGTTAAACACACATATAAAAGCATGTAATAAGATTTTTAACTATAGAGATTCACTCCACTTTATTATGGAGATTTTTATTTTGTTACAATACCATGGCTTATCAATACCACATGCCCAAAAGATCATAACTCATTTCATATGACAGGTGTTCATATGACAATTTTCTTAGGAAGAGAATTGAACCTGTGATGAGTGCTATAATAGCAGGCCTCATCACCATTTAACAAAGACCCCACAAACCAAATAAATATCAATTTACTATAAAAAATATACTAAGATATTCTAAAATATTTTGTAAAATTTAAATATTTACCTCCACTTAATAATTATTAATAATTAAATTAAAATTATGGAAGTCTTATTTCAAACTAAATATACCTATTAACATAAATATAAAAATAAATAAAACATTAAATTTTGAAAAGTGAAAATCTATTAATATAATACCATATAAAAATAAACAAAAATGTATTAGCAATAATATGATAATTTAAAGCATTAAATTTTGAAAAGTGAAAAACTATTAATATAATATCATATAAAAATAAACAAAAACACGTTAACAATAATATGATAATTTAATGGTAGGTAATTGCCACTCTACATACATATAATTTTTGAATAAATGGTTTGTTGGATCAAAAAAGATGGTTTGAATGTTTGAGAAGATAAACTAGCCTCTTCCTAGATTATATAGTGTTTTTAAAGCTTTGAACACTAAGGCATTGATGAAAGCATTTGAGATGTTTTTTTTTTTTTTTTTATCATTTAACATATAGGGTTAGGATAAAATCCATTATTGAGCTTTAAAAAGAAATGGATTATTGAGCTTAAAAAAAATTCCTCGATCAAAGTTTTGAGACTTCCAATGAGGTTCCACTCAAATTTTCTTTTTCCCTCTTTGCTGGTTAAAAAGTGCAATATCTCTTCATAGACTCACCTATTTGTAGTCTAATTTAACTAATTTAATTTTACTAAAAGCATATTAATTAGAATAATATGATTTATTATTTAACAAAATGAAAAAAATATGCAAAGCAGATGTCATCACCATAAAATTGCCACAACTATGACACACCAATGATGAGCCTTTTGATGGTAGAGTGGTACAACTAAGCTACACTCAATTCAAAAACCAAATGATTCCACTCAAATAAAAGATTTATTGACAAAGGAGTTTGGGATCTTTCTGCGTTCTTGCTTAGCCCAACAAAGGCATTATATTCCTATTTATACTTAGAGAAGGAGAGATGCAAAATTATCAAGAAATAATTGCTTTCCTAGTCTTTTGGAAGAAGTTGAGAAAACCTTTTTTTTTTAAGAACCTATCATAACTTTTTCCTCAACAAAACAATTTTTTTTAACAAATTTCTTTTTCTGAAATCTAAATCTATAATTGCATAAAAATTCTTAAATTTAGAAAATTAAAATACATTTGAAGACGATGTAACATACCAAAAAAAAATCATGAGCTTGCAACTAAGGATGAAACTGCGATGAAAGTATTCATCAACTGCGAAATATCAGATACACTGACCTAAATCCAATACTAAAACTAGTTATAAAGCATGCAACATTTATATACGCTGCAATAACACTGCAGTTTACAAATTTCTACAGGCAACTAGTTTGTTCCCAGCAAATTTATTGATTTTACTCGTTCTATAGCCAGCATGGCTTGTGAGCGCAAAATTATTCAATTCTCTGTTCCATCCCTTTTTCATTTGCATTACCAGTGCTGGCCAACGATTGCACAGACTTCTCGGCAATATAAAACCATTTTTTTTCATCTCCCCGTCCAATATACTTGGTAAGTGGAAGCACTGTACTGTTGTTTCTGGCACAAGACTGAAATCTGTCGAAACCGATGATCTCAGACATGGATCTCTTCTGGCCAATCTGAGCAGAAGATCCACCCAAAGTTTTCGTTTCTGTCGTTCTGTGATCCGTTTCCACTTCCTTTGACGAATTTACATCTGCAAAAGCCATGCATCCGCTATCTGTCGCTATCATCTGGGAGCTCAGAAACAATAAATCAGAATGCCTGATATCGCTCCATCGATGTTGACACATCACATCGGCCACAACTATACGATGAGCAAACCGGCGAGCGAATTGCAGTTCCTTCGACTCCACGTCGGCCTCTGACATCAGCAGCTCTTTCTTTCTCCCGCTGCCAAAACACCCAATTGACCCCACGCCTTCCAATCGCCCGCTCGGCTCTCTGAAGCTGCCAGCTGGCGCCCTAAAAGACTCGGACTCTCTTTCCACGTTATCGACATTTTCTCTCTGCACGAAGGCTTGCAGGAGCTGAGGCGCACTGTCGTCGAATGCCTCGGCTTCTTCGACATTGTCGTGTCGGTAGACCTTAAACACGTCATCGGCCTCGACCTTCTGTCGACACATGGGACACGTGGACTTTGATTCCAGCCACGTGTCAACGCAGCCGACATGAAACGCGTGGCGGCACTTGGGCAGCAAGCGCAGGACCTCCGAACCTTCGAATCTGCTCAGGCAAACCACACATTCTAATCCCTCTTTCCGCCCTTGCAGAGCCGCAAATTCGAACACCGGAAGCGCGTCTATTACCGAACGCTCGACGCCCGAGTCCCTTTTTGGCATTGAAACGACTGCCGAAAGAACCGGCCGAGCGTGGCCGCCGGCGGCGGGGACGATTAATCCTCCGCGCCGCCGTCTTTTGCGCGCCGCCGTCTGTTGCGCGCCACCCTGTGGTACAAGCCATACAGAACCAGGAAGATCGCTAAGGTGAATACGGTGGATAGAAACGGAAGGGCTAAACGCTGAGCCGAAATATCATCGTCCGGGTTTCTCCACGCTGGATCGGTAAGCTGTGCTGATCCGGCACACACCATCCATGCCGACAATGCCAACAAATACACATTTCTCACAGACTCCATTACTGCATCTTAATAGCAATTATTCAATCCCTTAATCCCAATATCTCAATACTGCAGATTTAAGTTACTCAAGAAATTCGAAACAAGCATCCACAGGTTCTGCAGAAACGCATATACGAGAGATAATTACAAACGAGCTCTGCCAAATTCGCCAATGACAGTGAAAAGTTTGAAGCAGAAGTAGCAGGTTTTATTGATTCATCTGAGAACGAAAGTAGAGCGAAATCTTTTTGAGGGGCAAGTTTGCAACTACTCTTGGCGTTTCAAAAAAGCAGGAGACCCTCCCTTCTTTCTCGATAAAAATATTTCCGGGAATCACTTTCTACGGCAGAGCGAGACAAAATTTGAACCGTGTACTGCATTTTCGTGTGGTCGGCAAAATGGGGCCAACTGCTCATACGTCGATTTGGTTGAATGTCGTTTTCAGTTACCTGCGACGATGTAAAAGTGACGGAGTTTATACCATTACTGAATTTTATTATATTAAATTTTCAATATAATATTATTAAATCTTGGAATTTCTGGTGCTGAATCAGATAGAAAAATTTGATTAATTTTTAGAATTTTTGGTGCTGAAATTAGATAGAAAAATTGGAGTGAAATTTTGATTTCTGTTATTTAAACTCGTTTTCTTTACTATATATAGATTCAATAGGCTACAAAACTTTTAGGGATTTTGGATAGTGTAAGGTTATCCATAGTCGAACATGTGATTTCAATGAATTCGGTCAGATTTTAAAGAAATTTGATCTTAGAATCCACTCGAAAATCTCCAAAAAAATTTGATCGTACTCGAAAAATCTCCAAAAAATCACACTCAAAACAACTCGTGTATATATATATAATTTCAAAATGTGAGATGTGTAGAGATACACTCTTTTTGTGAATTAAAAGATTAAACCAACTTCTTCTTTTTTTGTAAATTTAGCAATACTTTTCCATTTTTCTATTTATCAAAATATAAGCAAGTTTGTAACAGATCAAAACTCGATAGCCTAAAGGAAACCAGGTCTATTGGCCATCTTAATCAGTTGAATACCATCCAGTATTGATATAGTTTTAATCTCCTATAAACTATTGATTCCATTCTAGTGTATCTACAAATGTCTGACAAAAAATAGTAAATGTAAATGCAATCCGCCAAAAGCATAAAACTTCGAAAAAGAGAAACAGTGAATCAGTCATTCGAGGACTCGACCAGTGCTGGGTCTTTGACACTGGAGCCTGGCATGTCCACTTGATGTATAGTTTGTAGTCGCCTCTCAATTCTTCCCAGTCGAACTGTTGCATGATGTTGAGAAATTCAAATGTCTTGAAGTTCCTTTTTGAGATCCGGCAGAATTGAAACAACATGTGGGTCTCCTCCCAGTTCCTGAAGGCTCATGACAACCTTTGCTAGAATACATTTAAGTGTCCAGTAAGTGTGAATAAACTAGTGAAAAAGGGATAGCCATCCTCTAGTATTCCCTGGATCAATAATGAAGTCCATTTCGTTTTCCTGTGTTTCTATCTCTTCCTCTTTGTGGCCGCATTTTCTCTCCCATCCCTGAATGAGAGTGTGAACTTGAGGGGGATTACCTGTAGTTATACTTCAAACACACTTCAAAAATGTTCTCCATAACCTCTTTTTTTTATTTCCTGCCTCGCTTGCTGGAGCCTGCAATGGGTTTGACCTTCTTCTGTTTTCCTTTTTCCTTGCCCTGTTGTTTTACAAAATGTCATTTTTCCATTGTTGTCTGTCCACGTACAAGCGAGAGTCTAACATGCCGCATATTCTTAGATAGAGATTTGAAAGGACCTGTTTTTACTTTAGAGAAGCATGAATATGGAAAAAGAAAGTCAATAACAGTTTTGATGTAACTGTAGGTAGGGCCCATTGCATTGTTGTTCTTGTTGACGGTGGCAGACATGGTATTTCTTGGACTAGAATGGAAAAGGAGAAGGTTCATACGACGTGATTCCATAAACCTTAACCCACAAAGACTCAATTGCAGATGAAAACAACAGAGAAGACTCAATTGCACAATATAATGATAGAGCAACCTCAACGAACGGGGGCTTCCATTACCCCCCGCAGTATTTCGACAACAAGGTTCTACCAAATAGATCCTGAATCCCTGCAGAAACACTAGATGGTGAACAAAGAAATGAAACAGAGAGCATGGGATATAGCCACCGCCAACATAGATACTAGCCTGGTCCTGCTTGGCCATACTTGCAAGCTCATACGCTTGAGAGACAAAAACCCTCTTAACACAAGGCCTACCCAACACCCTTCCTATCATTACAGAATTATAACCAATACCTATCACTACAGCATTATAACCCATACCCAACATAGAAGCGGAAGGTAAAATGACATGGTAGGGTGTTTGAAAGCGAGGAATGACCGCAGGGGCTGGGAAAAGCAGCATGAAAATTGCATTCTTCAAACATCGTAAAAAAATAGTAAATTGTAAATTCTTGGAATCATCAGCTTACAACCAAGAAAACCAGACTGCAAAGTATACCAATAACCAAAAATGACCGAATAACCATAAGGAAGGGTTGCATGAAAACTCTGAAACATTCGGTTGCCATCTTTAAAATTAAACAAGGGTCTGGAACAGAGGAATTGCCCCTTGCTGTAAGAATTTTGAGAAGAACAGAGCTAGCGCTCATCCAACTGACGTCAACAATCATGTTAAGGAGATGGAGGAGATACAAAACATATCAGGTATCCTGCAGATGACGCAAAACTTCTTCCTTAGCCACTGCTCTTTCTCCCAATTGTCGTCTGACAACAACGCTACCTTTCCGGTCTGCAACATGCCTTAACCCTCGTTCCCGACGGCACTGTTTCCAAAAAAATTCTGACATTATTCGGTGGCTCCCAGCTACTTCTACGACAGGTATTATGAGCCAGCATGTGACCATGTCCTTTTTTTATGTTATTGCCCTTATACAAGATCTCCCATGTGGTGCACGCACGCCATCGCATGCCACCTCCACTATCCTCCGATCTACCTCCACATGGCACCCCAATCGGGGGTCTCGGTCTCGAGAACTTTCCTTATCTCTATTGATAATGACCTGTAATGGGTGTAACTCAATATCCCGTGCCCTATGATATTCATTGATGTCCAGCTGGCATCCTTTGTGGCTGTAGCCCCAGTTGGCTAAGTAATATGCTACCTCATTCCCAACTCTTCGCACATGCAATGGGATGAGGTATCCAATATCCTACATAATCAAGCTGATCTCATGGATAAGTATAACAGTCCTTCAGCTTTGGCTTATCTTCTCCCATGTGGTTCCTTGCTGCAGTTTTTGGAGTATCCCTGTTGCCATAGCCGAATCCCCTTCAACAATAAGTCTTTTATAGTTTTCTCGAACAACAATTGTGTGATGAACCCTTAGTTAAACTAAGAGGGGGGGTGAATCAATTTAATACATTCACGGAAATTTAAAACTTTTTATTCAACTCATTTACACCTTCATTTCATAAGCAACTTAATACATAATGGATCAACAAACATAATGTGTGGACAACAAGTAATTAAATAGATTAAAACATCTCATCAACACTTAATCATTAAGCACATAGACAAAAGATATAAGTGGAAACCCATAAAATGAGAAAACCACATCTTATTATTGTTATGATGCAAAGGCAAGCTCCAACTCCCTCTCATAACTAATTTTTTGTAGGCTCCAACCTACAAGAGGCTACTACCCCAAATTCTGCAAGCTATAACTTGCAAGGAAGCTCCAACTCCCATCTACTTTCTGCATGCTGCAACCCATAGGAGGTTCCTACCTCAACCAGCTACAACTGGAAATCTATCAAGCTACAACTTGATATGGAAGCACCAACTCCCTCACACTTTCTTTACCTGGATATTAGCTCTATTTTTCTCCTTCTTCAATGCTGCTCTTCCAGCCTTCGACTCTGCTTCATATTAGCTCTAGATCTGCACAACATTTCTATCTACTCTCTCTCATTCTTCCATTCTATAAAATCTCTATGCATATTAAAATAACATCATTTATAGAGATCACTTCATGGCTGTTTGCATTCTATATGGGAATATGAAGTGAACATGCATTACTCTTGCCTTCCACCCATTCATTTCCTCACTCATCATATTCAGGATGTTACAAATATATACAATTATTATAGTATCAAATAGAGTTTTTCTTTGCCTGGGAGAATTTCCTTTGCATCACAAACAATATAAAACAAATAATAAATGTACAATTACATTCAAATATTTCCTTCATCCCTTTCAGCTTCTTATATTTTTTGTGTTTGTCTTTTTTTTCTTGTTGTTCCTTTGGCTTTTATGTTTCTGCAGTTATGTTCGAATTGTGCTGCATGACCACCATTTTGCTCGAATCGAGTCTTGCTATTGCACTGCTCTACACGAGCTCCAAGTCCTTTTTCTTACCCGAGCCTTTTCTTGCGTGTTCAACCTTTTCTTTTAACACACAACTGCATCTACATGACACTTTTCATCTTGGTCGGCTTCTTTAACCAAACCCACGGATCTGTGGGTTATGGCCCACATAACTCTCCTTTTACACGTAGCAGAATACACCTTTGGAGTTAAATACAACATACATACATTAGCGATCAAACAAAAATACTTTAAACCAGACTACACATAAACCCAAATCTCTTGCATGCACGCGAAACTCCCTGCTGGAGGGTCCCATAACACCTTGAACCAATCGCAACACATCACATTTCGGAAAACTTACCAAACAACCTTAACAACGAGCTTATCATTCCGCCGATGCGAAGTTGTGTTGTAATCTCCACTATAGATATTCGCTAGATCTAACGATCTTGCTATACCTCTTTGTCTTATCGCAATCGTTCGCTCGCAAGTTTAACTCTTATCGATAACGCTAAACCATATAATTTGCGATGTGCACTAGTGCGCAGTGCTGATACGTGGCCCCTCCCTCATTGCATCGCCTCCTTCCATCCTTCCCACATCGCATCGCAAACAACTTACCATACTCTGCGAACTCTTAACGGTAACCTCTAAAATCTACGATGTGCGCTAATGCGCAATGCTGACATGTGGTTCCTCCCTCATCACATCGCATCTTTCCATCCTTCCTGTATCACATCGCAAACAACTTATCATACCATGTGAAATCTTAACAGTAACCTCTAAAATCTGCGACGTGCGCTAATGCGCAATGTTGACACGTGGTCGCCCCTCATCGCATCGCATCGCAACCAAATTAACTTGCGAAGTCATCTTAACCGTTCATCTCTTGCCTTCACTTCTGCGATCTAATCCTGGTCGTCCGTTCACCTTCTTTGGAAATATTCTAAGTGTAATCTACCTTACTCGATTTCTGTTTTTTTATATTGTCACCACTCTACAACATCAGTTCCTCCACGCCACTCCTCCTGAGCTTTTTCTGTATTCTTCAATGTGAATCTCTCCTGAGCTTGTATTTTTTATTGAATCTCATCCCGAGTTATCACACTCGACATACACCTTTTCATATTGATTAAAGCCATAATTTGAAATTTATTTCTTTCAACCTGCACATAAGTTTATCTTCTTACAACTTAGCTTTGGCTAATTCTCTCTTTGCATGGCCTTCTCTTCCTACAGAGCCCTCTCTGTCTGTTGGCTCTTTCCTCTCTCTCTCTTGGCCTAATCTTCTTTGTTTAATTAACCTCTTCCTCTTGACTCTCGTCTCTCTCTTATGTTTTCTTACGACATTATTGCCTGATATGCTTCTTGCCTTATTGTTGCTACTTCTCTACTTATTTGTTGTCTTTTCTCCTTGTCTGCCTTGCTTCTTAGCTGCCTTTGCTTCCTTTGCCTTTTTTATAGTTTAGGTTCTGCTCATTTGTGCTCCTTTTCCATCAATGATAGTATTTCCAACATTGTGAGCCCTTGTTTGACCGCCATTAATTCTGCCTCATTGTTGGTGGAAAACCCTAGCTCCATCATATAAACACTATAGACAGAACCTTGGGAGTTTCGGAAGATTCCACTTTCTCCTGCCTATCCTGGGTTGCCCTTGGAGGCCCCATCGTAGTTTAGCTTCAGGAACCCTAGCGGTGCCTGGAAGTTGTCTGAAGGACTTTTCCTGATCTGATTATTTTTCCATAGGTTTCGAGCCAGCATTTGTGGTTTTAAATTCAACATGACAAGGATGCGGGTTCATTTCCATTTGTAGTCCAATCTTTCTCGCTCAATTTGTCAGCTAGGATGGTCTACCGGATGTTTTTGAGGATTACCTGCCAGATATGATCGTGTTGTCTTGTGTCCTCCCTGAAGATTCTATAGTTCCTTTCTTTCTAGATGACCTAGAGGAGAAATCCCATTGATAATCTCCAAGCTCTGTTGAGGACTACACAGGTGTATCCCCCTTTCCTCCAATTAACAATGGTCTGAGTGATACTAGTATTATCTCTGTTAGTTTGTTGCAAGACCATCGCTATGTTCTACCATAGTTCTTCTGCAAGGTCACAAGTATTTAGTAAGTGTTCTAAATTTTCCTCCTGCTTCTTACACATTATGCATAGTGAAGGCCCCTGCATTCCTCTTTTTTGCAGTTGATCCCAGGAAAGTATTTTGCGATGACTCACAAGCCAAAGGAAATGTTCTATTTTCGGCCAATGTTTGGTCGCCCATATTTTTTTCCAGAGCGGTATTGTAATGCTATGTAGATTGTTCGATTTTATGTAGTACCCTTCCTGTATGGTAAACATGCCTTTATTACCATATCCCCATCGCAAAATGTCGTCCACATTAGCAGAGACTATTTTCCTGGTTTTAATTTCTTTTTCATAATTATTCCATTGCATTGTTTGACAAAAATTTAGCCATTGGTCTTTACTTCTCCAGTTCCTCCACTATCCTTCCTTTTCCCCATTCCAGTAGTGAGCCACTGATCTTGTATGAGGCATATTAGTGAATAGGAAGATCTCGCCTAAGTCTAAACGGCTGAACAATTTTTCCCTATGATGCCATAAGTCTTCCCAGAATAAAGCTGTGTGACTAACTCGAACTTCCCAGAAGCTATGCTGACGAATCGGGTCTGTGCTTATTGTTGCTAGGTTCCAGATGTTAGATCCTTTAGGGGTGGCATCAAATTTCAATTTTCCTACAGTTGTGCATGGCATGCCATATTTTATTTCCCAAATGATTTTCCATAGGTCTCTGCCTCCTTGAAGCCACCTCCACCATAGTTTAGCTCCCATTACTTGATTAAGAACATAAGGACCACGTAAACCCAATCCTCCTAATTTTTTGAGTTTAGTGAGCTTATCCTAGGAGATAAGGGCCCATTTTCATGATTGATCTGTACCCTGCCACATAATTTTTTTGAATATTTTGACCATTATGTTGCAGATAGTTTTAGGGGCAGATCGTCCAGATAACTAATAAATTGGGATTGATTGAAGAACAGAGTGGAATAGGACCACCCTGCTAGGCGCATTGAAAGCACGGAAAGCCCAATTCTGTAATCATTTCTGGATGCGGTTTAGAAGGTCTTTATGATCAAAAATCATAAGGGAGTTAAGGCTAAGAGGGGTGCCTAAATAATTCATAGGGAAAGAACCGAGATTAAATCCTAGAGTACGGGAAAGGAACCTCTGAGAGACCTCATTGGAGTAAAAAAAGTAAAAGTTAGACTTGTCATTGTTAATGACAGTCCTAGAGGCTGCCATGAATTCTTTAAAAAATGATAAGATGGCTTTAGCTTCCCTTAGTGTAGCTTGACAGAACAGCATAATGTCATCGAAAAACTGTTGATGTGAAAGAGTTAAGTCAGCTCCCCATAGGTTCAGACCCCTTAATTTCCCCTCTTGGAGTTTAGATTTAATCAACTGCCCTAGACCTTTAGCTACTATGATAAAAATAAAAGGGGATAAAGGATCCCCTTATCGAAAGCCCCTCAAAACATTGAAGGGGTTGGAAGGAATACCATTAAGTAATATTGAGAAGTTGGTAGAGGAGATAAAATACATTAGCCATTGAATCCATCTTCCATCAAATCCAAAAGCTACGAGAACTGCTTTTAAATATGACCAACTTAAACGATCATAAGATTTAGACAAATCGAGTTTGATTAGCATACCTTTTGCTTTAATATTGCAAAGTAAATGGATTTCTTCCCGCACCGTTACTATACCATCCAAAATTTGTCTGCCTTTCACAAACCCTGTTTGTTTTGGGGAAATTAGACTCGGGAGAATTGATTCGAATGGAAAATGGCATCAACCCATGGTATTCATCTACCCATGTTATCCATCCACCCATGGAATTTACCCATGGTATTAATCCACCCATGATAATTATTCACCCATGGTATTGTAAGTGACCCATGGTATGTATCCACCCATGGTATTCATCCACACATGGGATATACCCATGGTATTGTAAATGGTATCTACCCATGGTATTGTAACTCAAAAAAGGTTATAAATAACAAGCCTTAGTTTGTAAAAGGATAGATTTTTCACCACAATGTAGCTTCTACAGTTATTCTCTGTTTTAATAAAAACAAGTTTTTTTGTAGTTTTATTTGCAGTGTGTTCTCTATTTTTTCTAGCATTCTAATTTTGCAAATCTTGTCAGATCCATTTCAATTTTTTTTTAGATATTGGGGGCCTCCCCCCAAGATCTAGATCAGTGGTACCAGATTCAGGTTATGCCTCCATGGGAATGAGGGTTTGAAACATATTTCAGTTTCAATGTTTTGCAGCAATCTTCAGCAAAATCCATGATTTTTTTGGGCGGCGAGTTTTCAGATTAGATATGACACTTTTGGTAAAAAATTTATAGAAAAAAAGACCAAATCTGGATTCCTTGCGAAAAAATACTCAAATTCAAAAAAAAAAATTGGCCAAATTGGAGTTCGGATGAGGGAGATATCGCTGATTCAAAATCAGCAATGCTGAAGCAATTTTTCTGACGACAATTCATGGACGGCGGTTCTCCTGTAATTTTTGCAATTTTTAGTGCAAAATTTCAGAAGAATGGATATAGATCTGAGCTCCTTTTGAAAAATCACCCAATTTAAAAGGAAATATTGGTCGAATCGGAGTTCGGATGTGGGAGTTATCGTTGATTTAAAATCAACTATTTTTTCAGAAATTTTGTGACGACGATACAGTTCCAGCGCGAATCTGAGAGTCTAGAGTCTCCAGATATTGGTTTCAAACACATGAGAAGATGCAGAATGATCATTTCATTTCCAAAAACAGGTTATAATAAATATTCTGAGTTATATTGACCGAGTTATGCTCATTTTAAATCTGGAGCAACATTTGGAGCGGGTTCCCTTTGGAGACGTGCCCTCCCACCCCGCTTTAGTAGGCACCTGCTTCACATTCATCAGTTTCATCAGCAGTTGGCACGGGTGCATTTGAGCGTGACCTCCACCCCAAGCTGCTCTAAAGCGGAGCTGTTGTCTTTCTCTGTCATGCCTCCGTTCTTAGTTCATGCCCCAAATCTTTGCTCAGGAAGTCATTGCTGAGCCCACCACCTTTCGTGGTCACACGGACAGTGCGGCATTGAGGTATCTGTCTCCAGATCTGGTTTCACGTTTTGGTTCATCCACAAACCCACACTTCATCGAAGTCCATTTGCTAGGCCGCACACTGTCAATATCACAGTTGGTCACAAGCATTACAGGGTATCTCTATCATCGGATCTTCGTTCATCACAGTTATGGGTTAACTACACAAAACCCTTCTCGGAGACAATATTGACAACAGGAAGCCTCGGAAGACTGCATTGAGACCCATTGTCATAAAAGAAAGTGGTCAGATAAAACCAGCGTAAACCCATGGTGTTCGTCCCCATTGTTCAGCCATACCGCTGCGGATTTACTGGCTGTTCATCACCCATGATAATTGTTTACCGCGGTGCCAACCAGTGACCCCATGTTATCGCTTATTACCGCCGCAGTATTCGTCCACCCCATGGGATATACCATGATATTGGTGTTATCCATGATGTTCTGCTCAAGGTTCATAAATAACAAACCTGGTTTGTTAGGTAAAGGACATATTGTCACAATGTAACTTTTAACTTCTGGTTCTTTCTATGTTCCTTCACTTGAGTTTTGGTTTTATTTGCAATCGTATTCTCTCTTTCTGGCATTTCTAATATTAAATCTTCATCAGATCCATTCAATTTTTGAGATCTGCAGGATGTCCCGAATCCAGATCAATAATAGGTTTTAATCTATTGACCATGATCGTTGAAAGAATCCTGTAGACAACATTGCATAAGGAAATTGGGCACAATCCTTCTGCGACATCTATATTCTCCTGTTTGGGAATTAATGAGATGAAGGTAGAGTTCAGAGCTAGATAAACCTGTCTAGAGCGCCTAGATTCTTCTACCAGTTCTCAAATATCATTTCCCATAAATGACCATGTAGCTTGATAAAAGTATGATATGAATCCATCAGGACCTGGGGCTTTATTCTTGGGAAAATTCCTGACCACCTCCTCCACTTCTTGAAAAGTAATTTCCCTTAGTATAGCCAAGTTTTGATCTCTGCTTGCAATTGTAGGAATATGTCTAGTAATTCGTGCAATGACAACTAATATATCATGCTCTAGTTCTGTTAATCTGTCACTGAAATGAATTACTAACATGGTCTCCATGTTGTTATGTTGCAAAACACAATTTCCATTAGAATATTTTAGTGAAAATATTCGGTTATGCTATCTTCTCTAGATCATAGCTTTATGAAAGAAGTTTGTATTTTTCTCCCCTTCTCTTAGCCATTACACTCTGGATTTTTTCTTCCAAAGTAGTTCTTCTTGCTTCCTTCGTTCTTCCAATTGTCTTAAGAGGTTTCCCTCTTCTACTGCAAGAGCCTCTGTTCTCCCATGAGTGATCATGTGTTGCTGAACATGCTTCATTTCTCCTTGCAATCTTTCCTTATCTTGTTAAATGTTTCCAAAATATGTTTTAATCCATTTTTTAATTTCCTGCTTAAGGTTTTTCAACCAGCGCTGAAACGAGTGCATTCTATTCCTGCCCTAAATATGGTTGGATTCCCACCATCCTTTTGATTTTTCCACAAAGGTAGGGCCCCTTAGCCAAAAAGATTTAAATCTAAATGGTCGATTCTTTTTGCATTCTTTCATGTCTATTTCCATTCTTATCTACCAGTGATCTGGCCCAAAAGTTAGGAGGATAGCTTCTTCATAGAACACATCCATACTAACTAAATCTTCTGAAGCAAGGAACCTATCCAATCTAGATGTTATTTACTCCTCTTTTATTATTCCACGTAAATTTTCCATTCACTGTAGGTATATCTACCAACTTAAGGTCTGTGATTAGATTGCGGAAGAGTTCCATTTACGGATCCTCTCTTATTATTCCCCCTTTTATTTTATGTTATATCCTTAATCATGTTAAATTCCCCTCCTAGCAGCCAGTATTTCTCTATATACATGTTACTGAGAGACCTTATACTATTCAAAAACTCCTTTCTTTCTCCTGGGATATGAGGCCCATACAATGAGGATATAAGCAAGTTTTCCTTTGTTCCTATTTGCCTAAACAGGCCTGTGAGAAGGTGAGGCAGTCCAATCCATCCATCTGCTATTATTTCTATAGGGTTCCAGAGTATGGCTATTCCCCCTGCACTTCCCCGTGATTCAATCACCATTGCCTCATAATGAGGCTTATAATATTTAAGAATGTCTTCTAGTTTTTGGCTAGAGACTTTCCTTTCCTGTAGCAGCAACAGTTGGGGCTTTTATGATTTTAATTTTTCTTTTAAATATCGCTATTTACCTTTACTGTTTAGGCCTCTAATATTCCAGGAGATCACTTTCATGGTTTAACTTTAGGGATTTGTTCTTTCCAGAATTAACTAACATCTCCCCTACCAGTTGGATCGAGTCATGCAAAATTTTTCTTCCTTTCTTTTTCCCTCCTTTTGATTGAGTACTTACTTCTTTAGAAGGCATATTTTTAGGGGTACTTACTTTCTTTTGAGATTGGGCTGTCAAATATTGCTCAAAAGTTTCTTTATACAATTTCTTTTGACCATCTGGGATGAATCAATCATATAGGTTTCGTCGTTCATGCAAGAGTTGTTTTAAAACTACTTCCTTCAAGCTTAAATCCTCTCTGTTCTGTTCTATATCCGTTGGCGATTGTTCAACTAGATTTTCTTCTTCTGCTTCAGTGGATTCTTACGAAGCCTTTCGTTTTGCATTTTGATTTTTCTGTGGTGCCAGTCCTTGTCCTTCGCTCGGGCTTTCCTCCCCTACCTTTGAATTTTCCCCCTATTCTTGCAATATTTCATATCAGTTCTGAGTGTTCTTCGATTTAGGAGTATTATTTTGGCTGACCTACTACTTATAATGGTTCTTCTTATTTGTCATTGTTGTGAATCCATCATCTTTTCAGGTGACCCTTCAACTACCTCCGAGATTTTCCTTGCATTGGAGCAGGATTATTCAAAGAGAAAGTTTTATAAATATGCCCATTCTCATGGCATCTGCAGTAATGAAATGGAATATTTTCATAGTCTAGAAGTTGATGCCATATTTTTCCTTCATATTCAAGTTCGATGGATTATGGAAGTGGCTCATAAATGTTCATGTACACACATATACGGGCAAAAGAAGTGTGTCAGCCTCGAAGCATTGTTTCAACAATCTTCACAAAACTGCTAAGGGAATTACCAATACATTCTAGAATTTTTGGGTCCCAGAAATCCATCGATAATGCAAAGGGTCGGACCTAGACCGGTGCATCCAAGAATTTTTCTTGATCTGGGTTGTATCATTCCTCCCATTGTCGTAAGAATACACCCGCATTGTAATAAAAGTAGGGACCTCCCTCAAAGATCCTTTCTTTATCAAGAAGATTTGTAAAGATGACAGTAAAAAACCCTCTGGGTCCAAACTTCAAATCAATATGTCCCTTGGGCTCCCATTTTTCTTGTATCCATTTCAGAAGATCTTTTTCTGTTGGCCAAATGCCAATGAACTTGCAGATTAATGCATGATCCTTCATATAACTTCTATACTCATCTAATTTATTTGTAGGAATAATGAATCTTGGTTTTTTCTGAGCTAGTGGCAGACATTGTCCTCGTGTCTTAGCTTGCCATTCCGCTCCTAATACCGGGCCTGCAGTCTAAGTGGAGCCTGCCTGAGGTCTCGTTTGTTTGCTGCTTTGTTCTCCAGCAGTGACGTTTCTATAGGAGGGGGTCGGGCCCCCCCGAGGTTGCAGACATGCTGTCCCCCAGCTGCTGCACAGTCTTAGTACCCTGCTGCTAGTCTTCCTGACAAGTTTCAAACACAATTAAACCCTAGCATTTTTGTTCCCCAAGTCTTGGTTCCTCCATTCCTCCTCAGTTCCTTCCAACAAAATTCAAGTCAAAGATTAAACCGACTTAGTTGACATTAAGTTTTCATATATATATATATATATATATATATATATATATATATATATATATATATATATATATATATAAATAATTTCAAGATATCATATGCGTGCAGATGATACATTACGTTTTTATGAATTAACAGATAAAACATTCTTAGTTTCCATTGAGTTTATCGACGAACTTTTCACTAGATGGCATAATTTTTTAATAATTTTCAATTTGTAATGATATATAAGTGTAAAAAAACATAAAAATATGTCAAATTCAATTTAGTTTTTCATTTTCACTTTTTTGCACGGTTTAATTTTTTATTTTTTATTTGAAGTGTTTGGTAAAGAAGTTAGAATTAGGTAATACATATAAAAAAATAAAACAATGGTTAAAAAATATTACAATTGGGTAATGAATACAAAACAAAGTTAAAACAAAAACTTTTGAAAAAAGATTTTGAAAAGTGAAAATCTATTAATATAATATGATATAAGAATAGACTAATAAGGGTTAGAAATAATGTGGTAATGGTTGGTTTACAAGTGTAAAATTGTTGAATAAACGGTTGGTTGGATTAAGAAGCCTGATGTTTAAATGATTGAGAAAAGAAATAAGCTTGTCGATGGTTTAAAGTGGTTTTTCTTAACTTTACAGGGATCTAGGCTGGCATTTAATTTCAATATATTATTTTTGAAATTATATATGACATGCGGGCACATATATGTTAGAGGTGTGGAGATGATCATTTACGTTTTATGAATTAAAAGATAAAACGGTTGAGTAAATTGGCATTGAGTCTTAGAGACCAACTTTTTATAAAAAATAGCATAATTTTTTAATACTTTTCAATTTGTATTTATATATAAATGCTTAAAACAACCAAACAAAAATGTAATATTCAATTTAATTCTTTTAGGTTTACTTTTTCATGTTTTTTTTAATTATTATTATATGGGTTTCCTAAAGAGATTAGAATTAGGTAATAAATATAAAAAAAATTTAAAACATTTGTTAAAAAGATTACAATTTTGCAACAAATAAATTTAAAAAAAAGTCAAAACATTAATTTTTGAAAAGTGAAAATCTATGAATATAATGTTATATAGGAATAGATTAACATTGGTCAGCAATAATGTGGTAATTTGAAGAAAATTAATAATTAGTATAGAATTCATGAATAAATGGTTTGTTGGATTAAATGTTTGAAAAATAATTAAGTTTGTCAATGTATATGTTTAGAATTAATGAATAAATGGTTTGTTGGATAAAAAATTACAATAGTTTAAATGTTTGATAAAATAATTAAGTTTGTTAATGGTTACAGGTGTTTTTCATAATTTTGGAAGATTAAGATATTGATTAAGGTAGTTGATTTTTTTTTCCCCTCACCTTTAATCAATGGTTGTGTTTTTCATAATTTTGGGAGATTAAGATATTGATTAAGGTAGTTGATTTTTTTTTTCCCTTTACCTTTAATCAATGGTTAAGATAAACTCTCAAGTGAGATTTAATTAAGGTTCTATTGGAGTCATAATAGACCTTCAATTGAGGACTTATTTTATCCCTTAGTCAAATTGAGACCTTGAGTGAGGATTCACTAAAATAAATTTTCCCTTTTTCCTTTGTTAAAAGGTGCAGTACCTTTTCATAGACTCACATAGTCGTAGTCTAATTTAATTAGCGTAATATCATTAAATAAAATCTAATTAGAAATAAATTAGACCAAATAAAATATATCATTTAACAAGTTGCAAAGTAGATGTCATCACCATTAAAAATATAAATTTAAACAAGAAAAAAAATTTCCACAACCATGACACACCAATGATCAGTGTTAGACATAAAACATGGGACATAATAGGATAGAGGTAGACATAAAAAACATGTAACTAAATGTAAAGAAAAAAACACAAAGCCAACATGTTGATATGTAAAATAGGATGCAACTATTGAAAAATGAAAGAAGAAATTCTCAATTTAATTTTTCCTTGATAAAATTGAGAAAAATCAATTTTCCCCATCAACAAACAACTTGGATGCAGTTAACTTGTGTGACATGGCCTGTGTCACCCAATTTACTCAGTAAATTCAAGTTACAAGAGTTAAAGTTTAGTTAAGCATGTGTGATTGCTAATTTGTAGCAATCAAGGTCATTTATCTCAGGTTGTTTTCAGTTAAACTAGTTCTAACTATTAGAGGAACTAATGGAAGGTCAGTTAAGGAGTGGGACTTCAGTCAAACTCAGTGATCATCCAATTAACTAATAAATCAACCCAAAATAACTAGTGCATGCAGAGAATTCAAGCTCCCCAGTTGTGGGTGAGATTCCAAGGCAATGTAACCTCAGTTGTAGACTAGTCTTAAGTGTACAAGTGTTGCATGTAGTCAGATGACCAACCTTGGGAATTGTGCAATCATTTTGGAGGAAATTCCTAAATAATAGGCGCCTAATTTCCTCAAGAATTGTGCAAGGAAATATGGGCTCAAGCAGAGGCATAAATTGACTAAGTCTGGGCCAGAGCTTCTCAGTGAGTAGAGAGAGAGGTTTTGCACTTGTACGTTGCGCTCAGTTGAGAAAAGAAATTGTAATACATCTCTATTAATCATATTAATGCAAGCAGACACTGGGGATTTTAGAATATTCCTTTCCCTAGGGAAAAAAATATTGGCATGCGTGTGATTTCTTATTGCATGTCTGATAATTTTGTTCTAAATTGTGAATTATTGTCCGCGGAGCAATAGAGTAGGTTCTTGTCTTGTAATTTGATTAAAAATTCATGAGGAGTTACAAATATACATCATAATTTCTGCATTATATCAAAGAAGGATTCACATTAGAGAAAAAATCGAACTTGTTTCTCTAGAGGTTTGAATTTGGAGTTCAGTGCAGCAGGATCTCTTCAAAGCTGAGAAGATGGCCTTTAGTAGACTAAGGCTAGGGTATGCCTTGGAAGACATATCTAATTTTTTTGCATCACATGGAAGAGGTATTGGATGAAAATGGATTGCTAGAATACATCAAGATAGATGTTGCAAAGCCATCAAAATATGACGCCCAAAACCTTACTCAGTGGAAGAAAGATGTATCCAAGACAATGAGAGCAATATTGGATGGATTACGGGATCACATTGTCTCAAATATACACAAAAAATAAACATTTATCGCAATGTGGGAAGCACTGACATAATCGTTCGAGAATAATAGTGACCACAAGAATCTGACACTTAAGGATAAACTTCGAAGTATCAAGATGAAAAAGAATGGCACTACTCTATAGTATTTGATCAAGTTCACAAATTGTCATGATGAACTTGGTGGGGTTGGTGTAAATGCTCCTGAATAAGACTTGGTAAGCCTAGCCCTTTTGGGCCTTCCCCAAAGCTGGCATAACTATCAAGATTTGGTGAACGAGAGGGAGAAACTACCGAATTGGGAGCGCTTATGGTCCGATTTGGTATAGGAGGAAATAAGGCGACTGGAAAGGTAAAGAAAGGAAAAGGGAAGAAATCTCAATCCAAACTAGAATCCAGCCAAGGGGGCAACAAGAAATATTTGTCCAAAATTAAATGCCTACATTCTCATGAATTTGAGCACTATGCCATGAAGTGTCCACACAAAAAGGCAAGTGATAAGACCTCAAGAAGAGAAGTGGGTGAAGCCTTGGCTTAATAGTTCGAGATTATATTTACCCTCATTTCATGCATGGAAAAGACAACGATGGGAAGCGTGCAATACCTAGACTTAGGTGCTTAGTTCCATATGACAAGGTGTAGAGGCTTTTTCAGTGACCTAGAAGATAAATATTTGTAGATGCACATCGAGATGGGGGACGATGGAAGGTATAGCATGACCGAGGTTGGTACAGTCACATTTCAAAGGGAGTCAGGATCCCCCCTTAGGCTCAAGGATGTCATGTTCATTCTAGGCGTAAAGAAAAATCTCATCTCTGTTGCATTTTTGGAAGACCGTGGATATGATGTGATCTTCAACAAAGGAAATGAATTAGTGAGACACATAGCCATGGAAAAGTGAAGCAGCTTGGGTTTCGTGTGAAGATCCTATATAAGCTAGATGTGGAATATTATGATGCATTAAACACAAAGGTGGAGAAGGTGCAAAGTCGCGATGTTGGTGAAATTTCGCATAGAATACTTGGCCATTTGCATCATGGAACCCTGAAAATTATGCAACAAATAACCACAAGCCTCCCCAAGGGAGCACTTGAGGAGAAAAATGTATGCAAAGGATGTACTTTGGGGAAGTAAAAAAAATCTACATTCCATGATTGGGACAACAAAGCACATGAAGTCCTAGAAACTCTCTACTCTAATGTCTGTGGACCTTTCTCGATAGCCTCCACTTCTAGACAAAAATATTTTTTCATTATTATTGATGACTTCTCATGGAAGTGTAGATCTTCTTCATGCAGTAGAAATATGATACATTATCCAAATTTGTCGAATTCAAGGCGATGGTTGAGAAAGAAATGGAAATTAAGGTGAAGCCTCTCAGGAGAAATAATGGAGGTGAGTACGTGTCAAATGAATTCAAAAATTGATGTGTGAAAGAATCCATTTGAAGAGAGTTGAAAACACCCCACAACCCACAGCATAATGGGGTGGCTAAGAGAAATAATTGTACCATTGTGGGAGTAACAAGGTCGATGTTGCATGACCAAGATCTGCCACTGCACTTATGGATAGAGGCATGAAACACGACCATATATTTTCTGAATCGAAGTCTGCATCGGATTCTGGGCATGATTACACCAGAGGAGGCTTTCTCAGGGAGGAAGTCAAATGTGTCACACATCAGGAATTTTGGAGCCTCTGTTTACTTCCATGTCTACAAATAATCAAGGAAGAAGCTTGAGTAGACAACAAAATTGGAGGTATTTTTTGGTTATACATAAAATCCCCACAATTACCATGTGTACTTTCCATCCCTCAGAATGGAAGTTGTGCAAAGGGATGTAAAATTTGACATGGAGAAGTAAATGTGGTGCTCTCTTGAGAGGGAGCTTCAGATCCCACCAGAAGAGGAGCTTTTAGCTCCAAAGGAGGAACCTTAGGAAGTTGTGGAGCAACCACAAATTGAGGAGAAGAGGGTGGAGAAAACCACTCAAGAAGAACCATATAGAGAATGTAGATAAATAAATAGGGAAGATGAGATATTTGTGCATGAGGTGAGGGAGAATGTGGGTGCTCCTTCAAATTTGCACAGGAAGAGAAGGTCACATGATCTAATGATTGAGCTTGTAGAGACTTAGCCATCCTCTTTCGAGGAATAAATATAGAAACCTGTATGGGTTGATTCAATGGTGGAGGAATATGAATCCATTGTAAGGAACAATGTTTTGGAAGTGGTCCCAATACTAGCAGATAAATCAGTTGTGGGTTCAAGATGGATCTTCAAGGTTAAGGAAGTAGTAGATAGAAACATACAGAAGTATAAGGCAATATTTTTCATCAAGGGGTACTCTTAATTTGAAGGGATTGGATATGAGGATACCTTTGCTCCTGTAGTAAGGTACTCATCCATTAGATCAATTTTTTCTTTATTTGTGTAGATGGGGTGGAAGATCCACCAGATGGATGTAAACAAAATTTCTCAATGGATTTATTGAGAAGGAGGTGTACATCGAGAAAACGGAAGGCTTTGATACTTTTCATCAAGAGTATCATGTCTTCAAACTCAAGTGTGTTGAGATTTTCTTTTAATTAAATTTGGAGAAAATCTCATGAAGGTGACAAAAATAGGATTTGTTGCTAAATTGACTCCATCTATTTCTGATGAGGAGTTAATGCATCCTATATTTGTTGTGAGTGAATTTATGATTCAGTTTCTATTCACAGCTATAAAATGTAAGCTCGTAGAGGCAAGTGAGCATGATGAGGAATGTGAGGTGAGTGGAAGAGATGAGCATATGAGAAACTCTGCTATTGTATTTCTCCAATTGATGAATGAGATTGTTGATGCCCTGTAAGGTGGACGTAGCCCAGATTGGTTGGGTGAACCACGTAAAAATCTACTATCTTTATCTCTCTCTTTTTTCTGTTGTGTGGTTGTTTTAAGTTTCTGTAGTGTTAATTACTCTAATACTTGGTATTAAAGCTGGTCGATATTAATATGTTGATGTCGATGTGGAGAGACAAGCACAATAAGCCGTGAGCTAGAGGGCGTTGATAATCCAATGGACCATCGATCAAATCTATCATGAACGCTGGCTTGACTTGTTGAACGGTGAAGCTATCTTTAAATCGATTTCTTGTTCCAAATATGCCGAGTATTATGACTTGAATTGCATTCTATAACAACGTTGAATCATATTCTTCACAAGTGGTTTATGATCTGAGTTCATAATCTAGGTAAAATTGTTGTGTTGAAATTTGTTGTCCGTTGTGGAGAAGTCGTGAGTTGTGGCCTGCTGAGAGGCTGTGAGGCCGGGATCGAAGCTCTGTGAGCTAACTACGTTAATGTAGACATAAGCCCTGAGCTGACAGCAATCCGTGAGCACAGTTTGAAGGAGCCGGACGCTGTGTGGTTGCCAACAGATCCGTCACCATGTGGAATCCAAGCAGTAGAACCGTGACAGAGAAATTGTGCAGAGCGTATAGCTGAAGCAGCGTTGAATGCGGTGAAAGGTGAGCTGCACGGTGATTTCAATTTTTTAAAATCGATTTGCTGCACGTGAAGAAGCCGTGAAGAGGTGAATTATCTTTTTAGGTCGATTTATTTAAAAGGTGACAATTATATCGTTTTGAAGTTTTTTTTATAAATCAATTTGTATATATCAATTTGAGTGGCTTTTTAAAAGTACAGTCGATTATATTTGAAAAAGGTTGGCACTTCATATTGTAAAATTTTGTTTTAAAAATCGATTGGTAATCATTTAAAATTCTATTTGCATATGTAACAAGGGAAAGACATTTTATAGGTGAAGGGAATTTTTTAAATAAAAAATTCATTTATTAAAAGTTGCAATTGGAGATTTTTTGTGACACAACATGCAAAAAACTCAAAGTGCCTGGTTTGAGATCGAGAAGTTCAATGGCAAAAACAACTTCGAGATCTGGAAAGTGAAGATGTATGATCTACTCGTGCAACAAGGCGTGGCGAAGGCGCTGTCGGGAAAAGCCAAACATCCGTACACCATGACAGATGATGAATGGAGTGACTTGCATGAAAGAGCACTGAGTGGCATTCGACTGTGTTTGGCAGATGATGTTTTGTTTAACATCGTGTCAGAGAAAACTGCTGCTGGTTTGTGGATAAAGCTTGAAAAGCTGTACATGACAAAATCCTTAACCAATAGGATTCTTCTGAAGCGACAGTTGTACAACTTGCGTATGAAGGAAGGTATGACGATAACTGATCATTTGAATACCTTTAATACTCTCCTGGTGCAAGTAGAAAGTATAGAAGTAAAATTTGAATCAGGAGATAAAGATGTAACTTTATTATGCTCGTTGCCCGAGTCATGGGATCATTTTGTTACTTCTATAAGTCTTAGTTCATCAGAAACCTTTGAATTTGATGATGTCGTTGGAGCTTTTTTGTCCGAAGAAACAAGGAAGAGGTCAAATTCAGAAACCTCTACATTAGAAGCAATGATGGTCAGAGGTCGTTCTAAAGAAAGACGCTTCAGTAAGCACAACAACTCGCATTCAAAATCGAAAGGGAAGAAGAGTAAGGTAAAGTGCTGGTTTTGTGGCAAATCAGGACATTTGAAGAAGGATTGTTGGAAGAGACAACAAACATCCAAAGGAGACTCTTTGACAGAAAAGAAAGAATCAAACAAGAAAGATACAGGTTCGACATCCATTTCAAGTATGAGTGATGAAGTGTTATCAGTTAGTTTGTCTAATCATGATCAACATTGGCTGTTAGATTCTGGTGCATCAAATCACATGTGCATTCATAGAGAGTGGTTTAAAACTTATAAATCAATCAATGATGGAGTTTTTTACATGGGAAATGATGTCTCGTGTAATATTGTGGGAATTGGAAGCATCCGGATTAAAATGTTTGATGGGACAAATAAAATTATAACTGATGTAAGACACATACCTGAACTAAGAAAAAACCTCATTTCACTAGGAGTACTAGACACTAATGGATATAAAACCTTTATTCAAGGTGGAGTAATGAAAGTTCATAAATGAATTTTACTAGTAATGAAAGCAAATAAGGTTGGAAATCTTTTTCAGTTAGAAGGAAGAACAGAGTCAGATCATGCTTTTATAGTATCTGAAAACGACAGTAATTCTATTCGTTTATGGCATCAAAGTTTGGGCCATATGAGCGAAAGAGGATTAAAAATTTTATCTGATCGTAAGTTACTTCCTAGTTTAAAATCTTATAAGTTAGATTTATGCAAACATTGTCTATTTGGGAAAAAAAACAAGTAGAAGTTTAAAACTGGAAAACATACTAGTAAGGGAATCCTTGATTATATCCATTCTGATGTTTGGGGTCCATCTCCTACAACCTCATATGGAGGATAGTCATATTTTGTATCTTTTATTGATGATTTCTCTAGAAAAGTGTGGGTCTACATGTTAAAGAAGAAGTCTGATGTATTCACAATTTCCAAATAGTTTAGAGCATTAGTTGAAAACATCACTGGAAGAACCATTAAATGTTTAAGAACTGAAAATGGTGGTGAGTTTACTTCAAAAGAATTTGATAATTATTGCAAGGACGCTGGGATCGAAGACATAAAACCACTGTATATACTCCTCAGCAAAACGGAGTTGTTGAACGCATGAACAAGACTCTTTTAGAGAGAGCAAGAAGTATGCTTAGTAACGCCAATTTGCAGAAGGAATTGTGGACAGAAGCGGTTTCTACAGCTTGTTACTTGGTAAATTGATCACCATCAATTGCGATAGGATGCAAAATTCCTCAAGAGGTATGGAAAGGTTATCCATGTGATTATTCTAAACTAAAAGTTTTTGGTTGTGATGCATATGCTCTAGTTCCGAAACATCAGTGTTCTAAATTAGATCCGAAATAAAAAAGATATAGCTTTGTTGGATATGGTGATGGGACTAAGGGATACAGGTTGTGGGATCCTACTACTCACAAGATCATCATTAACAGAGATGTTAAATTTAATGAATCTTCACTTGAAAATCCAGATGTAGATGATAAATTGAAACAGGATAATGTACCTAAGCTTCAACACATTCAGTTTGAAACTAGTTCAAATACTGATGGTAGTCCAAATGAACAAGTTTCAGATTCAGATCATGAACAAGTTTCAGATGCAGATCATGAACATGTTTCAGATGCTGATCATGAAGAAGTTCCTACAGATAATAATCAGCAAATTGTGGAAGTACCAGAAACATCTTTAAGGAGGTCTACGAGAATCAGACGTCTTCCTAAAAGGTATGATGATTATGTTACTTCAGTTGCTTTAACTGCTAATGATGATGAACCTTTGTGCTATCAGGAAGTTGTAGAAGGTTCTAACAGTGGTAAGTGGAAAGAGGCTATGAAGGACAAGATGAAGGCATTAGCCAAAAATGCCACATGGGATCTGGTAGAACTTCCTAAAGACAGGAAAACTGTGGGATGTAAGTGGGTTTACAAATTGAAAAGGGGTGTTGATGATACAGAAGACAGGTACAAAGTGAGGCTGGTCGCGAAAGGTTTTTCTCAGAAAGCAGGAATTGACTTTCAAGAGATATTTTCACCAGTTGTAAAAATTGTTTCAATTTGGATTGTGTTAGCATTAGTTGCTTTACTTGATTTAGAATTACAGCAACTAGATGTTAAAACTGCATTTTTACATGGAGATTTAGATGAAGAGATTTACATGGAACAACCGAAAGGGTTTGTTCAAAATCGCAACAAGAAATTTGTCTGCAGGCTCAAGAAATCATTGTATGGTCTGAAGCAATCGCCTCGACAATGGTAAAAGAAATTTGATTCTTTCATGATGAGTCAAAATTATATAAGAAGTGAATATGATCATTGTGTTTACTTTAAGAAATTAAGTAATGACATGTTCATTACCTTAGTGTTGTATGTTGACGACATGCTTTTAGTAAGAAAAAGCATAACAAAGATCAACAGGTTAAAGGGTCAGATGGCTAGGACATTTGATATGAAAGATCTAGGAGCAGCAGGACAGATTTTGGGCATGGAGATTTTCAGAGATAGGAGCAATGGTAAGCTGTGGCTATCACAACAGAAGTATATTGAGAAAATACTCTTGAGGTTTGGTATGAACAATGTGAAGCCTGTTTCAGTCCCTTTTGCCTCCCATTTTAAGCTTTATTCAAGTTTATGTCCTAACACTAATGAAGAAAAGGAATATATGTCTCAAATTCCATATGCCAATGTAGTAGGTTGTTTGATGTATGTGATGGTTTGTAATCGACCAGATATTTCACATGCAGTTGGGGTTGTCAGTAGGTATATGGAAAATCCAAGAAAAGAACACTGGTCAGCAGTGAAATGGGTGCTTCGGTATCCGAGAGGCACAAGTCATTACTGTATCACTTATAATAGGAGTAGCGAATTTGTGTGTGGATATGTTGATTCCGATTTTGCAGGTGATTTGGATAAGAGAAGGTCAACTTCAGGGTATGTCTTTACTATTGCAGGTGGAGCTATTAGCTGGATGTCAAAGCTACAGAACATTGTTGCTTTATCCACTACTGAAGCAGAATACATAGATGCTTCACATGCTTGCAAAGAAGCGGTTTGGTTGAAAGGTTTGTTTGGTGAGTTTGGTAGGTTACAGGACAACATCAAGTTATTTTGTGATAGTCAAAGTGCAATTCATTTGGCTAAGAATCTGACCTATCATAGTAAATCAAAGCATATACCTATAAAGTACCATTTTGTAAGACAGGTTATCACTAAAAGGGGAGTCTATCTTGAAAAAGTGCATACAAAGGAAAACTGTGCAGACATGTTCACGAAACTAGTTTTGTTAGAGAAGCTACGATGGTGTCTGGCTTCTTTTGGCTTTCTGATCTGAAATTGTGAGAACAAATTATTTCTTATACAGAGATTGACAGTAGGGGGCTTTTACTGGTTATTTCACCTTTACTAGAAAGGATGAAACCAGAAGCTTCTGGCCCATAAACTGGCTCTGCCTAACGAAATATAATGTAAACATTGAAATAGATCCAATCAATGAAATTATTTGTTTTTGTGCAAAGTATTCATTAATCAAAATTTTATGTGTGAATAAGCAAGTTCAAGTATTCTGCAAAGGAAGTAATGTGGTTTGAAGTGAAACTAAGGAGTTGTGTTCATTGTATAAGTCTGATTGGGAAAAGTGTACTTATGAAAAGTTACTGTTTAATGAAGAAAAATCTGAAATATAACAGCAAAAATGCACAGCATAACAATAAGCATTTTTTTAAGCAGTTCACCCCTCTCTTGGGCTACCTCTGCTGGGTCCAAAAGCCTCTAATTAGGCTTTTCCCTCTTTCATTAATGCTCAAATTAAGAATTACACTGTGTATAAATCCTCAAAAGGAAAAATTAGCTGCATATTCAGAAACAGAAGACTGAAATCAGTATAAATCGACTATTCATTCACCTCCAATGGATGAGTATAGTCCAACACAGTTGATCTTTCATTAGGCCTTGGTGGCTCCATAACCAAAATCGCTGGTAAAATCAATGATAGAGCGCCCTGATGGCTCTGCAACCTGTCCCAACAGCTCCAGAATGCTTCAATACCCCAAAATCAAAAACAATTTTGTCCCAAATGGACTTCCCTAGCCAAAGTTATGGCTAACTGAAGTTTTTCCCAGTTAGGGCTAGAAAAACTCCGCTAATTGTGGAAGTCTGATAGTTAACATCGAAAAATTAGGGGTCTGGCGCTATCTTTGGCACCTCCGCCATTTTGACCGCCAACCATGGGTGCTAAAGGAGATAGGGTCGCGGGTCCATAGGACTGCACCCTTCGGAATTTGTTTAAACAACTCGAGTTTTTCACGGCATGTATTAATGTTCAACCATATATTAACCATATAACAAAATGGTGTATTAAATAAACTTCTCGCTCCACGTGACCAACCCACACATAGCGCGCCAATGATTTTTCCCTGCAAGTTCCGAGCGGAGGTTTTAAACAGAGGGGGTTGGCCCGTAAGGGCTGGCCCCTTTATGGCCCCGCTCATATCAATTTGCAAGTTAAAATACAAATTCATTTCGTTAAATAATAAGAATCATAGCCGTGACCCAACGGTTGGGCCGCTCCGTTGCTTCCGACCCGACCCGAGTTCAAATACTGCCGTGTGCACAAAAGAATTTTGAAACGCCTTTTCGTTCCACCTTGGGGCCACGTGCCGACCTCCGTGTTGGCCACGTGGCGCCCTGTGATTGGCCACCTGCGGAATATTCCGCAAAATATTCTGTGGAAAATTCCACGAAATATTCCCAAAATATTCTTTTTTTAATAAAAAAATTTTATAAAGTCAAATTTTGGCCTTTTTTAACTGAAATTGAGAAAATTCAAAGCTGAATAACTTTCTCATACGGCATCGGTTTTCAGTGAAGTTCACGTCTACAGGATATTTTTTCCGAGCTCTTTCCAATCGATCTAGTTCGGACCAATTTTGAGCAACTTAATTTTTGAGCATTTTTCTACAAGAGACTTGATCTCCTGATCACACCTCCCAAATGGGAAGCTTTGGACCCCAAAATCTCTCTGATTACTGAAAATAATAATGTGGAGACTGATTCTCCACTCTTCCACCCTTGAATAACTGAAATCTACCCGATTTCATCAAATGAAGATTTTGAGAAAATGATAAACTGTCTCTGGAATCAACTGATTGACCATTGCTAAGATTGACGGAGTCATGATGCAAATGATTAAAATTTGCAAAACAGAAATTGTAATCTACAGAAAACAAACTTTTTCTACACTGATCAAACTTCTAGAAAGACTTAAAATGACTTTCACCTTGCAAACTATTCCCATGGTGAATTCTACCATTCTGAAACCAACTTTTTCCCATGCTGAATTGTGTGTCCTTCTTGCTTGCATTGCTTTGATTTGACACTTCATTCACTGCATTGGCTGACCCAAAAGGTAATTTTCACAACATAACATCATCTTTTTTCAAAGACAAACTGTTATCAAACTGAGACAAATCATTAGCAATATCATAAAAGGCGAATGCTCAAAATCTGGTCGTTTCAACATTAACAAAGTTAGACTTTGACTTGCATTAACCAGTCTTTTCAATTGACTTGCATGAAGTAAAGAAGATTCCAGCTTCTTCTTGTGTGCTCTCACAATGTACTCTTTACCATATTTGAACAAGTGATACTTGTTTTCATGGCGATGAAAGATGGCCTTCCTGTCAAATAAATAAGGACTTCCCAAAACAATACCTGAGATATCAAGCGGCACCACATCAAGTTCCACTGTGTCAATAAAATGTGCAGTTATTGCAAAGCGCAATATGCATTTCCTTGAGACTTGCAAATTGGCATCCTTGCATATCCATCCAAGTGGATAAGGCTTCGGATGTGGAATGGTCTCAAGTTTAAGCTGCTTGACCAAGTCATCAGATATAAGATTCGCTTGTGACCCACTATCAAATAGTGTGTCAATTTTGGTATGTTTTGAAATTACCCTCACATGGAAGAGCTCTATCCTCCTCTTTTCTTCATGAGTATGTTTGTGACAATTCAAAGAGCTAGAACTGGGAATTGTGTCTTGCACCACTTCTTTCCCCTTAATTTTCTTTAAAACCATGGCTATGATTTTTGTCTCATCTCCTGAGTCTGACCCTAAGTCTTTCTCAATTGTTGCTACAGTTTTCTCCTTTTCTTTTGTCTTGTTTTTGTTCTTGTATTTTTCTGGTTTCAGTTCAGGATGAAGCTTCCAACAATGATCTTCATCATGACTTGTCTTGGAACAATTCTTGCAAAATAAATTTCCTTTTTCTTTTCTTGAATTTGCAACTCTCTTCTTTCCTTTGTTTTTGAAATTACTATCCTCATCAAAAGTATTCTTTCCTCTAGCTTCTAAATGTGTAGCCTGGACACAGACTTCATCTAATCTGGTAGGATTAAACATTAGAATAGTATGTTGCAGATAATTGTGCAAACCTCCTATGTATTTCAACAAGGTGTCTTGACTTTGTAAGTCTACCCCAAGTAGAAGTGCTCTCCTTCTAAACTCTTGGGTATAATCTTGCACATTTTGACCCTTAAGTTGCCTAAAATTTTTCCAATTCATGATTGCTTTCTGAATATGAGAAAGAGGATAAAACTGTTTCTTAATAGCTGTAATAAACTCATTCCAAGTTAGAGTTATCTTACCATGCTTTTTAATTTCCTTCCTTGTTTTTGCTTCCCACCAAACCAAAGCTGCTCCATCCATTCTCAAAGAGGCTAATTGGATTTTTGTGTCATCATCATGAAAATTCTGAATTCTTAGATAGACTTCCAGCTGTCTAATCCAGTTATCCAATTTTTTTTCATTCACATCACCATTAAACATCGGCAACTCAAACTTCACATCAAGCTTTAACAAAGGATTTTTAAGAGATGTTTTTTTTTTGTGTGACTGATTAACAGAAGTTGAAGAGGATGATGTGGAGGAAGAGGATGATGATGGAGATGGTGGATCACCATTTCCTCCATTCCCTTTCTTAGACTCATCTTTGTCTTTCTTTCCTCCTGAAGAATCTCCTTCTTCTCTTTGGTTCCTAGACCCTTCTCCAGCAATCCTATCATTTCTCTCCTGGTATAGGATCCTAACCATTTCAGTCAAGTCCAAGAAAGCTTTTCTAAAGACTCTTTCTTCTTCCTTGGGATCCATTTCCTCATGTACTTCTCCTTCTCTGGAAGACATGTTTGTGGCTGATTCTAAGGCTAATGAGGATGAAATGGAAGGTGGATATAATGGCACTCTATCCCTCCTTGGTTGAGGATTAACTTGTTCTCTAACCAATTGACCTTCCCCTCTTTTCAATTTCAGCCTAGTAAGCATAAAATTTTGCAGAATAACACAATATTCTTGCACAAATTTCACAAAATCTTAAGCAAAACCTAAAGCTTTGATACCAATCTGATCTAAAATTGTGAGAACAAAGTATTTCTTATACAGAGATTGACAGTAGGGGGCTTTTACTGGTTATTTCACCTTTACTAGAGAGGATGAAACCAGAAGCTTCTGGCCCACAAACTGGCTTTGCCTAAAGAAATATAATTTAAACACTGAAATAGATCCGATCAATGAAAGTATTTTTTTATGTTCAAAGTATTCATTAATCAAAATATTATGTGTGAATAAGAAAGTTCAAGTATTCTGCAAAGGAAGTAATGTGGTTTGAAGTGAAACTAAGGAGTTGTGTTCACTGTATAATTATGATTGGGAAAAGTGTACTTATTAAAAGTTACTGTTTAATGAAGCAAAATCTGAAATATAACAGCAAAAATGCACAGCATAACAGTAAGCATTTGTTTAAGCAGTTCACCCCTCTCTTGGGCTACTTCTGCTGGGTCCAAAAGCCTCTAATTAGGCTTTTACCTCTTTCATTAATGCTCAAATTAAGAATTACACTGTTTAGAAAGCCTCAAAAGTCAAAATTAGTTGCATATTCAGAAACAGAAGATTGAAATCAGTATAAATCGACTATTCATTCACCTCCAATGGATGAGTATAGTCCAACACAGCTGATCTTTCATTAGGCCCTGGTGGCTCCACAACCAAAATCACTGGTAAAATCACTGATAGAGCACCCTGATGGCTCTGCAACCTGTCCCAACAGCTCCAGAATGCTTCAATACCCCAAAATCAAAAAACAATTCGTCCCAAATGGACTTCCTTAGCCAAAGTTATGGCTAACTGAAGCTTTTCCCAGTTAGGGCTAGAAAAAATCCGCTAATTGTGGAAGTCTGACAGTTAACACCAAAAAATTAGGGGTTCGGCACTATCTTTGGCACCTCTGCCATTTTGACCACCAACCGTGGGTGCTAAAGGAGATAGGGTCGCGGGTCCATAGGACCTCACCCTTCAGAATTTGTTTAAACAACTCGAGTTTTTCACGGCATATATTAGTGTTCAACCATATATTAACCATATAACAAAATGGTGTATTAAATAAACTTCCCGCTCCATGTGACCGACCCACACATAGCACGCCAATGAGTTTGCCCTGCAAGTTCCGAGCGGAGGTTTTATGCAGTGGGGGTTGGCCCGTAAGGGCTGGCCCCTTTACGGCCCCGCTCATATCAATTTGCAAGTTCAAATACAAATTCATTCCGTTAAATAATAATAATCATAACCGTGACCCAACGGTTGGGCCACTCTGTTGCTTCCGACCCGACCCAGGTTCAAATCCTGCCGTGTGCACAAAAGAATTTTGAAATGCCTTTTTGTTCCACCTTGGGGCCACGTGGCATCCTCCGAGTTGGCCACGTGGCACCCTGTGATTGGCCACCTACAAAATATTCAGTGGAATATTCCACAGAATATTCCCAAAATATTCTGTGGAATATTCTTTTTTTAATAAAATTTTTTTATAAAGTCAAATTTTGGCCTTTTTTAACTGAAATTGAGAAAATTCAAAGCTGAATAACTTTCTCATACGGCATTGGTTTTTAGTGTTGTTCACGTCTACAGAATCGTTTTTCGAAGCTCTTTCCAGTCGATCTGGTTCGGACCAATTCTGAGAAACTTCATTTTTGAGCATTTTTCTACAAGAGACTTGATCTCCTGATCACTTTCAGAAAAGATAAAATAATAATGGAATAGTGTATCAGGCTAATTGTTGCCAAGGTGGAGATTGTTAAGATTTTATTTTAATTAAATTTGGAGAAAATCTCATGAAGGTGACAACAATAGGATTTGTTGCTAAATTGACTCCATCTATTTCTGATGCGGAGTTAATGCATCCTATATTTGTTGTGAGTGAATTTATGATTCAGTTTCTATTCACAACTATAAAATGTAAGCCCGTAGAGGCAAGTGAGCATGATGAGGAATGTGAGGTGAGTGGAAGAGATGAGCATATGAGAAACTTTGCTATTGTATTTCTCCAATTGATTAATTAGATTGTCGATGCCCTGTTAGGTGGACGTAGCCCATATTGGTTGGGTGAACCACGTTAAAATTTGTTGTCTTTATGTTTTTTTTTTTTCTGCTGTGTGGTTGTTTTAAGTTTATGCTGTGTTAATTACTATAACAAAGTGAGTGTTGTATGGTCTTAAACAATCACCCCATGCTTGGTACACCAAGATCGATAAATATCTCATCGGTTTGGGCTTAACCAAAGCTGAAGAAGATGGAAACCTCTATTATATCTTGGTAGAAGGTAATTTTTTTATTATTGTCTTATATGTTGACGACTTGATTTTAAATGGTGATGAAAAACTGATCAGATCTTGCTAGAAGGACCTTGCAAGAGAATTTGAAATGAAGGACATGGGTCTCATGCACTACTACCTCGGATTGGAAGTATGGCAAGGAGATGGGAAATTGTTTGTCTCTCAATGAAAGTATGCAAATGAGATACTATATATATTCCACATGGAGAGTTACAAAACCATTGAGACACCTCTAGTGACCAACTAGAGGAAGGACGATGCCACTTCAAGTGAGGAAGGGGATGCTACCATTTATTGGCAGCTAGTCAGTTCACTTATGTATCTTGAAAATGCAAGACTAGATGTGTGCTATGTAGTCAAATAGCCGAGCCAAGTTATGGTTAGGCCAACCAAATTTTTGGAAGGAAAATAAGCATGTTTTACTGTACCTGAGAGGCACTACCTAGTTTGGAATATCGCACAAATGGATAGAGGGAATGAAGTTGTGTGGCTTCATATATGCAGATTAGTGAGGGAATCCATCAGAACGAAAAATTACATTAGGTGGAACTTTTAGTGTTGGGTCTGCACCTATTTCCTGGTACAACAAGAAGCAAAGATCTGTGGTGCTCAGCTCAGCATAAGTAAAATACATGGCTACAAGTCAAGCAACATGTGAGGTGATCTAGATGAGAAAGATACTTGTGGGATTGTTTGGTGAGATGATGGATCCAACTGTGTGTTATCATACTATTTTACTCCCCCTGAATCAGTGACCCTTAGACCTCATGATTGTTTGAATTTTTCTATAAATGAGGCTCATTTTTCTCTAGTTTGACCCTTGGACACATGGATGAAGGCCTGTGCATCCATGCCTTCCTTGTGGGTTCATCAAGGAAAATTTTCATCCCTTTATGTTTTAGTGTCTAGGGAATACTTCTAGAGTGCATTAGTCTCTAGGAGATCAATTTGATTTTTCACTTATTAGAGCTGTAAAAGACTTATCATTTAGAAGTTTCTATGAATTATCATCATCCGAAGCATCTACATACATCCTCTTTGGACCTCTCTTCTTCCTATTTATATTGGATCATTTAAGAGGGTCAGACTATTTTTTGGAGAGCGCTAGCTTTTGAGAACTAGGATCTTGAGCATATACTACCATTTTACTGCTAGAGAGAGCTTGTGAGGTCTTTTCCCACTTGTATTTTTCTCTTCTTGCTCACTTCCTAGATATAGTAGGGAAAATCGATCGTATTTTGGAGAGGAAGCTCTGAGGCAAAGGTATAAGCATTGTAATATTTTCTATGATCGTTGGAAATCTATGTTCCTTCCCTTATATGAATGTGTATTCAACATATTTTATGGTCAATTCTATTGATTTTGATCTAAAAATATTATGAGAAAGATCACATGTCATCTTTGATTGGCTATGATTGTATGTAGGGATAACAGATCGGGTATAATTTAAAATTTTTTACATGCAACTAGTTTGTCCTAGCTATTCATTATGCTGATAGGCATTTTATTATGGAGTTCTTATTGGTGACACTGTTGAGATTCCTTGTCCTCAATAGCTGCCACCTGAATCCCAACAGTGTCACCTCGTACAAGAGAGCTTACTTATTTTCTCTTGCTTCACACAAATTCCATCTCATTTATGAACCTTAAATGAACCTTCAAGTGTAGGATATGGAGTCTAGATGAGAACTAATCTGTTGCATCTCATTTATGAACCTTGAAGTCTCAGATATGGAGTATAGATAAAAAATGATCTGTTCCATCTCATTTACGAACTTGAAATCTCGGATATGGAATCTAGATGAGAACTAATCGGTTGCATCTCATTTATGAACCTTGAAGTTTTAGAGATGGAGTATCGATCGGAACTAATTTTTTGCAGTCCAAAAACTACTGCACCCACATCCAATTCCTCATAACGAAACCAACCAACACAAAACAAATGTGAGAAAAATCAAAGATATTTCCCCAATCTTTCAAATCAAACATATTTCCTTAATCTTTCTTTGAAGCATATAATACTCGGCAAACATCGCTCCTAAAATCTTCCAGAATGCTTTTGCAAAGCAGCCAATTGGCTTTCTCAGTGTATAACACACAACATTTACACTTTCCCACTTTCGCCTTCCCCAATCCAATTATATGCTTACCATGCATGGAATCATAGAATATAGTATGATAATTTGTCCTCATTTTTTCCTCTGAGTATATCCTTCGCACACTAATAATTCCCCAATGCAGGGAACCTGCTTTGATATTTTCACAATGCATTTCAAACCAGCGAAATTCCACCATTTGAATAGCCGAGGAAAATCCCTTCAAACCACCCAAAATCCACCATTCGAATAGCCGAGGAAAATCCCTTTGTGAATGAGGCAACCTGCAACACACAAACTATCAATCCATGAAACAAATAGACTTTAATCAAAAGTACATGGAAGATAGAAATGAATTGGAATCTTATTTTGTTTAAGGATTTCCATATTTCCTCCAAAATATTTAACCAAGGATTTGTATTTTCCTGGCCCTTTCTCTCAGCAAAAACCGCAACCCATGATCAACAAATTTAACTAATCCCATCAAATATTGTTTGTGTCTAGATAATTCAAATGCATTTGAAATAAAAAGCGTAGTCGAGATAAAAAAAAAAAAAAAAAACATACCCAATTATTGTTGATACTTATGAGGATGAAGATGCTAATATTTGATCTGTTGCTGCTACACTTCTTAATGGAGGCGGACACAACCATCATTTGAGCCACACCATCATTGACATTGCAAGATGATATTTCTGAGGATGTAGATGCTAATATCTAATCTGTTGTTGCTACACTTCTCAATGGAGGCGGACGCAACCACCATTTGAGCCACAACAACATTGACTTTTCAACCTTCTTGCGGTTTGAATATCGAAAATGAAACCCTTAGACTTTGTTTAGAATGCATAATGTGTGCAAGTGATATTGCCATTTTTTCAACAATTCAATGATTGTTCAAAATTTTTTGTTGTTGTGTCTGAAACTCAGTAGTTATAGCCTCATGGATTGGGAGAAGTGCCATTAGATATTTGTATAGTGACTCTTGGGACTATTAATAAATTTGAAACTAGTCTCTGAGAAAAATCTCTGCTACATATTTGTCACTTAACTAGAAAACCGACCACTTCCATCCTTCATTACATGACACGAAGTGTGTTTCCTGAGTTAAATATTCATAGGAGATCAAAATGGAGTCAGTTGACAGGTTCCGTGTTATGGTATTATTTATTTCCTACTCTCAAAATTTTCTGGGCGACATGTGTCTAAGGAATTGTTTGTAATGTTTAGCATTATCACAATCTTTCTTGTAAACCAATCAAAATAAGTCAAGTACATTTCGAGTCGACGTTGGATTCACTTTTAGTGTCGTCGTAATAATTTCAATTCTTATTTTTATTAGCATTACATACTAAGGGAGACAGAGAAGAGAGCTAAGAGAAACCATGTCTGGCACTTTACTAGTATCCTGAAAGAGGTGACTTTCTTATCAAGAATATGTAGAAATTAATAAACCACCCACTTCTAAGAGGTTTCACCCTTGTAAGTCGATAGTCCCTTTTTCTCCAACAAGAAGTCCCGCTAATCCAAATCCCGGTCTAGAGGAATCTGTAGTCATTTAATTTAATGGTTGTGAGTGGGTGGATTTTCTTTTGCAAGAGATGCAAAATTCATTAGATATGGACGATACATGTGTTACAAAATCAATGGATCCGCTTGAAAAGGTCATAGTTAATTGCACAACCAGATATTTTATTCATGTTGAAAACTTGCAAAAGGAAAATGCAGTATTGAAGAAGCAAGTAGAAAGCCTGTCTCGTGATAATACTATTCTCAAGCGAGAAATAGCCATACAACACCAACGTCATAATGAGCATGATGAAAGAAGTCATGAATTGGAGCGTGTGTAGCAACTTTTATCACAAAGAGAAGAGAAGGTAAGGACTTTACAGTTAAATAATTATGCTCTAACATTGCAACTTTTTCGGGCTGAGGAGAGTACCCTCATTCCTGGATGCTTTCACCTTGATGTTTTCTCAAATGTCAATCTAATTTTGCCTTGATTCTTGGTTCATTGTTAGTAATCAATCCCCAATAATGGGATTTATGTCTTGGTACCAAGGAGACTAATGGCAGCAAGGGAGAAAAGAATATCATTCTACTTTTATTGTTTGATACCAATTCCATGATAGTCAATCTAAGACATTACAATCTATACCAGTACATGATGATCGCGAACATCCACCCATACTCAGGAATTCAATCAAACCACTTAAATGCACTACAATATTCCACCGGATATGCTTATTTTTCATCAATCGCTTATGCGAGTAACATGTCATCGCTTCTACGTTTTTTTCTACTCTTTCACACAGAGGAAAAGCCATAGGTTCCCTTGTAACCTCAGTATTTGAATTTTTTCCAAAGCCCCAAATGAATCCGTAAGGATGTAAATATGCTTGTAACTCAGGCCTAACTCCATCAAGCACAACAAATGGCTGATTGATTATGGTATATCCACTAGATGGTGAATGTTCTTGCTGGTGTCAAGGACTACCAGATTTTTAACGTCACTGATTTCTCAAGGGAGACATCTAACATTGAAATATACATTTGTCACATAAGTCTTTACATAATCATACTTCCCATCAAAAATATTCTTAGGCTATCTAAATAACTTGATATACTCTCCTCTCTCGAGGATAAAGAGTTTTGGATAAGTTCATAAACTAAGATTTCCTCTATCTCTATAGTGTTGTCGTAGACTACCATAGATATTTTTGGTTTACAGGATATCATTTTAATAAAATATATAAATAAAATTATAGCTTTATAAAGCTTATAATTTAAAAGTTGAAATTGTTTTTTAACATGACTTTATGATCACCATGTTAGGAAAGGTAGATTAGGTTGTTGTTTTGTATTAGGCTTGGTTATATCTTCTTCACCATCTAAAAATCAATTAGCATGTTGGTATTCTCATCTACTATGGTTGAGATGTTTTTTATTAATTCATTATTTTATTATTAGTGTTTATTGTTGTTTAAAATAGCAAGCTTGTGTATGATCTTAATGGAGTAAAGTAAGTGATTATGATTAGAAGTTTTAAGGATTCAACAACATATATTTCCAAGTTGATATCACCATTGTTCACTTCCATGTAAACAATAGTAATGTTTTTTCTTGTTGGTTAGGAAAGTCGGACTACCCAAGGGATTTAAATTGACGACCTTAATGTCAAGGAGTGCCTTAAACGTGCAACCAATCACTTTATATTCAAAGTATTGTTGGTGTAGACAATAGAAATACTGGAAATATCAAAGAAGATATCAAACATATCCCAAACTTCATGCATATATTTTCAAAAATTTAGATGCTTGGTTTGGAAAATTTATTTTACTTGGTTCAATATTAGGTTGGAACCCCCAAAAAATTTCAAAATTTTGATATCCAATCCCAAGATTAAGTATTGATACTTAGACACATATTTGGTGCACTCAAATTCAATCTTAATAACATAATGGAACCTTTCACTTTAAGAGATAATTCCCAAGAAATGGTATTTCTTAGAGTCAAAAAGAAATATAACTTCATATTTCCTTGTGATGTTTAACCCTAACATTTCCATGACTAACAATGACATCAAAGAGTATAAGGGCCTAGAGTCATATAAATAGTTGAAAATATAAATTTTTTTGAGCTTTGAAGGGTGGGTTCTTAAATTTTCATTGGCCTCCAATAAATTTGTGGACTGTAGAGGGTGTTTCAGGTCATAGCCTTATTATACTATTTTCTTTACACCACTCCTTTTCTCATGAAAAAAAATAGCAAGCTTGTGTATGATATTAATGGAGTAACGTAAGTGATTATGATTATAATTTTAAGGATTCAACAACATATATTGCCAAGTTGATATCACCATGGTTCACTTCCATGTAAACAATAGTAATGTTTTTTCTTGTTGGTTAGGAAAGTGGGACTACCCAAGGGATTTAAACAGATGACCTTGATGTCAAGGAGTGCCTTAAATGTGCAGCCAATCACTTCATATTTAAATTATTGTTGGTGTAGACAATAGAAATGTTGAAAATATCAAAGTAGATATCAAACATATCCCAAAATTCACGCATATATTTTCAAAAATTTAGGTGCTTGGTTTGTAAAATTTATTTTACTTAGTTAACTATTATGTTGGAACCCCCAAAAATTTTCAAAATTTTGATATCCAATCCCAAGATTAAGGATTGGTACTTTGAAAATAAAAACATGATAGAAATACTAAAGGATTCCTTAAATTACAGCAAAGGACACCATTTCAGTTCATTTAGGCTTTTGAGCACCCTGTGAAATGTGTGTTTTTCAATTGTTTTTTTTTCTCCCCCTTCCAAACACCTTCTCATCATAATCCCCAGGATGTTGTTCAGAGAGATGGTAGAATATCACAGTGATGTCTCTTTGAAGATTGCTTCTATTTTAATTATGAGTGCAGTGATAGAAATATGATATATTGTAGATTCCATAATGCAGTTTTACCCACTTGGAAAGCTCTACTTTACCAATACCTTATTCTCCTAATTCCTCATTCCTTCCATGTACACATCCTTGTTTCTTGTAGTGCTACCTATATGTCACTCTACATTCATCTACACTTCTATCAGCATGTCTTTGCACCCTTTTGGTGCAAATGCTAGTTTTAATCTTTCTATAACCAGAATGGGTTGTGAGCACAAAATTATTTAATTGTTTCCATCCCTTTGTCATTTGCGTTACCAGTGATGGGAAAAAATTGCACAAACTTCTCGGCAATATAAAACCATTTTGTCTGATCTCCCTGTCCAATATACTTAGTAACTGGTGTTAGCCACCCTATAAATTTTTGTCAAGAAAATGGGGGGCTAAAATGTTCTTGAGTCTTCAAGGAATGAATTTCCCCTGAAAACACATCATCCTTGAAGCCTCCTTGTGCCTTCTGTCCTTTGATAAAATCCCCTCTGCTGATTTCCCTTGTAAAGCCTCTCTGTTTGTGAAGAAGTGCCCAAAGGCCTTCCTTTTCCCTCTTATTTCCCCCCACGTAGCCTCAATTTTATCCCCCTTGTATTCCCCTCCTATTTCCCTTTTTACCCCTCTTCCCCCCTTTTCGATCATAAATCGCTTTGAAAATCACGTTAAAACGAAAATACGCGATTATTATAACCACTTCCCACACATGCCCGTGCGCTAGGACCGAGCGCTCAAAGTCCTGAGCGCTAATCGCATCGGAAAGTCGGAGCCAAACGTGAAATCCCTTTGTAACATCAAAATTACCGATGCGATTGGCTTTATTTATTAATTCCCACGGCTTGTTTTTCAACCGTTGATCCGCCATATAAATCAGACGGCCCGCGCACTCCACGCCCAATCGCAATCGCAATATTTATGTGTGCCCCTCTAATTGGCCCATCGCAAACACTTGCGATGCGATTGATCGCAGCCCTGTCTTCCGATCCCCGATTGCTGCCATCCTCCGATTTCATTCCCCGCCGTTGATCTGGACCCGAGATCAATGGCCAACGCTCAATCGCAAATCCCCTTCCAATTGCGATCGCAAGCCTTCCCCGCTGTCTCCCGATTTAATCTCATCCGTCCGTATGATCCACGATCCAACGGCTATTGCTTGTCCCCGCTAATCGCAATCGGAAGTTTCGATGTATGTCACCTCTGTCCCCCTCCGATTGCGATTGCCCGATTTCATCCTGGCCGTCCATCTCCCTGCTGATCATACGGCCCAGCGCTAATCGCTTCACACCCATCGCGCCTCCCATTTCTCTCTCCGATTGAATGTGGGTCGTTGATCTGGCCTGTGGATCCAACGGTCAGCACTCAATCACACTCCCACCACCAATCGCAATCACAACATTTGAAATGTGTGTTGCGATTGGCACCTGCTCTGATCTCCGATTGCGATTAGGCCTACTGGGTCCCACCTCATATTTCTCCCGCCGGTTCATATAATAAGGGGTTTTCCCTTTGGAAATGGGAAATTTAATATATTTTCAGTTTACAAAGGATTTCTCGTCACATCGCAAGTCTTGTGTTGTATCATTCCTCCCTCCGCTCCGCTCCGATTGCGATTGTGATTTCCGTAAGGGTCCCACTGTGTACGACTTCTCCCCCCCGCATTTCATTACATTTCTTCCATTTTCTTTGTATTTCTCCCAAACGTTTAATCTTTTGGTTTTTACTCTATTAACCATCCCTTCCGCCATTTGTTCATAATTTCCGCTGTTTCCACTGATCCGCCACTGTTTCTTCGGGCCTCCTCAGCATTTCTCCGCCACCACTGTCTGGGCTTGTAACAGGTTTATTCCACTATACAGATAGCACAGAGATGGCTATTTCAACATTTTCCAGCGGACCAGCAAATAAATTCAAAGGGGGTTAATGATTTCTATTGATATAATTAATGTTAACCCCACAATTCAGAGGCAGGGCGTAGTTCGAAGACTTAAGCACACACAACTGTCTTACCTGTGTTTAATGTTAGCAGAACGTTTTCTCAAAACGTACACCATTCTCACAGCGCACTCCATGCCTCCTCGAGCCATTAAACGAAGGTTACGGATAGAAGCTTCTTTAAGAAGTCTCTGAGCAACAGTTATTGAGGTATGGAGAAGACCTGCAGATTTTTATCCATGTCATTTATTCCAGAAGGCAGCGCAAAGCTCCAGACGGCGTCAGGATTTAAAGAACATATCAGAGGTCAATCTCGACCTGACAGAGATCTTCAAAACAGCCTACAGAGTACAGCAAAACGCCATTAAGCAGAATGGGCTCAGCCTCCTCCGCCATTTTGTCTTAATGAGACTCATTTAATTTGTATTTACTCCTGTTTTCACTTCTTCTCCTATAAGAAATCCCCGAGAACATAATGAAAAGGTGGTTGTTGTTGTTGGCTGCTGCCGTTGCTGTTAGAGGGATTCAGTTTGACTGTTAGAACAGTCTTGGGAGGGAGTTACAGAGTAGCTTGTATGTAATAGGCTGGGAGGATAAGTCTGGACTGTATTAGCCATTGAGCTTATTGTACATGACTGGTTTTGCATCAATTAATTCAAAGCACATTTCACAGGATCCTGGTCTATTACTATTGGTGATGTATTTCCTAACTCTGTTTATTACATCTTCATACTGTTTCATGTTCTTCTGGTAGGCAACAGAAGTATAACATAGGATTCACCCTTGCTAGGTGCCCTATGTTTCCCGCTCTCCCTAACTTTAATGTTTTCTGCTTTATGTGTTATCTAAGAGTAAATTCATGGGGTTTAACCAGTGCAGTGGATGTTATTTCCTGCTGGCTGATGTATGAACTCGGGGTTTGCTGCTTGGATGTTTCTTTGTTTATCTTACCTTTTTTTTCCCTTGGAGTTACTAAAGCTGACCTGGAGTTAAATGACCTCTGGTCTGATCTATAAGCAGCCCCTTTGTCCCTCTTTGAGAGCTGCCTTAGAGTATGTCCAAGCAGGTCTGGAGTTAAATGACCTCTGACCTGATCTATAGACATAAATTTGGTTGTCTTTCCTTCTTCCACCTTATTTCCTTAATGTTCCATCCCATCATCTATCTAAAAGATCCTTTAGTGTAGATGACTTGCCCTGTGGAAGACTTGGCTAGTTGTTGCATGTAATTTCCTTTTATGACTCCATGGCCCAATGGATGGCACTTTCTTGACCTACCCTCTTTGCTGAAGCATCCTGCTGCTCTATTCCTTTCCTCTCATTACTTTCTCAGTTCATGATCCCATGACTCACCCAGCAACCAACCAACCAAATCATTTAAAACCCTCCTCTGTGCTTCATAACTAACCTAACATCTCATTTTGAGCTTCAAAGATACAAATCATTCTTTGTTTATTGGAGAGATCCCTCTCTGGGTCCAGGAGGGCTAGATCCTAGGGCCACAAAGTGGTTTGATGTTGTCTTATCTTTTGGTATTGCCAAATCTGCCAAAACATAGGAACCCCAACATAATGGCGACTCCGCTGGGGAAGAGACCAATCAGCCTTGATTTGGTAAACCACTGTGGTGGACAGTAAGTTGTAAATCGTCCACCTAGCGACTCCACCATTCCTGAATGATAAAAAGACTCCACTGGTGATTAGCAGGCCACTGATTATCTTGGTTTCACGTGACTCCACTGGGAGACCATGTCGCAGTACAACATCATCCATGCCAAAAATCCAGTCACTTCGCTAATGGGAGACTCTGAATAATTTGCAGAAGTAGATCCAAGCCTCATACCAAAGTTTCAGTATAGAATAGCGAGTGTACTGGCAGAAATTGGATGGGAGGACCTTCCAAAAATTGTCCCTCTCAACTCACCTCTCGATAATCAGCCCGCGCTTAAGAAAATGTTTTTAGATTTGGTGATTGAGAGGTATGAGGCTGAGCTCGAACTTTTGAACTCACAAGAGATATCATACGAGTTCAGAGACCCAAAAGCATTCTTGGAAATTCTCCCGCCCCCCAAAAGAGAAGAGATCCCGCTGCTCTTCAAAATACAAGAAGAAGAGGATCCGGTTTTCATGAGCCACACTGAAGATGCAGTGGGAAATGCAACTATCGAAGTTTCCCGGGACGTAGATAGCCTACCAATCATGGCAGGCCAGAAAGAATAAAGTGTACATCAAGTGTTCATTGATCCTATGGCAGAATACATGGAGGCCCTGATTAGCTCAAATACTCCAGCATTGATCCTTAGCACGGGCCAGATTCATCGGGAATGGTCACTACTGATGGTGACCACAGCTTTGAAGAACCACATGCAGAGTACCCTGTGGTTATCTCTGACAGGCAGTCAGTGCTCATATCCTTTTTTTTTATTGCTTGACTGGTTGCACTGGCACTATTGCATCACCTAAATGCCAGAGAGCCCCAGTTAGTGTAGAGTAGGTAGGAAGTTTGAAATAAAGCTCAGCCTGTGAGCACGTAGTTAGTTGTTTTAGTTTCTGTAAAGTCCAGCAAGCCAGACAGTCTAATCCTGTCTTGACTGTTTTTCAATTTCAGTCTTAGAATATAAAGAAGAAATTTGCTAGATAGTTTAACCCTAGTAGATAGTAGTTTAGGTAGAGAGACTATGAGACCAACAGTCTAATCTGGTCTCATGGAGTAATAAGGGTAGAAGTAGAATAGGTTTATTTTCCTGTTTGTAAAAATTGATGATGTAAAGGGTCTGCAAGTCCAAATGCGCCCAAGAAAGAAAATGTTAGGGCTATAGTGTGGGTAGGTAGTTGTATGGGAGAATTTTACTGCTGATATGATGTCTTCATGATTTGTGGCAGCTAATCAAAGAAATAAAAGGGCGGCTCAAGTAGCAGGCATCTGGCCTACACCAAATATTTACTTTCTGAATTCTTGACTCCTTCAAGAAGAAGCCATCCCCATGTGGAGCCATTGTTAGCCCCCCTATAAATTTTTGTCAAGCAAATGGGGGACTAAAATGTTCTTGAGTCTTCAAGGAATGCATTTCCCCTGAAAACACATCATCCTTGAAGCCTCCTCGTGCCTTCTGTCCTTTGATAAAATCCCCTCTGCTGATTTCCCTTATAAAGCCTCTCTGTTTGTGAAGAAGTGCCCAAAGGCCTTCCTTTTCCCTCTTATTTCCCCCCACGTAGCCTCAATTTTATCCCCCTTGTCTTCCCCTCCTATTTCCCTTTTTACCCCTCTTCCCCCCTTTTCGATCATAAATTGCTTTGAAAATCACGTTAAAACGAAAATACACGATTATTATAACCACTTCCCACACATGCCCGTGCGCTAGGACCGAGCGCTCAAAGTCCTGAGCGCTAATCGCATCGGAAAGTTAGAGCCAAACGTGAAATCCCTTTGTAACATCAAAATTCCTGATGCGATTGGATTTATTTATTAAGTCTTGCAGCTTGTTTTTCAACCGTTGATCCACCATATAAATCGGACGGCCCGCGCACTCCACACCCAATCGCAATCGCAATATTTATGTGTGCCCCTCTGATTGGCCCATCGCAAACACTTGCGATGCGATTGATCGCAGCCCTGTCTTCCGATCCCCGATTGCTTCCATCCTCCGATTGCATTCCCCGCCGTTGATCTGGACCCGAGATCAACGACCAGCGCTCAATCGTAAATCCCCTTTTGATCGCGATCGCAAGCCTTCCCCGCCGTCTCCCGATTTAATCTCATCCGTCCGTCTGATCCACGATCCAATGGCTATCGCTTGTCCTCGCTAATCGCAATCAAAAGTTTCGATGTATGTCACCTCTATCCCCCTCCGATTGCGATTGCCCGATTTCATCCTGGTCGTCCATCTCCCTGCTGATCCTACGGCCCAGCGCTAATCGCTTCACACCCATCGCGCCTCCCGTTTCTCCCTCTGATTGAATGTGGGCCGTTGATCTGGCCTGTGGATCCAATGGTCAGCGCTCAATTGCGCTCCCACCGCCGATCGCAATCACAACATTTGAAATGTGTGTTGCGATTGGCACCCGCTCCGATCTCCGATTGCGATTAGGCCTGCTAGGTCCCACCTCATATTTCTCCCACCGGTTCATATAATAAGGGGTTTTCCCTTTGGAAATGGGAAATTTATTATATTTTCAGTTTACAAAGGATTTCTCGTCGCATCGCAAGTCTTGTGTTGTATCATTCTGCCCTCCGCTCCGCTCCGATTGCGATTGCGATTTCCGTAAGGGTCCCACTGTGTACGACTTCTCCCCCCCGCATTTCATTACATTTCTTCCATTTCCTTTGTATTTCTCCCAAACGTTTAATCTTTGGGTTTTTACTCTATTAACCATCCCTTCCGCCATTTTTTCATTATTTCCGCTGTTTCCACTGTTCCACCACTGTTTCTCCGGGCCTCCTCAGCATTTCTCTGCCACCACTGTCTGGGCTTGTAACAGGTTTATTCCACTATACAGATAGCACAGAGATGGCTATTTCAGCATTTGTCAGTGGACCAGCAGAGAAATTCAAAGGAGGTTAATGATTTCTATTGATATAATTAATGTTAACCCCACAATTCAGAGGCAGGGCGCAGTTCAAAGACTTAAGCACACGCAACTGTCTTACCTGTGTTTAATGTCAGCAGAACGTTTTCTCCAAACGTACACCATTCTCACAGCGCACTCCATGCCTCCTCGAGCCATTAAACGAAGGTTACGGACAGAAGCTTCTTTAAGAAGTCTCTGAGCAACAGTTATTGAGGTATGGAGAAGACCTGCAGATTTTTATCCATGTCATTTATTCCAGAAGGCAGCGCAAAGCTCCAAACGTCGTCAGGATTTAAAGAACATATCAAAGGTCAATCTCGACCTGACAGAGATCTCCAAAATAGCCTACAGAGTATAGCAGAATGCCATTAAGCAGAATGGGCTCGGCCTCCTCCGCCATTTTGTCTTAATGAGACTCATTTAATTTGTATTTACTCCTGTTTTCACTTCTTCTCCTATAAGAAATCCCCGAGAACATAATGAAAAGGTGGTTGTTGTTGTTGGCTACTGTCCTTGCTGTTAGAGGGATTCAGTTTGACTGTTAGAATAGTCTTGGGAGGGAGTTACAGAGTAGCTTGTATGTAATAGGCTGGGAGGAGAAGTCTGGACAATATTAGCCATTGAGCTTATTGTACATGACTGGTTTTGCATCAATTAATCAATGCACATTTCACAGGATCCTGGTCTATTACTATTGGTGATGTATTTCCTAACTCTATTTATTACATCTTCATACTGTTTCATGTTCTTCTGGTAGGAAACATAAGTATAACATAGGATTCACCCTTGCTAGGTGCCCTATGTTTCCTGCTCTCCCTACCTTTAATGTTTTCTGCTTTATGTGTTATCTAAGAGTAAATTCATGGGGTTTAACCAGTGTAGTGGATGTTATTTCCCGCCTGGCCGATGTATGAACTCGGGGGCGGGGTTTGTCGCTCGGATGCAGCACCCATCTGGGCAAAACTCGCTTTTCCTCGGAGTTGTTAAATCCGGACTGGAGTTAAATGAGTTCGTCCGGATCTATAAAGGCACTTTCTTTTTCCTCTTTCGAGCCTTAGAGTATGTCCAAGCAGGTCTAGAGTTAAATGACATCTGACCTGATCTATAGACAGAAATTTGGTTGTCTTTCCTTCTTCCACCTTCTTTCCTTAATGTTCCATCCCATCATCTATCTAAAAGATCCTTTAGTGTAGATGACTTGCCCTGTGGAAGCCTTGGCTAGTTGTTGCATGTAATTTCCTTTTATGACTCCATGGCCCAATGGATGGCACTTTCTTGACCTACCCTCTTTGCTGAAGCATCCTGCTGCTCTGTTCCATTCCTCCCATTACTTTCTCAGTTCATGATCCCATGACTCACCCAGCAACCAACCAACCAAATCATTTAAAACCCTTCTCTATGCTTCATAACTAGCCTAACATCTCATTTTGAGCTTCAAAGATACAAATCATTCTTTGTTTATTGGAGATATCCCTCTCCGGGTCCAGGAGGGCTAGATCCTAGGGCCCCAAAGTGGTTTGATGTTGTCTTATCTTTTGGTATTGCCAAATATTCCAAAACATAGGAACCCCAACAACTGGAAGCAATGTATTGTTGTCTCTGGCATAAGATTGAAATCTGTCAAAACTGATGATCTCAGACAAGGATCTCTTCTAGCCCATATAAGCAGAAGATCCACCCCATGTTTTTGCTTTTGTCATTCTGTGATTTGTTTCCAATTCCTTTGCTGAATTTACATCGGCGAAAGCCATGGGTCCATTATCTGTCACTATCATTTGGGAGCTCAAAAAAAATAAATTAGAATGCTTGATATCGCTCCATCGATGTTGACACATGACATTGGCCACAACTATACGATGAGAAAATGGCGAGCAAATTGCAGCTCCTTCGACTCCACGTCAGCCTCTGAGATCAACAGATATTTCTTTTTCCTGTTGCAAAAACACCCAATTGACCCCACGGATTCCAATCACCTGCTCGACTCTCTGAAGTTTCCAACTAGCACCCTAAAAGACTCACGACTCTCTTTCGACGCAATGGGCACTTTCTCTCAACACAAAAGCCTACAAGATCTGAGGCCCACTATCGTCAAATCCCTCAGCTTCTTCGACATTATCGTGTCGGTAGACCTTAAACACGTCATCGGCCTTGACCTTCTGTCGACACATGGGACACGTGGACTTAGATTCCAGCCACGTTTCCACACAGTCGACATCAAACGCGTGGCGACAATTGGGAAACAAGCGTGGGACCTCCGATCCTTCAAATCTACTTAGGCAAACCATGCATTCTAATCCCTCTTTTTTCCCTTGAAACGTTGCAAATTTGAACACTGGGAGCGCGTCTATTACCAAACGCTCTACGCCTGAGTCCATTTTTACCACTGAATGAATGATGAAAGAACCACCCTAGCATGGCCGCAGGAAATGGGGATGATTAATCCTCCGTGTCACCATCTATTGCGCACCACCCTATGGTAGAAGGCATATAGGGAATAAATCTCAATCCAAACTAGAATCCATCCAAGAGGAAAAGAAGAAATATTTATCCAAAATTAAATGCTTACATTGTCATGAATTTGAGCACTATGCCATGACGTGTCCACACAAAAAGGCAAGTGATAAGAACTCAAGAAGAGCAGCTGGTGAAGCCTTGGCTTCACAATTAGATATTGAATTTACCCTTATTGCATGCATGGAAAACACAACGATGTGAAGCGTGCGGTACTTGGAATCAAGTGCTTCAATCCATATGACAAGGTGTAGAGGCTTTTTCAGTGACCTGGAAGAAAATTATTTGGAGATGTGCATTGAGATGGGGGACGACTAAAGGTGTAGCATGACCGAGGTTGGTACAGTCACATTTCATAGGGAGTCATGATCTCCCCTCAGGCTCAAGGATGTCATGTTCGTTCTAAGCCTAAAGAAAAATCTCATCTCTGTTACATTTTTGGAAGACTATAGATATCATGTGATCTTCAACAAAGGAAAGGAATTCCTAAGACACATATCCATGGACAAGTGAATCATATTGGGGTTCGTGTGAAGATCCTATATACGCTAGATGTGGAATACTATGTTGCTTTAAGCACAAAGGCAGAGAAGGTGCAGAATCACGATGTCGGTGAACTTTGGCATAGAATACTTGGCCATTTGCATCATGGCACCCTGAAGATTATGAAACAAATAACCATAGGCCTCCCCAAAGGAGGACTTGGTTAGCAAGATGTATGCAAAGGACGTACTTTGGGGAAGTACACAAAATCCACATTCCATGATTGGGACAACAAAGCACATGCAGTCTTAGAAATTATCTACTCTAATGTCTGTAGACATTTCTCGACAGCCTCCACATCCAGACCTAAATAATTTTTCATTTTTATTGATGACTTCTCATGGAAGTGTAGATCTTCTTCATGTAGAATAAATATGATACATTCTCCAAATTTGTATAATTCAAGGCGATGTTTGAGAAAGAAACTAAAATGAAGGTGAAGGCTCTCAAGAGAAATAATGGAGGTGAGTACGTGTCAAATGAATTCAAAAATTTATGTGTGAAATAATCCATTTGAAGAGAGCTAAAAACACCCCACAACCCACAACAGAATGGGGTGGCTAAGAGAAATAACTGTACCATTGTGGGAGCAGCGTGGACGATGTTGCATGACCAAGGCCTACCACTGCACTTATGGATAGAGGCATGAAACACAACCGTATATTTTCTTAGACCATAGGCTTGGTGTGAAGTCATCTCAAGACCCACACTACCAAGCAAAATAAAATAAAATAATAGACTAACGTTGGTTAGCAATAATGTGGTAATTTGCACAGTGGAAAGTACTGGTCTAGAATTAATCAAACGAGCCTGACCAAAAAAAATGTTTGATAAAATAATTAATTTTATCAATGCTTTACAGGTTTTTTCATAATTTTTGGAGATTAATATATTGATTAAGGTAGTTGAATTTTTTTTTCCCTTCACCTTTAATCAATGGTTAAGATAAACTCTCAATTGAGCTTTAATTAAAGTTCTATTAGATTCGTAATAAGCCCTCAATTTAGGACTTATTTTATCCCTGAACCAAAATATTGAGACGTTGAGTGAGGATCCCTTAAAATCAATTTTCCATTTTTCCTTTGTTAAAAGTTGCAATACCTTTTCATAGACTCACAAAATTGTACTCTAATTTAATTAGAGTAATATCATTAAATAAAAACTAATTAGAAATCAGTTAGACCAAATAAAATATATTATTTAACAAGTTGTAAAGTATATGCCATCACCATTAAAAAAATAAATTTAAACAATAAAAAAAATTTCCACAACCATGACACACCAATGATGACTGTTAGACACAAAGAGACATAAAACATGACACATAATAGGATATAGGTAGACACAAAAAACATGTAACTAAATGTAAAGAAAGAAAACACAAAGAGAACATGTTGATATGTAAAATAGGATGCAACTATTGAAAAATGAAAGAAGAAATTCTCAATTTGATTTTTCCTTGATAAAATTGAGAAAATTCGAATTTCCCCATCAACAAACAACTTGGATCCAGTTAACTTGTGTGGCATGGCTTGTGCCACCCAATTTACTCAATAAATTTGAGTTACAAGAGTTAGATTTTAGTTAAGCATGTGTGATTGCTAATTTGTAGCAATCAAGGTCAATTATCTCAGGTTGTTTTCGGTTAAACTAGTTCTAACTATTAGATGAACTAATGGAAGGTCAGTTAAGCAGTGGGACTTTAGCAAAACTCATTGATAATCCAGTTAACTAATAAATCAACCCAAAATAACTAGTAGATGTAGAGAATTCTAGTTCCCCAGTTGTGGTGGAGATTCCAAGGCAGTGTAACATCAGTTGTAGACTAGTCTTGAGTGTATAGGTGTTGCATGCAGCCAGATGATCAACCTTGGGAATTTTGCAATCGTTTTGGAGAAAATTCCTAAATAATAGGGACCTAATTTCCTCAAGAATTGTGCAAGGAAATAGGGGCTCAAGCAGGGGCATAAATTGACTAAGTCTAGGCCAGAGCTTCTCAGTGAGTAAAGAGAGAGGTTTTACACTTGTAGGTTGCACTTAGTTGAGCAAAGAAATTGTAATACATCTCTATTCATCATATTAATGCAATCAGACACTAGGGTTTTTAGAATATTTCTTTCCCTAGGAAAAAACCATTTGCATGTGTGTGATTTCTTATTGCATGTCTAATATTTTTGTTTTAGATTGTGAATTGTTGTCTGCAGAGCAATAGAGTAGGTTTTTGTCTTCTGATTTTGATTAAAAATTTATGAGGAGTTACAAATCTACATCATAATTTCTGCATGATATCAAAGAAGGATTCACATTAGAGAAAAAATAGAATTTTTTTCTCTTGAGATTTGAATTTGGAGTTCAGTGCAGCGAGATCTCTTCAAAGCTGAGAAGATGGCCTTCAATGGACTAAGGATAGGGTATGCCTTGGAAGGCATATCTAATTGTGTTGCATGCAAGTATCACATGGAGGAGTTATTGGATGACAATGTATTTTTAGAATACATCAATACAGATGTTGCAAAACCATCAAAATATGAAGCCCAAAACCTTTCTCAGTGGAAGAAAGATGTATCCAAGACGATGAGAGAAATATTGGAGGGATTATGGGATCACATTGTCTCAAATATACATGTAAAATAAACTTCTCTCGCAATGTGGAAATAATTGACATAATTTCTCAAGAGTAATAGTGACCACAAGAAGCTAAAACTTAAGGATAAACTTAGAAGTGTCAAGATGCAAATAAATGACACTACTCTACAGTATTTGACCAAGTTCACAATTTTTCATGATGAACTTGGTGGGGTTGGTGTAAATGTTCCTGAAGAAGACTTGGTAAGCCTAGCCCTTCTGGGTCTTCTCCGAAGTTGGCATAACTATCACGATTTGGTGAACGAGAGGGAGAAACTACCGAATTGGGAGTGCTTATGGTCCGATTTGGTACAGGAGGAAATAAGGCAAAATACTAGAGACGAGACTTCATCCAAGGGATAGGATGAGGAAAATTTTGCATTGGCTGGAAAGGTAAAGAAAGGAAAAGGGAAGAAATCTCAATCCAAACTAGAATCCAGCCAAGGGGGCAAGAAGAAATATTTTTCCAAAATTAAATGCTTACATTATCATGAATTTGAGCACTATGCCATGACGTGTCCACACAAAAAGGAAAGTGATAAGACCTCAAGAAGAGAAGCGAGTGAAGCCTTGGCTTCATAGTTCAAGATTGAATTTACCCTCATTCCATGCATGGAAAACACAATTATGGGAAGCGTGCAGTACTTGGATTCAGGTGCTTCATTCCATATGAAAAGGTGTAGAGTTTTTTTCAGTGACCTAGAAGAAAAATATTTATAGATGTAGATCGAGATGGGGGACGACGAAAGGTATAGAATGACCAAGGTTGGTACAATCACATTTCAGAGGGAGTCGGTGTTGAAGTTTGCAACAAGAAACAATGAAGGAGGCATCCTGAAACATCATCCTTGATCCTAGTTGGAAAATAATCACCTAAACTAGGTGGGGCCCACACAGGCTATTTTTAGGTGTATGTCTATTTTTAGACATGGTGAGCATATTCTATATGTAGCAGGAGGTTATTTGTAGATGGTTGGTCAAATGTGAAAAATAGATGAAATTCTATTTTTAGAAGATTGGGTGAAGTCTATTTATAGATCGTCGATCTAAAAATAGATGCATGTCGATTATTATTAGCTCTTAATAATAATCAGACTCTAAACAACAACTTATTCTCTTGGAGCACTTAATTTCAGTATACAGATTTGTCAAATCAGTGGGCTGAAGGAATTACGCAATTCCTAAGGGTTTACTAGAGTTCATGCATAGAGGACTCAGTTAGAACTGAAGTGGCAAAGTTATGACAGAGTTGGAAGAGTAGTTCATGGAGTTGTATTCAGTTTAACTCAGTTAGAATCAGTTGAGCTAGTTGTATCTAATCTAACTGAATGATACACTAGTGAGAGTGGAGTGAATTAATTAGTTAATTAATTCAAAAATAATAACTCATTAATCAACTGAACAATACAACAGTTAACTACAGTGCATGTCAGATCCAGTGGAGACCCAGTGCAGAGATAGGTGAAAGGGTGAGATAGACTATCTGTTGTGACCATAGTGATGCATGAATTCCATCTACATATACATTGGAGTTGCCAATGATAATCATGAATTCAAGGAGAGTGGGATTGCATCGAATTGGCCTTTGTAATCAGCTTGGATTGCGCAGTTGAGGCAAGCTAGCAGGAGGGCAGAGGTTGGTGCATGGATTTGCATATTTATTCTATGTTAGTGTGTGTCGATTGATTGTACTGAGAGCTTGATGTACTAAGCTTTTTATGAGATTGTTACATGATCTCCATGATACATAATATATTATAGTTGGTGTTTTCAGCTTTAGGCTTTCCCATTAAACAACTGTGTTATGTACGATTGTTTTTATGCTTCACATGTGTGTGCAATTAATTTTCCGCAAATGATTAACAGTGGAATGATTCTGTATTTTGCAAGAAGTTAAATATTGTGAGATTGGGGGAATCTAGGAGATATGCATGCTTAATGTATATAATTTCTACATGGTATCAGAGCTATGTTATAGAGTTTCTACATGGAATGAGAGCAAGAATTTTTGGGTGCGCGAGTTTGCAAAGAATATCTGAAAATTTGGATCCAAAATTTTCAGACACAAATAACATATTTGGATTCCTTGCGAAAAAATAACCAAATTGAAAAAACAAATCGGTTGAATCGGAGCTCAGATGAGGGAGATATCGTCGATTTAAAATCAGCTCTTTTGTCTGAACATTTCGTGATTGTAGGACAATTACAATTGTGAAGCGGTGCCAAGTTTTGTGCTGGTGGAGAAATTCGAATTTACTGCAGGAGTTTCTTGGTGCGACAGTTGAGTATACATTGAAATGTCTTTCAATGGGTTTCGGTTGGATTATGCACTCGAGGGAAACTCTAACTACATAGCCTGGAAGGACAGGATGGAGGCAGTGCTTGAAGATAATGGCTTGAAGGAATTCATCGAGAGAGATGTTCCTAAGCCTACTTCAGTGGATGCGACAGTACTTGACGCGTGGCAAAATAAAGTAGCAAGGGCGAGGAGGATTCTATTCGAAGGTGTGAGAGACCATATTGTCTCAAGCCTTCATGGGAAATCCTCTCCATATGATATGTGGAAGGCTTTCACATATCTTTTCCAAAGCAGCAGTGACCAGAGGAAGTTGGCACCGAAATATAAGCTCACAAAAATAAAAATGGAGAAGAACGACACTATTTCGGTATACTTGACAAAGTTTTTCCAATGCAGGGATGAGCTTGGGAGTGTTGGAGTTAGTGTTGATGATGATGACTTGGTGAGCTTGGCTCTCCTTGGGTTTCCGAAGAGTTGGCATAGCTACGAAGACTCTGTCAATGGATGGGAGAAACTGCCGAGTTGGGAGCGACATTGGTCGGATCTTGTGCAGGAGGAGATAAGGAAAAGTATGAAGGATGGCTCTTCATCAAAGCAGATGATGAAGAGGACTGTGCTTTGGTTTCCAAGGAAAATAAGAATAAGGGGAAGAAATTCCATTATATATCTGAGGCCGGTGAAGATGGCAAAGAGCATGACATGTCCAAAGTGAGGTGTTTTCACTGTCACGAGTTTGGACATATTGCCACAAATTGTCCACATAATAAGAAGAACAAGATGGTTGTTGGAGCTGCATCTGACGAGGCTCTTGCCTTGCAATTTTATCTTGAATTTTCATTGATCACATGCACGGTGTCTAGTGCATTTGGATCGGGGTGGTACTTTGATAGTGGTGCTTCCTTTCACATGACGAGAGATGTGAACCTTTTCAGTGACTTGGTGGATGTTGAGTTGGGTGACAATGGACAATACAGTACGACCGAAATTGGCACCATTTCATTTTAGAGGGCGTCGGGTAAACTCATTATGTTACAAGATGTTGTGCATGTTCCAGGTTTAAAGAAGAATTTAATCTCAGTCGCAATGTTAGAGGATAAAGTCTATGATGTTGTCTTTAGTGAAGGAAAAGTTTTCCTTTGGCACAAAGAAATAGGGAAAGTCAAGAAGGTTGGGATTCGAGCTAATAATCTCTATAGACTTGAAGTAGATGGGATTTCTACGGAGCTTCCTACTGTTGGGAAGTGCAAGAAAGACATCCAATTGAAGCTTGAGAGGGAGGAGGATTTGCATGCAGGTAAGAGTGAACCTTGGGATGTGGAGCAACCACAAGATGAGGATCATGGAGTGGGAGCAACCACTCATGCAGAGAAATTTCGTGCCATATGGGCAGAGGGAGTGCATGCAGCTATACCACTAGGTGAGAGGTGGGGCGATATGCATGAGTAATCCCAAGAATAGATTTCTGGGCAGGATTAATTGATATGGTGTGGATCTCATGAATTGAACCTGGCTACGAGGTGCCCATAGAGCAGCAGTAGCATGATCATTTGGATTGATGCAGTGATATGAAAGTGACAGTGTTGGATACTGGAGTGCGGTTTAGAGTTGACAGCAAGTGCAGAGTGCATGGGTGCAGAGTTCAACAACGCAGTGGTTCCTGAAGACATGTGCAGTAGCTAAGCAGAAGTCGAAGACTTTGATGATAGATGCACTAGACTAATTGAGTTGTTTGGAGCCTTTCAGTTTTGGAAGTGTTGCAGCAAGAGTTGCAGGGCGAATGCATGGAGTTGCATGTCACATGCAAAGATAGCCCTTTCTTGTTGAGAGGGATTTTCCTAACCTCCTCCTTTTCCTCTATAAAAAGAAGCTATCTCTCCTTGCATAAGCTAGTTGAACATGGAGAATTGAGTATACTATAGCTAAACTACTGAAAAGATATAATAAGAAGGAACTTCGTTGGGAGAGCTTGAGTCCATGCCTTCATCCCGTCCAAATCCCCTGACGAGCATCTGATACCTGCACGACGACAACATTGGATTCTAGGTATGTCGATCTATCGTGTCCTCTTTCATTCAATAATTAGGAATCAACACTCTAGCATGTCTCTTTGTTTCTAGATCCGCTCTAGGGCTAGAGGGATCGTCTCTGTCTGCAGAGAGAATTTACCTACTTAATAGTCGAGATCCCCCCTCAGGCTCAAGGATGTCATGTTCGTTCTAGGCCTAAAGAAAAATATCATCTCTGTTGCATTTTTGGAAGACCATGGATACGATGTGATCTTCAAAAAAGGAAAGGAATTCCTAAGACACATAGCCATGGACAAGTGAATCAGATTGGGGTTTGTGTGAAGATCCTATATAAGCTAGATGTGGAATATTGTGGTGCATTAAGCACAAAGGAAGAGAAGGTGTAGATTCATGATGTCGGTGAAATTTGGTATAGAATAATTGGCCATTTACATCATGGCACCCTGAAGATTATGCAACAAAGAACCACATCCCTCCCCAAAGGATCACTTGAGTAGCAAGATGTATGCAAAGGATATACTTTAGGAAGTACACAAAATCCACATTTCGTGATTGGGTCAACAAAGCACATGCAACCCTAGAAAGTATTTACTCTGATGTCTGTGGACCTTTCTCGATAGCCTCCACTTCCTAACATAAATATTTTTTCATTTTTATTGATGACTTCTCACGGAAGTGTAGATCTTCTTCATGTAGAAGAAATATGATACATTATCAAAATTTGTAGAATTCAAGGCGATGGTTGAGAAAGAAACCGAAACAAAGGTGAAGGATCTTAGGAGAAATAATGGAGGTGAGTACGTGTCATATGAATTGAAAAATTTATGTGTGAAAGAAGCCATTTGAAGAGAGTTGAAAAAACCCCACAACCCACAACAGAATGGGGTCTCTAAGAGAAATAATTGTACCATTGTGGGAGAAGTGAGGGCGATGTTGCATGACCAAGGCCTACCATTGCAATTATGGATAGAGACATGAAACACAACTATCTATTTTCCAAATCGAAGTCCTCATCGTATTGTGGGCATGATTACACCAGAGGAGGCTTTCTCAAGGAGAAATTCGGATGTGTCACACTTCAGGATTTTTGGAGCCTCTATTTACTTCTATGTCTCCAAATAATCAAGGAAGAAGCTCAAATTGACAACAAAATTGGAGGTATTTTTGGGTTATACAGAAACTCCCCACAATTACCATGTGTACTTTCCATCCCTTAGAATGGAAATTGTGAAAAGGGATGTAAAATATGATGAGGATAAATAAATGTGGTGCTCTCTTGAGAGGGAGCTTCAGATCCCACCAGAAGAGGAGCTTTTAGCTCCAAAGGAGGAACCTCGGGAAGTTGTGGAGAAGCCACAAATTGAGGAAAATAGGTTGGATAAAACCACTCAAGCAGAATCATTTAGAGAATGTAGATAAAGAACCAGGGAATATGAGATATTTGTGCATTATGCGAGGGAGAATGTGGGTGCTCCTTCCAATTTTCATAGGCAGAGAAGGTCACATGATCTAATGACTGAGCTTGTAGAGCCTTAGCCATCCTCTTTCAAGGAAGACATATATAAACCTGTATGGGTTGATGCAGTGGTGGAGGAATATGAATCTAGTGTAAGGAACAATATTTTGGAAGCGGTCCCAAGACTAATAGATAAATCATTTGTGGGTTCGAGATGGATATTCAAGGTTAAGGAAGCAGTAAAAGGAAACATACAGAAGCATAAGGAAAGATTTGTGGGAAAGGGGTGCTCTCAATTTGAAGGGATTGGATATGAGGATACCTTTTCTCCTGTAGCAAGGTACTCATCCATTAGATCAATTTTTTCTTTAGTTGCGTAGATGGGGTGGACGATCCACCAGATGGATGTAAAAACAACATTTCTCAATGGAGTTATTGAGAAGGAGGTGTACATCGAGAAACCAGAAGGCTTTGAGACTTTTGATCAAGAGTATCATGTGTTGAAACTCAAGTGAGCATTGTATGGTCTTAAACAATGACCTCGTGCTTGGCACACCAAGATCGATAAGTATCTCACCGGTTTAGGCTTAACCAAAAGTGAAGCAGATGAAAACCTCTATTATATCTTGGTAGAAGGTAAAGTGTTGATTATCGTCTTATATGTTGATGACTTGATTTTAAATGGTTATGAAAAACTGATCAGATCTTGTAAGGATGACCTTGCAAGAGAATTTGAAATGAAGGACATGGGTCTCATGCACTACTTCCTCAGATTGGAAGTATGGCAAGGCGATGGGAAATTGTTTTTCTCTCAATGAAAGTATGCAAATGAGATACTATAGATATTCCGCATGGAGAGTTACAAAACCATTGAGACACCTCTAGCGACCAACTAGATAAAGGAGGATGCCACTTCAGGTGAGGAAGGGGATGCTACCATTTATTGGCAACTAGTGTGTTCATTGATGTATCTTGAGAACACAAGACTAGATATGTGCTATGCAGTCAAATAGATGAGCGAAGCTATGGTTAGGTCAACCAAATTTTTTAGAAGGAAACTAAGCATGTTTTACTGAACTTGAGAGGCACTACCTAGTTTGGACTATGTGTTTTTAAGGAAAATCCCCTCTGTGGATAGAGGCGATCCCTCTAGCCATAGGGTGGGTCTAGCAACAAGGGAACTTATTGGTTCCTAGATTCTTAACTTATAAATGAAATGTGGATTACGATATATGTCCTACCTAAATCCAACACTTTTGATGTGATGTGTTGTAGTGATCCTTCAAGCCTCATGCTCCTTTGGTAGCGACATTTACACCTACACAAAGATCAAACAAGGACTAACAATATACAAGAATACATGTTCATTTATAACTATATGTTGGAATGGAGTTCCCTAACCTGCGATTTTTGTATAATTTTGTAAAATTCAGTCCTACTTAGGGGTTTTGGAGTGGGTCAAAGCCCCTAATGTTTTGTAATGGGTTAAAGGGTAGCTCTAGGGTCCGAAAACAACGGTTTGTGGAGCATAGGACAACGAAGGCTACGATATTATAAATAGATAGATAACTGGGTCTAGTAGGTAAGAAAGTTGATAGATTGATGCTACAGACGAACTGTTAGATATGTTTGGGTTGTTTTGGGTAAGGACTCTTGCTGGATGTGTGCACAGAGATCCTTAGTCCTACTGTGTGGACCCCGCTAGGCTGTGTGCGCAGATGTGTTTGGGTTGTAAGTGGATCTTTTATATTAATTAATGTGAAGTATAGTTGAAGTATCTGTGTGTTATCTGAATATATTTTGTTTACTGTTGAAGCACATCTATGATATTTCTTTAAGTTGCGAATGTATCTGTGATCTGGAATTAGTACATCTGTGCTCTGATATTAGCTATGATTATGGTGCTTTGTGATGGTATTTGGTAATGCACACGTGGATGCGAATGTATTGATTAAATATGTTGATGATAATAGATTTGTTATGGTTATGTGTTGATTACACTGCTAAAAGAGTTGCGAATAGAATTATTCTGTATGAACCCAACGAGCTACAACCTAGATCTTCCTTGACTTACCTACTCTCTCCCAGGGTGCGGAAACCTGGTTCCAGCACCCTCCCATACTACTTCGGGTGAGACCTTGGCCTGCGTAAGTAGGTCATTGCCAAAAGGGCCAGTAGTATAGGGGTTTGTTGGCAAACCTTAACCTCCGGACTTGGGTCAGGACCCCTCAAGCCAAAAAATGGTTCCGTTGCCGGGACCAGGAGCATTTTGAGAGAGAGATCGGGTAATTCCATGAGGTCATTGGAGACTTGAGAGGGTGGAAATTGAAGACTAGTTTGAAAGGCAGATTCAGGAATTTTCGGTAAAGGATAATCGTAGCATGAAGCTAAGAACTGAGAAGTGGAAGAACAAATACATCTTCACTGAATTCTATGAAATTTTCTTTGTAACCTTTGTGCACGAGCTTCAGGAGTGGTTGGCAAGGCTCGTATAATTCCAGATGTGTTGGAAGGATGATTAGGTTACGTAGTGGACACCAGAATTGATTCAACAATTGGAGAGGACTGATAATACAATCACCCGTACGGTAGATTACTGAGTGGATAGCATGTTGGGAGGATTTGTGACAAAATTCGTAGTTGATCAGTTCATATCATATTCTGAAGCAGAACAGAGGTTATTCAAAGGTTTCTAGGGTAAGTTCTTGAAAATATTGCCATTGTTAATAAAAATATTATTGTGCAAAAATGGTGTTCTATGTAGCCACACCGAATAAATGACCTCTGATCAGAGCGAGAGTACCACACGAAGTGGTAAGTACTACCAAACCAATCGAGAAGGGGATAGATCCATCTACAGTCCGCTAAGAGATTCGGCTCCACACGCAAGATATAGTCCTCCATCTACACCACCTTCAAGTCAACATAAAGGTAAGAACTCACCCACACCTTTGCCACCACTAGAAGAAGATATGGCCACACACATGAAGCTACCCACCTTCAAGGGTGTAGGAGATGAAGATATGGACCGATTTTGGTTTGTAGTAGAATAAATATGGACTATGCAAAATGTGGCTACCAATGTTGTAAAAAGTGTGCAGCTATCACTCGCCTTTGAAGGAAGGGCCTTGGACTGGTATATGGGGTACGTAGGATAGCATGCAGATCCGTCTATTCAAGAGATTAAGAAAGATTTAAAACAACAATTTTGAAAGCCTAAGTCCTACTCGTAGTTGGTAACTAACCTAGAAGACTTTAGACAAGGACCCATTGAGTCCATATGGGAAGTTGATCAGTGGTTAAAGAAGGTTATCAGAGATGGCTAATTCAAGTATGATGATAGACATCACAAGGAATGGTTTATCGCTATGCTACTTCCTCACCTGCGCATCGAACCTATGGGTCAGCAGGCAATTGGGATGCAAGATAAAGCCTTGGATATTTCTATGAAACTAGAGGTTGCGCCAAGAGAAAATGCCCAGTTTGGGGTGCAACATATCCAGGGACAACTGGAGGAAATGCACCTTGAAATCCAGAATCTGTGAAAAGAACTAGGGAAAGAGGCTAGCCCAGACATTTGGTGCATAAGATGCAAGGTGTCTGGCCATACCAAGGATCAATGTCCTCTACTAACAGATTACATGTAGGCTGGGGGACCTAGCCCATTGCGTCCTAAGGAGGCTGTGAGGCCCAGTGGTCCGACGTTATGGTGCGCTAATTTTCGTATTGTCAGGCTACATGATACTAACTATTGTCCCCGTCTTGGTGCTTATGTACCATAATTGAAGCAACAGTGGTGTCGATTATGCTCCTCTATGGGACATGACGAGTATAACTGTCGGAACTATGACTTGATGATAGAACGAGGAAACCTATACAGGGTACAAGATGACCCTTCTTCACCACTGTCTGCCTCAAGTAGAGGAGGCTCCCCAGCAAGGGGCGGGGGAGGGGGAAGGGGTGGAGGCGCAGGTCGGGGAAGAGGACAATTGACCTGTTACAACTGTGGAGAAATAGGGCACTTTGCGAGGGACTATCCGAACCCTTGGAGACAATCTTGCTGATATTGTCGACAATTGAACCATGTGATTGAATATTGTCCAGTCCTCATAGCAAAAATGCAAGAAAAACAACAGACACCTATGCAAAATGTGAAACATGTTAAGGCAGAACTGTGTGATGAACGACCGAGTATTAATTTCATAACGCACAGTGGCATGGCTACTAGAGGAGATGAGGAGAAAGCCACGTTTGAATCTCTTTTTCAAAAAGAAGCTGTCAAATAGGAAAGCTTGGACCTACATAAGGAGAAGGAAACCTTCGTTGCATCTCGCAAAGACTTTACTAAGGATGAGGCATCCACTTCCAAGGCTCCAGCAAATCTAAGAACAGACGACAAAGTTAAACCATTTCTATAGTCATGTATGAAGCTGCTACACAACCAAAAGGCAATAGAAAACCTTCAAGCACTAAGAGATAGTTGTGTAGAAAGAAAAAACCCTCTTGCAGAAATTAAGGATGTGCAAAAACTTTACAAGCATAAGAAACACATTGGTCAGGAAATGCGGCTAACATTGGAGATTGGCAACTATGAAATGGATCAGGTTATCTTGGACTTCGGGTCAGATGCAAACGTACTGCCCAAGAAAACTTGGCAGCAGATGGGAGAGCCTAAACTGGAATGGTCTACTCTACAGCTCCACATGGATAACCAATAGAAGATTATACCATTGGGGAGGTTGTCGAAAATGATGGTCGATATTGCAGGAGTTAAGGTACTTGCTGACTTTGAGGTAATTCAGATCGTGGACGATGCGGACCCCTATCCTGCACTCCTAGGACTGGATTGGGAATTAGACATGGGAGGCATTATCAACCTAAAGAAAAGGAGCATGGTGTTTGAGAATGAGGGTACGAGGGTGATAGTCCCACTAGACCCTATGGAAGGAGAGAAGTATACAAAACCGGTGCGCGAAGAAGAGGATGTGGATCACATCTATAAATTAACCGCTCGGGACGAGGATTGGATAAATCCTATGGCTAATGGTGTGATTTGTTGGGAGAAGGACATCGAATGCTTTTCTGACTCCGACAGGGAGATAGAAAATTGGTAGAATCGGTTACATGATGTATAGCATTGCGATGTCTTAGAATCACAAAGGAATTCCAGTGTATCTCCTCAGAGGTAAGAGAACTACCCTACTTTGATGGTTCTGGTAGTATTAGTGAGTTTTTGTGAACATTTGAAGCTAAAGTCCCAAGGGAGCGAAGGATGTGGGCCCTTAATCTAGCCATGGGCGCAACCCCTGCGAGGTGGTGGGACACACATAAGGGGACATTCCAGGATTGGGAAGAGTGTCGCGAGATGATCGTCCTGCAGTTTGAACCCCTGGTTCACCTGTGTGTCAAGACTTTCCTTGGCCTAGGGGACCCGCGCGAGCACTTGTCTGCATGGATGGAGGAAAGGTGTGCAAGAACTACGGATTAATGGGTCCACTTGTTCATTCATTCCTAGGGACTAATCCCCACCGCATGGTATTTAGATGCAGAAATACACCAGTGAACCCGCCACTGGGAAACCCTGAAGGACGGATTTTTAGGGACATTTGGTTTGGTAGGTGGAACAGAGGCACTCGACGAAGCTCTACAAGATATACATGCCTTAGTATTTGATGAATCACACCCTTGTGTAGCACAGGGGGCACCAACATGGGAGACGCAGATGCAGGATATTGTCAACTGTCACAATATGTTAATGGAGGAATGTGATGAAGACCCGCAAAATATTTCTATCCCAGAGTCGGAGGGAGAGCGCGCAGTTGCTAGACCCCCACTGCATTCTGTTGATGTCACTAAGCCTCTGAAGTTGTGATAAGTCAACGTTGGGAAAGAGGGGCAACCTAAGCTAGCTAAAGTAGGGGACTACTGGGATGATGATACTATTGGAAGAGTCGTAGAACTCCTCAGCGAATACCAGGACCTATTTCCGATGAAATTCTCAGAATTCAAAGGGACTATAGGGGACCTAGGGGTCATTCACATCACTTTAAAATCAGATGCATGACCTGTGAAGCAGCGCCCTTATCGATTGAACCCCAAGTATAAGCATAAAGTCAAGGAAAAACTTGAGAAAATGATAGCCGCAAGTATCATCGAACCAGTCGAACAGTCAGATTGGGTAAGTCCTATGGTGGTTCAAGAGAAAAATACTAAGGTATAGATAAGGATCTATGTTTACCTGCACAAATTGAATGATGCTTGCGTACATGATCCCCTTCCTACTCCCTTCTCAGATGAAAATCCTTGATAGCGTGGGAGGGCAGGAAGTGTAATCGTTCATGGGCGGGTTCTCGGGCTACCATCAGATCAGGATCGCACCTAAATATCGCAGCAAAGCTACGTTCGCCACTGAATTGGGATCTTTCCAGTACACTGTTATGCCGTTCGGGCTCAAGAATTCCCCTGCCATCTTTCCACGGGTGGTGGTTGCAGTATTCAAGGAGTTCATCCATAAGTTTTTGGAAGTATATTTTGATGATTGGACCGTATTCGGATTAGTAAAGAAGCATATCTCAAACTTGCGCATGATGTTGGACGCCTGTAGAAAGCACCATATTTCCCTAAATATCGAGAAGTGCATATTTTGTGTACCCTTCGGGTTCTTGCTAGGCCATATAGTTTGTTGACAAGGATTAATGGTTGACCCCGCCAAGGTAGCAGTTATAATCAACTTGGTAGTCCCTATAACTGAGAAACAGATGCACTCTATCCTCAGACATACATGCTTCTACAGAAAGTTCATTCAAGGGTACGTGTTGATCACAACACCTATGGAAAAGTTGCTAAAGAAGGATGTTTCATTTTTTTGGGACGAGAACTGTCAAAAGAACTTCTAACTACTCAAGGAGAAGATGGTCTCTATGCCTATCCTCATATTCCCTGACTAGGTGAAGGTTTTCCATGTTCATGTAGATGCATCAGGGATCACCCTGGGAGTTGTCCTTACATAGCTTGTGGAAGGAGATATTGACCATATAGTTGCATTTGCTAGTAGAAAAATCTCTAGTGTGGAGCGTAACTACTCCACTACTGAGTGCGAGGGGTTGGCCATGGTATACGCCTTACAGAAATAACAACATTACTTGTTAGGGGGGCACTTCAAGATGTTTACAGATCACTCCACTTTGAAGTACCTAGTGAATAAGCCTGCGTTGGGGGGAATATTTGCCAATGGCTGCTGCTATTTCAAGAATATGACTTTGAGATCATTGTGAAGCCAGGGAAACTGAATGCCGAGCCAGACCACTTGTCCCGAATTGAAAATGGCGAGGAACTAACCAACCTAGAAGAAGGACTGCCCAATGCGCAGCTATTTTCTATTAAGATAGTTGATGCACACTTCGCTAACATAATTCACTTCTTAAATACAATAATGGTGCCTGCAGAGTATTCAGTACAATAGAAGAAGGAGCTAGTAACCTACGCAGCGGATTTTACCACCATATCGGGCCCATCTGTACAAACTGGGAGCTGAAGAGGTGCTGCAAAGGTACGTTTTGGAACATGAAAGACACGACATCTGAGAAAAATTCCATGGCGGCATAGCAAGAGGTCACTACGTAGGGAAAGCAACAACGCAGAAGATATTGAGAGCTGGGCTATGGTGGCCCACATTGCATAGCGACTCTTATGATTATTTCAAAGCCTGTGATACATGCCAAAGGACAGGGAGGCCATCGTACAGAGATGAAATGCCCCTACAACTACAGATGGCCCTGGAAGCATTTGAAAAATGGGCCATCGACTTCGTTGGGCCCATCAACCCACCAGGGAAGAAGACAGGTGCACGCTACATCATCACTGCCAGCCCTATGTGACGAATGAGCAGGTGCAAGCTATGAAGTATTTCACTACAGATAACGTTGTGCACTTCATTTTTGAACATATTCTAACAAGGTTTGGCTGTCCAAAGATCGTAATGAGTGATAGAGGTACACATTTTATTAATGAAACAATGCAGGCCTTGACTAAAGAATTTCGGATCCACCACGGGAAAAGCACCCTGTATCATCCACAAGCTAATGGAGCTATTGAAGCTTTTAATAAATTCTTGTAACATGTGCTGACCAAGGTCTGTAATTTCAACCGCAACGACTGGGACGTGTGCATCCCATCAGTCCTTTGGGCTTATCGAACCACCTCCAAGAAACTGACCAGGAAAACCCCTTTTCGGATGGTTTATGGAAAGGAATCCATTATGCCCATGGAGTATATTGTTCCTAGCCTACGCATCACAGCCTTTAAAAACATGACAGAGCCTGATATCATGGAGGAGCGGTTAGCGCAACTCGTGGCCTTGGAGGAATATTGTTTCATTGCTAACTTCCATCAGCAAGTTCAGAAGGCATGGGAAAAATCATGGCATGATCAACATATTCGGCAAAAGACATTTGCGGAGGGAGAATTGGTCATGCTATATGATAGCTAGTTTTCAAAACACCCGGGGAAGTTCCGTCAACAATTGCTAGGTCCCTATGTGGTAAAGGAAATTACTAACGGAGGAGCGGTCTGGTTAGCCACACTGTTCAGTGATATGGCACCAGGATATGTCAATGGAAGTAGAATCAAACCATACCAGATCAAATGACTATATGGTTGGAGTAGCTGTATGGGGTGAAATACACGTAGACAGGAGGACAAACGCAGGTCGGACCATGGTCCACGTATGTATCGATCACAGGTTTGGAAGCACGGAGAGGTGTGTTTGGAGAGTAGGGGTGCGCTCAGAACGCAGGAGGTGTGCTGGAAGCATAGGGGTAATCTATAGCTGCAAAAACTAGTCGTTGGAACAGTAAAACTGGGTAAAAAGCAAGTTTTACCGTTGAAAGGAGTCAGCGTCCAGCAATTAATGAGGCAATTTCCGAAGATTTTTTACCATTTACTTGATGGTAAGTTTTTGATAAGCCTCACCCAATCGTGGGTTGATCTCCAAGGCTATAAGAGAAGAAGGATAGCCCATAAGAGGGTTCCGTGTATCTTGAACAATTTGTGCTTTGCAAAATTCTATGACTATTGTGCTTTGTTAATTTTTGGGCGTGCTACCCCCTCTGATAGTAGCAACCCTGAGTTCATATTTCACACAAGAATGACTACAAATAATCCCGCTGACTCTTCCCAGACTATGGCCTCGACAGAGGAAGAATCTGAGGAAGTACTGGAAGTCACCCCTAAAGTAGAGGAGGTTATGTCTACACCAAGCAAGGGAAAGCAGCAAGGGAAGGGAAAAGGCCAGGAGAAAGGGCCGGGGAAACCTATGAAGTGGGTTGGGGTGAAGCTACGTACCTCCCCTCAAAATGTGAAATCCCCGCGAGGGGTGCCCCAGGCACATTCACCCAACCCATTAAAAAGACCTTTGTTTGCTCAGGAAGAGGCCTGGATCGCTAAACCAATAAGTTGGCTGCCACCCTATGTGCGGCCTCGCAGGGCCTTGGTGCGCACCCCCAATAATCTCGATGGAATGCTCATCTATCTGCAGATGCCTCTGATTCTGGGTGAGGTCCCCATCATTGGAGAATCCTTTAGCAAGATCCACATGGTTAAATTCAATGATCATGACCTGGCCAACCTGGAGGCTTTCCCTGAATTGGCACCAGAATTGTATTTGGAAAAGGTATTGGAGAATGATGTATTGAAGGTCATCCCTATGCCGTGGGCAAGTGGATTAGCTAGGTTCAGGCTATTAAACTTGTTGCGGATGCCTCACTTCGGCCATTACAATATCACTGATAGGATTTTGCGACAGCTGCTTGCTCTGGTCCACGACGGCTGCTTATGGATTCAGGACCACATCCCTATAGATGAAACACTCATTCACTGTATCACTGGTCTTCCCATGAAAGGGTTGAATACCATGGATCACGTCGGGAAGAAATATGAACAACAGATCACTGTGTGTGATGATTATCACATTGATCGAAACACTAGGGGGTTCATGATCAGCACTATCAGTGACCCTGGTGTGCGGATGGGCAAATTTTTGTTAGCATGCAGAATGATGTGCAAGTGGGAGGTTGCCATAGTCCCCACATATGTAATCCAATTGGCCGGTCGCTATGAAAAGGGGGTCTACCTCAACTGGTCCCAGTTCCTATGCAATGAATTTCTGGAGAATGTGTGTGAAGCCCAAGATTAGGGAAGGGCATTCTACTACTCCTGGTTGCTGCTCCTCACTAGACTGGTCGCATGGGAAGCCTCGAAATATTCGGTCCTCCTCGAGCTAGAGTCGGATATGTGCGAAGGGGCATGGTATGAGAATCTGTGTGATTCGAAGGATGAAAAGAGAATTGAATATGGTAAGGTCTTCTGGGTCCTATTTCAGAGTAGGCTCATAGCTGCCATTCACTCCCAGTCGCGTTTGTTGCCAGAAATTTATGACAAGTACAAGAGCATCGCAGCATTTCAAGTAACAATGCACAATGTACAGATCAGGGGCCGCAAGGAGCCAACATGGGCATCACTCCCGTATATGGTTGTTGATAGAGAGATTTACTACCTTATTGCTACTTTGCCTCCACACTAGAAGCTTGGCTTCAAATCAGGTATGAAGGACACTACATGTATGAGCACCACGAAGGTCACCCCGCTTGACACCACCAAAGAGACCGAAGGACAGGGAATTTTTTTTGAGAAGGGAGTGGAACCGGAATCACAAAAGGAGTCGCAGCAGGATCTGGGCATAGAGGGTCTAGATATGGGAGGTGCTGACTCCCCTCGAGATACGAAATGGAATGGTGAATGTGCTAAAGGCCCAAGGAAGAAACAACGAGCTACAAGACTGGATTGGGACATTAAGACTACTGTGACAGAGGAGTATCTGGAGCAGATCGCGGACGTAGTCCCCTTGGCCTAAGAGGCTAAATGGTTGGCTTTGGAAGAGCAACAGAAGGCCATGGTCGCTACTCTCCAGTATGAGCTTCGAGCTCTGCAGCTCAAACTGAAACCCTGCAAACGAGTATGATTCAAACAAGGGCGCCCCCCGTGTCAAGCAGCGAATTTATCCTCACCACAAAAAGCTGCCTTTTCCCCCTGCTAGGCACAACATTCGTCATGAGCCCACCTACCTTGGGAGCGCAGGTCTAGACCTGCGCAGAGGTATAATTGGATTTAGCCCGACTGCCGCATGAACCACTGCAAATCCTTCACGCATCCCCTTTTGAGGAGATTCAACATAGAGGCCACCAGGTGCACCAGAATCTTAGTACAGCTGAGCAGACGACTGTGGAAAAAATCGCTGAGGTTTCCCAGGTGCAGGCTTCATGCACCCTTGCCGTCACGCAGCAAACAGAATTGGAACGCCTAACCAGTAGCCTTTACGCAGATGTCACTGAGGATATCTCGTTTTCTGCCACCCCCAGGCCAAGATTGAGGGGCTTGTTTCAGCGCTAAATGCTTCGAGGACCAAAATTCAGGGTATCAAGACATAAATGGAACAGTAGATTGTTGCCCTACAAGTCAAATTGCAGCCAGAAACACCCCCTAATGTAAGAGCCCAGTGAGCCACGCTGGTCACTTACATCGCAGATTTCTCAGGGTATAGAACTGTTGGAGACAACTATGCAGTTGTGTTCTAAGGTGCAGCATGACCCTCTCCTGCATGATTTTACTCAAGAACTACACTAGAAGGAGGAATATTTTGAGCAGCTAGAAGCTACTATGTAAACTTTGATCCCCGCTCAGCGCCTGACATGACTGCATACCAGCCATAAACTTAGAGATGACATTGAAGAGCTCTGCCACAAAAATAAGGTTCTTAGCGACCACCTCAAGCCTTGGGTTGATGAAGCCCTCAAGCTCTCTCAGGATGTTGATATCATATTTAAGCAGCTGAACCAGAATTTGGAGAGTGTCACTATTGCTACAGAAGGTCCAACTTCACAAAAGTTGCTAGAGATTTCTCAGAATGTTGCTACACAAAGCAAAGGAGTGCTACCCCGCTGGTTGATGCGATCAAGCAGCTGCAGGTGAAAATTCAAACCCCATGGCCGTAGTGACTCGGGACAAGTCACGAGATTGTGCTGGGGGCCTGTTGGAATGGGGTTCCCTAACCTACGCTTTTTGTATAATTTTGTAAAATTTGGTCATGCGTAGGGGTTTTAGGGTGGGTCAAAGCCCCTGATGTTTTGTAATGGGTTAAAGGGTAGCTCTAGGGTCTGCAAACCATGGTTTGCGGACCATAGGATAGCGAAGGATACGATATTATAAATAGATAGATAGCTAGGTCTAGTAGGTAAGAAAGTCGATAGATTGATGCTATGTGTGAACTATTAGATATGTTTGGGTTGTTTTGGGTTAGGACTCCTGCTGGCTATGTGTGCAGAGATCCTCAATCCTACTGTGTGCGGACCTCGCTAGGCTGTGTGTGTGGGATGTGTTTGGGTTGTAAGTGGATCTTTGATATTAATGAATGTGAGGTATAGTTGAAGTATTTGTGTGTTATCTGAATAGATTGTGTTTACTGCTGAAGCGTATCTATGATATTTCTTTAAGTTGTGAATGTATCTGTGATCTGGAATTAGTACATCTGTGATATGATATTAGCTACGATTATAGTGCTCTGTGATGGTATTTGGTAATGTGCACAGGGATGCAAATGTATTGATTAAATATGTTGATGATAATAGCTTTGTTATGGTTATGTGTTGATTACATTGCTAAAAGAGTTTCGAATAGACTTATTCTATACGACCCCAACGAGCTGCAACCTAGATCTGCCTTGACTTACCTACTCTCTCTCAGGGTGCGGAAACCTGGTTCCAGCACCCTCCCATACTACTTCAGGTGAGACCTTGGCCTGTGCAAGTAGGTCATTGCCAAAAGGGCCAGTATTATATGGGTTTGTTGGCAAACCTTAACCTATGAACTTGGGTCAGGACCCCTCAAGCCAACACTATCCAACTGGTCAAGGAGAGTTATAAACTTTGAATCATTGACACACACAAATATGGAACTAGAAATCAGTCATGTCATATTGATAAATAAAGAAAGAAGTTTAAAACTTGTGCCTTGATGTTGTAGACCTCCTTCGACGGGTTCAGTCGAGCACGTCTCAAAGCATTCGTTTGTCAGTTCATCTGGGAGAGGCAAAAGGTTCAAACTCTCTCTCACAACTATGGACTATTCTCTGCTATCAACTCCCGGTCTATTCTAGCTATGTCTGGCTAGCCAATCCAATGGAATTAAGAGGGATTTATAGGAGCAGAAAATGAGCTTTGGGATCCACATATGGTGGAGGGAAGGTCTATCCCTTTGGGAAGTTGCACTTTTGTAGGACCTAGAATGCTAAAGGGAGAAACTGGACCTCATCCAGCCAAATAAACATCCATAACTCTACCCACAAAGCTGTTACACCATGGAAGCTTCATTTCCATTTAAAAAAAAAAATCCAAAAGTAGCTTCGCGCAGGTGCTCTTAGAGACATAACGACCGTGGCATGAGGCCTAGTGTTAATGTGACCATCGGCTTGAGGTCATAACTACACAACTGCGTCGACCCAAAAATAGATGTTTCAAAGGGTCAGCTTTTGGAATAGTCAATGTATAACGTGTTCCTGACATGTTAAGGGGTACAAGAATAGTCATCATGATGTGTCACAGTACATATGGGTCACGCTGATAGTCCTATAGTATTCTGAATGGGGAATGCAGGGACGGTGACAAAATACTGTGTAATAGATGCCACATAAAGCATGAAGTTTGAGAGCGAGAGAGGGGTGAATGCTTTATGAGAACATGCCCAAACCAAAATTCTGCCGTCAGAGGACCTACACGATCAAGTACGACTGATATCTCTGATACATGAATATGTGGTATGGGTGTAGCCATCCATAATAGAGAACATGTAATATGATCCAAGGTATGGACACAACCATCCAGCGAGAAGGATCCTCAAATAGACTAAGGTATGGTCGCATCCATCCAATCAGAAGAGTCATGCATATAGCCGTGATGAACCAAATCGTCCAACATCCTGGATTTCATCAAACAAAACCTAGGGTATTGCGCTCCATCCCAGCCCAAACAAGTACAAATTCAGGCATGTGAATGAATGAGTTGAAGTCGAACATGCAAGAAAGTCACTTGATTACTAGCCAATGATGAAAGTTGTTAACAAGTGCGAGAGGAACCACCAATAATGACAATGTTTCTCAAGGTATAGCTAGTACAATCCACGGAATGTGAACAATGAGCTGGAGATGAACATTTGCGAAATCACCCGATCGAAGGCCAATGATGATAACCTATCGTCGAATGAGAAGAACTTTCCATTGAGGCATGCAAGTTCTAAGGTACCAGAAAGGAGTCTCTAGATCAGCTTCCTGGATAATGAGCTAAAGTTGAAAGGAAGTGATCAGTAAAATGAGGGCCATAATGTTTCCCACATCATCGACACGAGAAAGAGGAATAAGATGATGGTGAATCAAGACTAAACAGAGGATCAGGGGTTGAAAAATTCAAAAGGAACTTCTCTTGAACATATTGGTGACACGACTCTGGAATTTGGCAGTATTTGACATCAAGGGATATAAGGTCATGATGACGAGGCAAAGAGGAGATGAGAGGTCAAAACAGATAACCCAAACCCATGGAGGAAAAAATTACGAATCTAGGTTGTTCCCAACCCGACACAAACTGCAGACGAGTGTCCTGTTCAAGAGCGACATATTGCCGACACAACTGAGAACTAGTTCCACTTTCCCCCACCATTTCTGGTGAGTACCCCAATTATTTTTGGAAACAATCTTGAAGGGGATAGCATATGCTTGTCATGTAAGTTTGTCCTTTGGACAAATATATCCTAGTACATTTTACGAGCCCTAGGAAGGAGGAACTCGAGAACTTCATGGTGACAGCTTCCGATGTCATTTAGTTTTAACGAGTCTGACAAAGGGAAAACTCGATGTCTTTTCATGTTTAGAGAGTTTGAAAAGAAGAGGAAAAGAAAACTGCAGCAGGTCCCTTTTCGTAGGTAGTCTCACAGATCTGAAAAGATAGAAAACAATATCTGAGAGAAACTCTTAGCCATGTTTGACTAAGTATTCCTTTTTCGTAAATAATGTTTCCCATCCCGAAAAAGGGGTAAATGCATAGTAGGCAGATGACATTTTGCAGCCTTTAACGATTTCAAAATGACAAGAGTCTTGAGAATCTTTTCAATTTTTGGGAGTCAGAAAAGAGCTGAAACATGACTCCAGGCGGTGAATTTTTTGTGTTTTTACCGAGTCTGAAAAAGTAACAAAATACAACTCGTTTCCTCATCGTTTTCATTTTTAGGACTTGTTGCTACACAAGAAACAAACATAAAACCCATTTTTCGAGTAAAAATAATAAAGTAATCGAAAAATGTGTCTACAAACCTAATTAGGGTTAGAAAAGGCTATAAAAAAATGCAAATAGTAAAAACAATTCACTTTTTACCTTTTCAGCTTCTTGTGAGCATTTGTTTACTGGTTTCCACTGCGAATTTGCAAAGACGACTGGAGGCAATCCAAGAGGTCATTGACGAATTCATTTTTTCCAGGTAGGAGCTCTGAAATTCTTCTGAAATTTAATCCATTTTTTACTTGCTTTCATGATTCTAATGCATTTGTGGAGGATTTTGAAAAAACTGGGTCACGATGATCAGTGCCGATTTTGGGCACAGATTCATGCCCAAACCTAAAAGTTTTTAACGGGATGGCATCGTTCGACACTGTTGTTTACAAAACAACGGCGTCAAACATCGCGCACAAAATTTTCAAGTTTTTCTTCCAAAATGGTTGGACAAGAATGATTCAAATCTTACCCAGAGGCTAACAGAATCCCATATGTTGGTTTTGCAGGAAGATCAATAACTAAAATGGTCATAGAGTGGAAAGAATGAGAGCATGGGGAAAAGGATGAATAGGCCATGGGAAATGATGCATGCATGGATGTGCTGAGAAACTGTGGGCTCCTAAAATTCTTCATGACCCCATGTTTACGAGCTCAACTAGAGAAGCTACAATACTTGATTAGTGTATTGGACACTAATCGAGAAAGATTCATGACTCATGACCAAGAACTAAAGATTGAAGTCTCTGAAATCTACTTCATAACTGAATTATTTTGGAGGGGAGAGTGACCACTGCTGAGAGGTACTCGAGCTCTCGGAGAGAGCATGGGTATGTTGATAGATAGGGTCTGTCATGGAGCAAAGAAAGCATCTAAGGGTGGCAAGTTAGACATTTAGACTGTGCCTAATTTTCCATTGAGAGTAGTGCTACATACCATCACTCAGGCTGCCGGATCTTAGGCTCCCCATGAAGCTACACAGACACAGCTTCAACTAGCCATAGATTGCATGGATCCAACAATATTTAATTGGGCAGAAGTAGTGACAATCCACTTGAAACGTCAGCTAACCAAATGAAAAAATGGTAAGCTGAAATAGTTTGGATACATGTACATATTAATACCATTCATCCTAGAATGATTGTCTATATTCCAACACCGGAAGGTGAGCATAGCTATGCCACCAGCATGAGAGCCACGGATGGTTTGTTGGGTAAAGTTGATGCCTCGATCAGGAGGTGGACAACACATGTCGTGGATACCATAGTTGTTCAACTGGCTATGCCGACAACTCATTATGGTAGAGGATTGGCCATACATCGGCACCAAATTCAGGGGCGATCCGGACTTTCCACTTTTGGAAGGAGAGGACAGGAACGAGGATTTAGGTAAAAACTCATTTTTTGGATTTTATGAGTATTATGATTTTTTTTGTTGTATATGTGCTCTGATATCGACTCATGTGTTGCAAATGTTGGACCAGAGAGACTCGCGGGGATTTCCACCATATCTCGGAGGGTCGTACAAGATTTCGAGGTGGCCCCTCATGGAAAGGATAGAGGTGAGGAAGAAATCACACGCAACTTGAAGGGACTCACAAGTGGTATCCTGGACTATGTGAGATTCGAGGACGTTTCTCATGCTTACCAGAGGCACACCGTAGGAGTGTCTAACTACATCCATCGACTACTAAGGCATGTCGTACAGGCAATGACGTGCTATCATGAGCACCATGCAGATTAGACTCCTAGGTTTCATTTTTGCATATTTTTTGAGAGACATGGCATCTCAGGATGTAACCAAAACACATATTTTTTGAACTATGATGTACACGTGAATGTAAACAATCGATATATATATATATATATATATATATATATATATATATATATATATATATATATATATGCTTATTTTCTTGTCTAAATCTTACTATGTGATGATGATTTCTTTTACAAATTTCGCAAATGTCTATCTAATACAATATTAGCTATTGCATCATTAGTTAACATATTCATTCTTCTGGGAATATGCTGATATGTGATATAATCAAAATTCCTTTCTAACAAATGAACACGCAAATACATCCTTAAAATCTGAGGGTTTTTGACAGAATAACAGCCATTGAGCTGGAGAACAACAAGTTAAGAGTCTAGGTTTACAATTAATTCATGAATGTCGAGGGTAATAGATTCAGTTAGAAGTTCGATAACTGCACTGTATTCAACGACATTGTTAGTTTCACATCCTAGACAAATGCCTTGAAGGTGTACTAACTCACCTTTAGGATCATAAATTACCCAAGCCACAAAGGATAGGTTCCAGGTAATACGTGAGGCACCATCAACGAAACCGACATAAGGAGTGACAGACATCTGTACAATAAGAAAGGACATAATAGGCAGGAAAAATTGCTCGCAAAGCACACCAAGCCAAGAATGTACAAAAATGGAAAACACACTTATGTACAAAATAAATGCACGAACACTCATGCATAATATTTTTTAAGATACAACCCATTTTGGGGTTGATCTAGGGGATAGCCTTGATAATAAATAAGCTCATAGCCTTGATAATAAATAAGCTTATAGGCCTCGTTTTGCAAAACACATTTGATGATGTAGGGCCCATGTCACATGGGCTCGAATTTTCCTGCCCCCAACTTATCATGAGCTTGGTCATACAAGAGGACTAAGTCTCCTTCTACAAAGGTAAGAGGGGAAACCATCTAGTCAAAGTGGGCTTTGACCCGCTTTTCCTGTGCTTATATGACTAGAGCAGTGAAGCAACGAGTTTCATCAAGCCTCTCCAAATATAGAATATTTTCTTCATTTGGCGAGGTATTCGACAGTAATTTGACAACTATCTTGAGTGAAGGAATTTCACATTCAATAAGGGTAGGTTCCAGACCATAAACAAAGCTTAAATGGGGTGAATCCAGTTGCATCCTTCATCGAGGTTTGGTAAGCCCAGATAGTTGAAAACAACATGAGATGCCAATTGGACTTGTGCATCCCAATAGTGCGTTGAAGCATAGTGACTAAAAATTTGTTCACGGCTTCAATCTGGCCATTTACCTGAGGGTAGTACGGCGTTGATCTTTCGTGACGCAAACCCAACTTAGTAGTCAACTCAGCCATCATATAGTGGCGAAAATGGGAGCCATGGTTAGGGAAAATGGCTTGAGGGACTCCAAACCTAGTAATCATGTGATTGAAAAGAAATTGGGTGGTCGTATTACTATCAGTTGTGAGTGTAGGCATTGCTTCGGCCCATTTAGTGAAGTAGTCCACGGCTACAATAATATAACCGTTCCCCCCGCCCGAGTGAGGGTTACACATCATAAAATAGATACCCCACTTCGAAAAAGGACAAACGATAATGATGGGATAGAGATGAGAAGGTGGGGAATGCATCTTGCGCTGGTAGATCTGACACTCATGACATTTAAAGACAGCGAGGATACAATCTTTGAAAATGGTAGGCTAGAAATACCCAGCACGAAGGATTTTTTGAGCAGTAGCATACCCAGATATGTGACCACCACATGCGCCAGAATGGCAGTCATTAAAAAAAATTTCAGCTTCCTCGAGGGTCAAACACCAACAGAGGATGAAATCAGTGCCGATGCAATATAAAATATCTCTGACTATGCGATAAGGTTGTGAAATGATGACGAATATGTCGACAAGCATCTTTCGTCAACTCACACCGGAAGGTAGAAGTCTGGAGATAAATGATGATATCACCATACCATGGATCAAGGGTGCTAATCAGAAAAAGAGTATCATCTGGAATGATTTCCTCAAAACCAGAGGGATCAGAGGCAAAGGGTAAAGAGCAGATCAACTCAGCAAAAACCAATGACTTCTTCAATTTGGCGGTAGTGAACTCCAAATCGAACTCTTGGAGGATAACTATCCACTTAGAGTACTTTCCCCCCAGAAAATGTTGAGTTAAGATATAATTCATGGCGTTGCAATAAAAAATCACGGTCGTAGTGTAGAGTAAAATATAATGGCGAAAACGTTGGACGGCTTGAACAGTTGCAAACGCCAATTTTTCAACATGAGCAGAACATGTTTCAGTGTCGATAATATTGCGGCTAAGATAATATATGACATGCTCATCACCATTGCCATCGTCGTGTACCAGAACCATGGCAATTGTGCTAAAGCAGCAGCCAAATAGAGCAAATAATCAGGATGGTAATTTGGGAGACGCAAAAGAGGAGCATTGAAAAGAAAATTCTTCAGTGCATCAAAATATTTGTGGGCAATCTCATCCCATATAAAATGGATGGCTTGCTTAAGCAATCGTGTAAAATCTTTGGCTACTTTAGCATATTTCGGTATAAAACAACGTAGGAAATTAGCTTTCCCTTGCAAACTCTGCAACTGGTGTAACGAGGAAGGGGAGGGGAGATTGATGATAGCTTCGAACTTAAGAGGATCAAGATAAATTCCATATTTGGAAATTACAAACCCAAGGAGTCTACCAGAATCAACACAGAAGACACATTTTCACAGATTAAGCCGAATTTTATAGCATCTACAGTGAAGAAAAATTTGACGGAGGTGTTCTGGGTTGTCCCGACGCTTAGCGGAATGAGCCAGAAGGTCATCCAGGTAAGGTTGAAAAATGTGTTTAATATCATGAAAAGCATACGACATTGCGCGTTGGAATGTGGCACCAAAATTCTTAAGGCAAAAAGGGAGCTTCTTCTGCACAAAGGTGCCCCATGGATAGATGAAGGCATTTTTATGTTGATCAGCCGATAGTATATTAATTTGGTTGTAACCAGAGAACCCATCCATAAGGGAAAAATTCTCACTCCTAGTGCATTCATCAATGATCTGGTCGATGAAGGGAGTGGGATAGTTGTCCTTAGGACAAGCACGATTGATGTCATAGCAATTCATACAAACTCGAATAGTGCCCTGCTTTTTATCCATAGGGACAATTTTAGAGACCCAATCTATCAATGGGATCGGATAAATGAAGCCTTCTTTGAGAAGTTTTTCAACTTCTCCCTTTATGGTAGCTTCCTTTCTAGGGTGCACAGGATGAAGCCATTGACAAACAGGTTTCGCATCAGGGTAAGTAGGGATCTTGTGCATGACTATACTTGGATCAATTTCAGGAATTTTCTCATAGGACCAAGTGAAAACGATTCCAAATTCTTGGAAGAGACTAGTGTAGACCTCAATCTCATCAGGAGAATAGGTCACCCCAATGTGGATGTTCTCAACAATCCCCAGTTTAATGGAGATGTCAATAGGCATCATCTGAGTGATATTCTCCATGTTGCCTTCTGCAAAAACTTCATGTGTCAAGATAGGTGTCTGAAGCAGATGGGAAGGAGCTTGGGAAGCGAAATTATCAAGACAAGTGGACATGGCCCCAAGACCAGGTAAAAAGGAGGAATGATGATGACTATCGTCCCAGGGAGGATCCTCTAGAGAAATTGTTTCTACGATGGCTTCATCCGTTGGAAACATCTTGTTCAAGGCATTGGGAGAATCCGAAGCACCAAGCCAAGGGGATTGAGAATACATGTCGAGAGACATACTTGACGCAGTATGATCAGAAGGAGGAGTCGAAGCCGAGATAACATCACAATAATCAATTTCTATTGGGCTTAACGACATTACTTCACCAAACGAATCAACCTGATCAGGTGAAGGGATCACCCATGGATCTGAAGACGTGGAGATCATATTGACGTGAGCATTATTGGGCGGAGGAAGATAAAAGAAACCCATAAGGGCAGGATCTTTGAAAATTCCTGGCCCAACATTTTCATAAGGTGTGGGAATGAATTCTACATACGGAATGTTTCTCTCGAAAGAAGCAGAAGTGAAAAACGATAACTGATCGATAGTGATTATCTTTCCTTCGCATGGAAAACGAAGAACAGGAAAGAGAGTGGATGGTATGCATAGCATGGCATGAGTCTGATTATGATCGAAGAGGAGATTATAATTGAGTTTGGCATCAACGAATTCAACCTTGACATTAACCATTTTTCCTTCCAACGTTATAGGTAAGTTGGTGAGGACACCGAGAGGGTGATGTTCCCTTCCGTCAAAGCTTCTAAAGCATTTTGAGACTGGTTAAGGGCTGGATAACCAATGGCTTTCCAGCATGAAACGGAAATTATGCAAGTAGATGCACCTTCATCCAAAACTGCTTGATGGATATTCTTACCATTTATCCCAACTTGGATAATCAAAGCTAGTTGGTGAGGGAGACATGGGACGAAACTTTCCAGATCAAAAGTGATAAGGCTCAAATTGACAGGGTCAACTCTTCTGATAGTGGATAATAAAGCCTTCCGTTATGACCAACAGCTCTGAAGCACTTCCAGCGTGGACATAGCGGATGGTGCCTAAGCCAAATCTTCAATAATACTATAATGCTGAGTGGCATGGGCGTTTGGATTATAGGAGGGCTTACAGAGTATGCCTTTGGAGGGTGAATGCACAATAGTCTCAGAACTGGGCCTTTCAATATGAAGAGGGCCAGAAGCAGGCGGGGGAGGAGGACCATATGCAATCTCTTTCCCCACTGTCTGACGTGGTTCGATATAATATTTTGATCTTGTAGAATAGACATGGGTGCAGCACCATTCCTCATAAAAATTTGAGAGCCAAAAGGGGTGGAGGACTGAGGTTGCTCCACCATTTGAGTTTGCTATGATGGGAACGGTTCCTTAAGAACGACTGGAGTTCCTTGGGTGCGTTTTAGTGGTCGACTCACCTCGGCCCATCATGGACAGTCCTTGGTGTAATGTTCATCATCACATATTAGACAAGGATACTTCGGTTTACGTTTCGATCCATCATCAGTATTGGTTTTAGGAGAATCCTGTTTCGAGGTATCAGCCTTGGCCTTGCCTTTACCCTTCTTCTTACCTTTAGAATCCTTATCCACTAGAGTAGATTGGATGACGTTCACTTCTTCGGTCTTGCCAGGATTGGAAAGTGGCTGAGAAGCAGTATCAGTGGAAGGAATAGATTTATGCTTCGCATGAATAGGAGAAGACTTACCGGGAGTGTGAGAAACCAAACCAATGATACCGTCGACGGATGGTGTCGTTGGTGCCTTGAAAGTTCCAGTTCATGGAGCATCAGGAAAAATTTCATAAAGCGTTCTAGATTGGGAGTACATGAGTTCGAGGTATTGGGCATGAGCAATGGCTTTCTCTTCAGTAACACATGCCCCCATAGCGATGTCCTTAGCTAGCATACCAATAAAAGAGGTAGTGAACCAACCAATCAGAAGTTGATAAGGGATTTCAAACTTGATCAAATGACGATGTCGCCTCCATTCATGAATATGATTAGAGATATGTGTGGCCCAATCTTGTTTCAGGGATGTTAGGAGGTGTGTTCCAGTTTCATAGCGAACCGGTAACTGAAAGTGTGTGAGAAACGCCATTGCCAGAGAGTTGAAATCTTGAAAGATGTCGTGAGAGAGTTCAATGTACCACTTTGTAGTGGCACCAGTGAGAGTACTTTGGAAAATATGTAAACGAATATAATCATCAATCTAGGAGTTAGAGGAGCACCATAGGTGGTATGTCATAGAATGTGCCTCGGGGTCTTCTCCAGACTTGCCTTCAAACTTGGGACAATCGCCAGGGATCTTGGTGGGAATTGGGGGCCAATATGGATTATGAATAATTGGATCATTTGTTAACTTTAACACATCAAACAATTCCAATGTATTAAGGAATCACGATTGTGGATTTAAAGGCATCACAAGCCTTTGATATAGACCTACGTTGGGGTTCCAACCAAGTCGAGAAATTTTTTGAGCCCATATGTTTTGTCTCGGAGGATTTTGTCCATAGGGGTTATAATTTTGGAAATAATTCCCATATCCCGGTTGAGGACCATGGTACTGATTCTGAGTGAACCACTCAGGTCTAGCTTGAGAAACATATGGATTTTGTTGCGGGATGAAATTATTGCCTTGGGGTGGACCTTGTACCATCAAAGGTTGACCTTGAGGAATGAAAGGTTATCCCTGAAGCTGCATAGGTTGTCCCTAGGGTGCAGGTTGGCCTCGATACTGAGGTTGAATAGGTTGCCCATGAAAACCAGGTTGACTTGAAGGCACCAGACCAGGCTGTCCCTAAAAACCAGGTTAACTTGAAGGTTGAGATATGCTAGGCTATCCCTGAAGACCAGGTTAACTCGGTTGAGCGACAAAGGGTTGGCCTAGTTGTACAAGAGATGGGCCTTGCTGAAAGTAAGGCTGGTTCTGTTGCATAAGAGGTTGTCCCTGAGGTAGATAGGTTTTCCACTGAGGAACATAAGGTGCTCCTTACTGAATGTAAGGTTGACCAGTAGGACTGTAGGGTTGTCACAGTTGGACCGAAGGTTCTCCCTGTGGATAGGAGGGTTATCCTTGTAGACCATAGGGTTGTCCCTGTTGGTACATGAACTGGTTTGGGAAAACCAAATCTTGAGTTGTTTGAACATACAATGGACCTTTTGGAAGAGGCCCATGGTAATAGAAATAATTTACATACTCATCGTAGTATTGTGGTAGATTTACCGAAGTCGCAATCTGTTGAGAACCCTGGGGGAGGTAGTTCTGATGTTGAATAGCCATCATATACTGACCATATGACAAACCTCCCAGAATAGGATTAGAAGAGATAGGCGTACTACTAATAGGTTAATGGACTCCCGATATTTGAGGTTGTGATCCACTCACAATGGGTCCAACATACATCGTGGAAGCATTGGGGTGTGCTCCATGAATAGTAGAAGATGACAACAATGATGGAATCACACTAGTGGATGGTGTGGAGGAAGCCACACAAATAGTGGGCTAGGTTGGGAAATACATGATAATGGTCGAAATAATGGGAATCAAAGAAGATGGACCTGACACAAACGACCCTGTAGAAGGAGCCGCAGTACTTGACCATAACGGGTTCTGGTACAAAGATGAAGCACCAGAAATTATCTGTCCCAAAGAACGATAACCAGCCAGGAGAGATGAAGGCTGAGAGGAAGGCTCAGTCGTCACATAAGGAAAAATTTTAGGAGGGAATTGATATTCTCTCATAGATATGAAAATATCTTCATTACTTACAGGACTCGAGGCATCCATGTCGGATGAATACATACTTTCAAGGAAAAGTTGGCGAGCGGTAGAGGGAAAAGCACCAGACAATGGTGTCGCAGGCGAATCTAAGCATTGAGGGGGATCTTCTCTCAAAAATAAAAAAGTATTCGAGGGCTTCCATTTGATGTCAAATAGCTCCTCAGTGGAGACTGGGTGGCAATAGGTTGCACGCTTGAGAGGATAGCACTCTCAAGGTCCTGGGTCCCAACAGACTGAGGTGTCTCAGAAAAGACTCTGGGAGGAGACTCTTCCCTACGAGGTAATGAAGAGGATGATGAAATAGGTGGTTCTGCCATGGTGAATTTTTCTCAAAAGGAGAGAAAAGAGATGCTTAATTCGAGGCTTTAACAACAATCACTAAGGAATCACTCATGAACCGGCCAAGAAAATAACTTAACGGATGTGTAATCATGGGAAATTAATTTTATAAAATTGAAACAAGACTCTCCCTTTTCATATTTTAAGAGTCGAGAAAAGAAAAAAAGGTGACTCTAGTCACTTTCAGTTTGGACGAGCTCAAAAGGACAAGTGATCGATGATCTTTTCCAATTTTAAAGAGTCATGGAAAGTTCAAAATGATTACTCAGGAACTCTAGGAAAAAGGGTGTACCAAGCTTCCGTGAACTGCAATATACACCTTGGTGATCAAATGAAAGAGAAATGACCAAGGACTTAATGTACATGCAGGCAGTCTCCCCGAATGTTGTGTTCAGTGTGTCACAGTTATAGGGCAACAAACTTGGCTTCCTATGGATAAAGGATTGCAACCTATGAGGGTCTCCCTTTATATACGCGATGGTACGGGGAGCACAAGTCTATACTAGAACTTTCTAATGCAAGATGTGAGCGACAACTGCTAGGTTTAATGAAGCTGAAACACGTCAGTAGCCTAGACCTCTAAATGTGAGCATTAAGTTTCAATGCTTCCTTAGGTTGATAGATTTAATTTTAGAGTTTATCTTGAAATTATGTTTCAATTTCAAGGCTCTACCGAATGTAATATGAAACCTCTAATGCATAACTATATGAGAGAAAGAACACTATTTCATTCGATGAAAAGCTAGCTAAGAGAAGGATAGAGGTTCGCAAAAAAGCAACAATCAATCGAATGCAAGAATGAAACCTTTCCTTTATGCTACTGACACAACCAAAGCAGAAAATGAAAATTCTTCTCTTGTTTTTCACTTTCCAATGAAAAAGAAACTTGTTAATGCAAAAGAGCACTTTTCATTTTCAAACAAGAAGGAAGAATGCAATTTTTTTGTTCTTTTGTATAAGTGAGAAGCAATAATGCAATGCTACACTAAAAGGACAAAACAAACACTAGCTTTGAGCAACTTCGAATAAAATCACCAAAACATGAAGAGACTAATTCCAAGCGAAAGCAATCATGCACTCAAAACTAGGTATCCATTTCTTTATACATAATAGAGGGCTTTTAAGTCGACTCAATGAGCAATGTGATCTATGCTTGGGGCAATGAGGGACAATCAAACAGACACAGAATGAAAGCTCGACGACCCTACTTCACATACAATCAACGAAAAAGACCAAGCAACCACACGAGAGGCTAAAAAAAACGACCAAACTGACTCATAAAAATATCAGACACTCAATGAACACACGACCAAACAAATGATTCGAAACACCTAGAAAACCTAGGATGGATGAGTCACATTGTTCAAACAAGAGATAACATGAACTAAAATGAATAAGATATCCAAGTGAATGAATAAAAGCCATATGGATCACTCCAAAGGGAGAAAACCGATCTAAAAGATAAGACACACTGGAAACTCAGTGGGAAGCCCAAAATTCAACCCTAGAGGAATCAGCGCGACTGTTTAGCAGTATCCAATGTTGAACAGGCAAAATATTTCCTGTGTCAAAGACAACTTGCACTGATGGGCACAACTGTCAGAAAAACAGAAGCACTTAGCTAGAAAAGGAGGGAAAAGACAAAGGAATGGCTGAGAAAACCAGGCTTATCACTCTAGGACAAGGCTAAATGACTAGAAGCAAACAAAAAAGCCAAAAAATAGCAGAGAAATGACAAATGACCAAATTTTGACAGAAAATCAAAGTTCAAAATGAATAATGAGAGACAACAGTCATTGAAATCCCCAGTAGACTTGCCAACTTGTTGTGAAGCCAAATCCCCTCTGCAGACAGAGGCAATCCCTATAGCTCTAGGGTGGGTCTAGCAACAAGGGAACATTTTGGTTCCTAGATTCCTAGCTTATAAATGAAATGTGGATTAGGATAGATGTCCTACCTCAATCCATCGCTTTTGATGTGATGTGTTGCAATGATCCTTCGATCTTTGTCCTTCAAGCCTGAAGCTCCTTTGTTAGCGACGTTTACACCTGCACAAATATCAAACAATCAATAACAATATACAAGCATACATGTTCATTTATAACTATCAAACTAGTCAAGGAGAGTTAGAAACTTTAAATCATTGACACACACAAAGATGGAACTAGAAATTAGTCATGTCAAATTGATAAATAAAGAAATAATTTTACAACCTGTGCCTTGAAGTTGTAGACCTCCTTCGACGAGTTCAGTCGAGCACGTATCAAAGCATTCGTTTGTCAGTTCAGCTCAAAGAGGCGAAAGGTTCAAACTCTCTCTCACAACTATGGACTATTCTCTGCTATCAACTCCTGGTATATTTTAGATATGTCTGGCTAGCTTATCCAATGGAATGAAGAGGGATTTATGTAAGTGGAGGATGAGATTTGGGGTCCACATATGGTGGAGGGAAGGTCTATCCCTTTGGGAAGTTGCACTTTTGTAGGAACTAGAAGGCCAAAGGGAGAAAATCGACCTCATCCAGTCAAACAAACATCCATGACTCTGCCCACGAAGATGTTACACCATGGAAGCTTCATTTCCATTTTAAAAAACTTTCCAAAATCAGCTTGACGCTGGTTCTCTTCAGAGACAGAGCGACCATGATGCGAGGCCTAGTGTTAATATGGCCATTAGCGTGAGGTCATAACTACACAACTGCGTCGACCCAAGAATATATGTTTCAAAGGGTCAACTTCTGGAATAGTCAACGAGGAATTTGTTCTTGACATGTTAAGGGGTACAATAACAGTCATCGTCATGTGTGACAGTACACAGGGGTCATGCTGATAGTCCTCTAGTATTCGGAATGGGGAATGCAGGGATGGTGACAAAATACTGTGTAATACTATTGTACAAGTGGACAGAGGGAGTGAAGATGTGTGGCTTCAAAGATGCATATTGGTGAGGGAATCCATCAGAACGAAAAATTACATTAGGTGGAATTTTTAGTGTTGGGTCTACACCTGTTTCCTGGTACAATAAGAAGAAAATATCTATGGCACTCAGCTCAATAGAAGTAAAATACATGGCTGCAAGTCAAGAAACATGTGAGGTTATCTGGATGAGAAAGATACTTGTGTGACTGTGTAGTGAGATGATGGATCCAACTGTGTGTTATCAGACTATTTTACTCCCCCTAAATCAGTAACCCTTAGTCCTCATGATTGTTTGACTATTTTACTCTGTTGCATTTTCGGTGAACTTTGGCATATAATACTTGGCCATTTGCATCATGGCAACCTGAAGATTATGAAACAAATAACCATGAGCCTCCCCAAAGGAGCACTTGAGTAGCAAGATGTATGAAAATGATGTACTTTGAGGAAGTACACAAAATCCACATTCCATGATTGGGACAACAAAGCACATGCAGTCCTAGAAAGTATCTACTAGATGTCTGTGGACCTTTCCTGATAGCCTCCACTTCCAGAAATAAATATTTTTTCATTTTTATTAATTACTTCTCATGGAAGTGTAGATACTCTTGATGTAGAAGAAATATGATACATCTGCCAAATTTGTAGAATTCAAGGCGATGGTTGAGAAAGAAACTTAAACAAAGGTGAAGGCTCTCGGGAGAAATAATGAGGTGAATTTGTGTCAAATGAATTAAAAAATTTATGTTTGAAAGAATCCATTTGAAGAGAGTTGAAAACACCCCACAACCCACAACAGAATGGGGTGGCTAAGAGAAATAATTGTACCATTGTGGGAGCAGCGCAGGCGATGTCGCATGACCAAGGCCTACCACTGCACTTATGGATAGAGGCATGAAACACAACCATCTATTTTCCAAATCGAAGTCCTCATCAGATTCTGGGAATGATTACACCAGAGGAGGCTTTCTCAGGGAGAAAGTCGGATATGTCACACTTCAGGATTTTTGGAGCCTCTATTTACTACCATGTCTCCAAATAATCAAGGAAGAAGATCGAGTCGACAACAAAATTGGAGGTATTTTTTGGTTATAAAGAAACTCCCCACAATTACGATGTGTACTTTGCCTCCCTCAGAATGGAAGTTGTGCAAAGGGATGTAAAATTTGATGAGGAGAAATAAATATGGTACTCACTTGAGAGGGAGCTTTAGATCCCACTAGAATAGGAGCTTTTAGCTCCAAAGGAGGAACCTCAGGAAGTTGTGAAGAAACCACAAATTGAGGAGCAGAGGGTGGAGAAAACCACTAAAGCAGAACCATCTAGATAATGCAGATAAAGAACCAGGGAAGATGAGAAATTTGTGCATGATGTGAGGGAGAATGTCGGTGCTCCTTCAAATTTTCACAGGCAATGAAGGTCACATGATCTAATGACTGAGCTTGTAGAGACTTAGCCATCCTCTTTTAAGGAAGCAATATAGAAACTTGTATGGGTTGATGCAATGGTGGAGGAATATGAATCCATTGCAAGGAACAATGTTTTGGAAGTGGTCCCAAGACTAGCATATAAATCAGTTGTGGGTTAGAGATGGATCTTCAAGGTTAAGGAAGCAGTAGACGGAAACATACATAAGTATAAGGCAAGATTTGTGGCCAAGGTGTACTCTCAATTTTAATGGATTCAATATGAGGATACCTTTGCTCCTGTAGCAAGGTACTCATCCATTAGATCATTTTTTTCTTTAGTTGCGCAGATGGGGTGGAAGATCCACCAGATGGATGTAAAAACAACATTTCTCAATGGATTTATTGAGAAGGAGGTGTAGATCGAGAAACCAGAAGGCTTTGAGACTTTTTATCAATAGTATCATGTGTTCAAACTCAAGTGAGCGTTGTGTGGTCTTAAATAATCACCCTTTGTTTGGTACACCAATATTGATAACTATCTCACTAGTTTGGGCTTAACCAAAAGTGAAGCAGATGAAAACCTCTATTATATCTTGGTAGAAGGTAAATTGTTGATTATTGTCTTATATGTTGATGAATTGATTTTAAATGGTGATGAAAAACTGATCAGATCTTGCAAGGAGGAACTTGCAAGAGAATTTGAAATGAAGGACATGGGTCTCATGCACTACTTCCTCGGATTGGAAGTATGGCAAGACGATGGGAAATTCTTTGTCTCACAATGAAAGTATGCAAATGAGATATTGTAGATATTTCGCATGGAGAGTTACAAAACCATTGACACACCTCTAGTGACCATCTAAAGGAAGGAGGATGCCACTTCAAGTGAGGAAGGGGATGCTACCATTTATTGGCAGCTAGTGGGTTCATTGATGTATCTTGAGAATGCAAGACTAGATGTGTACTATGCAGTCAAATAGTCGAGCCAAGCTATTGTTAGGCCAAAGAATTGTTTTGGAAGGAAACTAAGCATGTTTTACTATACCTAAGAGGCACTACCCAGTTTGGAATATGGTACAAATGGAAAGAGGGAGTGAAGTTGTGTGGCTTCACAGATGTAGATTGGTGAGGGAATCCATTAGAACGAAAAATTACATAAGGTGGAATTTTTAGTGTTGGGTTTGCACCTCTTTCCTGGTACAATAAGAAGAAAAGATCTGTGGCGCTCAACTCAGTATAAGTAAAATACATGGTTGCAAGTAAAGAAACATGTGAGGTGATATAGATGAGAAAGATACTTGTGGGATTGTTTGGTGAGATGATGGATCCAACTGTGTGTTATCATAATATTTTAATCCCCCTGAATCAATGACTGTTAGTCCTCATGATTGTTTTACTTTTTCTAGAAATGAGACTCATTTTTCTCCAGTTCGACCCTTGGACGCATGGATGAAGGCCTGTGCATCCATGCCTTCCTTATGGGTTCATCCAGGAAATTTTTCATCCCTTTTCGTGCTAATATCTAGGGAATACTTCTAGAGTGCATTAATCCCTAGGAGATCAATTCAATTTTTAAATTATTCGAGTTGGACAAGACTTATCATTTAAAAGTTTCTATGACTTATCATCATCCTAAGAATCTACATATATCCTCTTTGGACCTCTCTTTTGCCTATTTATAGTGGATCATTTAAGATAGTCAGACTATTTTTTTGAGAGAGCTAGCTTTTGAGAGCTAGGATCTTGAGCCTATACTGCCATTTTACTGCTAGAGAGAGCTCGTGAGGTCTTTTTCCACTTGTATTTTTCTCTTCATGCTCACTTCCTAGATATAGTGGCGAAAATCTGTCGGATTTTGGAGAGGAAGCTTTGAGGCGAAGGTATAAGCACTATAATATTTTTTATGATCACTGGAAATCTATGTTCTTTCTCTTATATGAATGTGTATTCAACATATTTTATGGTCGATTCTATTGCTTTTGATCTAAGGATATTCTGAGAAAGGTCACCTGTCATCTTTGATTGACTGTGATTGTATGTAGGGATAAGATATCGGGTATAATTTACAAATTTCTACACGCAACTAGTTTGTCCAAGCAAAATTATTCATTATGTCGATAGGCATTTTATTATGGAGTTCTTATTGGTGACACTGTTTAGATTCGTTGTCCTCAACAAATGTTTCCCGAATCCCAACAATGTCACCTTGTACAAGATAGCTTACTTATTTTCTCGTGCTTCTCACAAAGTTCATCTCATTTACGAACATTAAATGAACCTTGAAGTGTAGGATATGGAGTCTACATAAGAACTAATATGTTGCATCTCATTTACGAGTCTTGAAGTCTCATATATGGACTATAGATCAGAAATGATCTGTTCCATCTCAATTATGAACCTAAACTCTCAGATATGCAATATATATGAGAACTAATATGTTGCATCTCATTTATGAACCTTGAAGTTTTAGAGATGGAGTATAGATCGGAAATGATCTGTTGCAGTTCAGAAACTATTGTACCCACATCAAATCCCTCATAACAAAACCAACCAACTGAAAATAGATATGACAAAAATCAGAGATATTTCCCCAATCTTTCAAATCAAACATATTTCCTCAATGTTTCTTTGAAGCATATAAAACTCGACAGACATCGCTCCTAAACTCTTCCAAAATGCTTCTGTAGAGCAGCCATTTGGCTTTCTCAATGTAGAACACACAACATCTACACTTTCCGAGTTCCCCTTTCCCGAGTCAAATTATATGCTTACCATGGATGGAATCATAGAATACAGCATAATAATTTGTCCTTATTTTTTCCTCCAAGTATATCCTTCACACACTAATAATGCCAAAACATAGGGAACCTGCTTTAACCTTTTCGTAGTGCATTTCAAACCACCTGAAGTCCACCATTAAAACAGCCGAGGAAAATCCCTTCAAACCACTCGGAATCCACCATTCGAACAGCCAAGGAAAATCCCTTTTTGAATGAGGCAGCCTACAACACACAAAATATCAATTCCTGAAACAAATAGACTTTAATATAAAGTACATGGATGATAGAAATGAACTAGAATCTTGTTTTGTTTAAGGATTTCCATATTTCCTCCAAAATATTTAACCAGGGATTTGTATTTTGCTGGCCCTTTTTCTCAGGAACAGTCACAACCCGTGATCAACAAATTTAAATAATCCCATCAAATATTTTTTGTGTCGATATAATGTAAATGTAGTTGAAATAAAAAACGTAGTCGAGATAAAAAAACAAAACATACCCAATTATTGTTGATAATTATGAGGATGAAGATGCTAATATATGATATGTTTCTTCTACACTTCTTAATGGAGGCAGATGCAACCATCATTTGAGCCACAACATCATTAATGTTGCAAGCTAATACTTTTGAAGATGTAGATGCTAATATCTAATCTTTTGCTACTACACTTCTCAAGGGAAGCAGACACAACCACCATTTGAGCCACAACAACATTGACTTTGCAACCTTCCTGCTGTTTGAATATTGAAAATGAAACCCTTAGACTTTTCTTAGACTGCATAATGTGTGCAGCTGATATTGCCATTTTTCAACAATTCAGTGATTGCTCAAAATTTGTTGTTTTTGTGTCTGAAACTCAGTAGTTATACCCTGATGGATTGGGATAAGTGCCACTAGATCTTTTTACAATGACTCTTGAGACTAATAATAAATTTGAAACTAGTCTCTCAGAAAACTCTTTGCTACATACTTGTCAGTTAACTAGAAAACTGACCACTTCCATCATGCATTACATGACATGAAGTGTGTTTCTTGAGTTAAATATCCATAGGAGATCAAAATGGAGTCGATTGAGAGGTTTTGATTTGCGGTATTATTGATTTCCTACTCCAAAAAAGTTTTGTGTGACATGTCTGAGGAATTGTTTGCAACATTTAGCATTATTGCAATATTTCTTGTAAACTAATAAACATAATACCAGTACATTTCAAGTCGGCGTTGGATTCAATTTTAGTGTCGTGGTGATACTTTCAATTCTTAGTTTTATTATAATTACATACTAAGGGAGATAGATAAGAGAGCTAAGAGAAACCATGTCTGGCACTTTACTAGTATCTCGAAAGAGGTCACTTTCTTAGCAGAAATTACGAAACCACCCACTTCTAAGAAGTTCCGCCCTTGTAAGTCGATAGTCCCTTTTTCTCCAACAAGAAGCCCCACTAAACGAAATCTTGGTCTAGAGGCATCTTTAGTCATTTAATTTAATGGTTGTGAGTGGGTGGAGTTTCTTTTGCAAGAGATAAAAAATTTATTAGATATGGACGATACACGTGTTACAAAATCAATGGAGGTGCTTGGAAAGGCCATAGTTAATCGCACAACAAGAGATTTTATTCATGCTGAAAACTTGCAAAAGGAAAATGCAGTATTGAAGCAACAAGTAGAAAGTATAATACTATTCTCAAGTGAGCAGTAGCCGTACAATACCAACGTCATAATGAGCACGATGAAAGAAGTCATGAATTGGAGCGTGTGAAGTAACTTTTATCACAAAGAGAAGAGAAGGTAAGGACTTTACTGTTAAATAATTATGCTCTCACATTGCAACTTTTTCGGGTTGAGGAGAGTACCCTCATTCCTGGATGCTTTCACCCTAATGTTTTATGAAATTTCAATCTACTTTCTCCCTAATGCTTCGTTCATTGTTAGTAATCAATCACCAGTAATGGGAGTTATGTCTTGGTACCAAGGAGACTAATGGAAAAAAGGGAGCAAAGAATAGCATTCTACTTTTATTGTTCGATACCAATTCCATGATAGTCAACCTGAGACATTACAATATCTACCAGTACATGATGATCGCGAACATCCACCCCTACTCAGGCATTCAATCCAACCACTTAAATGCACGACAATATTCCACTAGATATGCTTAATTTTCATCAATCGCATACGTAGGTAACACTTCACCGCTTCTACGTTGTTTTCTACTATTTCATGCAAAGGAAAAGCCAGAGGTTCCCTTGTAAAATCAATATTTGGAATTTTTCCACAACCCCAAATGAATTCGACAGGATGTAAATATCGTTGTAACTCAAGCCTAACTCCATCAAGCACACCAAATGGCTGATCGATTATGTTATATCCACCATATGGTGAATGTTCTTGTTGGTGTCGAGGACTACCAAATTTTTAACGTCATTGATTTCGAGGGATACATCTAACATTGAAATATACATTCATCACATAAGTCTTTACATACTCATACTTCCCATCAAAAATATGCTTAGACTATCTAAATAACTTGATATACTCTCCTCTCTCAAGGATAAAGAGTTCTTGATAAGTTCATAAACCAAGCTTTCCTCTATCTCTATAGTGTAGCCATAGACTACCTTAGATAATTTTGGTTTATGCGATATCATTTTAATAAAATATATAAATAAAATTATAGCTTTAGAAAGCTTATAATTTTAAATTTTAAATTGGTTTTACGTGACTTTATGATCACCATGTTATAATTTTAGAATTCAAATTGGTGTTGCTGTCGACAGAAATTGTCTTTCCTAGAGACAGTCTAGAGTTGCCATAGACCAGTGCCTAGGACATCTTAGCATAGCAAGGGGCATATAATAAAACTTGGGTGTCAATCCAAAGGCTCCCCTGCTATCTCTTGTAGAACAAGGAAATTGATTTAAATGGGACCAGAACTTACAGAAACTGCCACAGGGAAAGTAATGTTGCAGAGACAAGATGCAAAGCTCCAACACAAAAGCATCAGACAGTTAAGAGACAATTTACTGTAAAGAGGGCCGATTCAAATAATATGCCACAGAAATCAAGTATCAGAAGATGTATGTAGTGAAAGAAATATAAGAGGATATTAGTTAACTTTGGTCTGATACCCAGATACACAACAGAACCATATATGGGCTTATCAATCTAAGAATCCATACATGACAATGGCGTTTTAAAAGCACCCTCCCAAAGCAACTAATATAGCAGAAAGATGGATGAAATGAACATGAAACAGTATACCATGCCTGACCCTATTTAAAGCGCTTGACTGATTTAAGTATGGGCATCAACTAGGATGAATCCTTACCAAACCAGTGAGCCACTCGCATTCCAGTAACATGATATAAGAAGATGTATGAAATGAAATATTGTATTAAACACATAAGAGAAGTTTACATACTGTGAAATATCAAAGACCAGAATCCTCTAAAACAGACAGAACTCCTCCTCACTGAGACCCTACGGGCTCTAAGCTTTCATACAAGATTTTTTACAAAATGTATACGAAGTGCCTTTCACTACACAATTTTCTGATACCAGTCTGGAACCCCTACAATGTCTTTCTTCCTCCTTTTTATAGAAGAAGGAGAAGAGAAGCTAATAAAAGAGGTAGGTGAAAACAATTAATTGTTTCATTAAAACAAAATGGCGGAAACATTTTGCGCCCATACTATTTGACGGCCATGAAATATTACATGTACTCTGCGGCCAGCTCCATGAAGTAAATGCACTGAGTAGAGGATCTCTTTAGAGGTAAGGTGTAAAGAATAAAATATATAACACTCTGTACTTTCCTGAGAGAAAGATCTGTTGAAGTGAGACCTGGAGGATAATATTTTTATGTACTCGTACTCTCTGTCTTCTGAATGCCAAATTGGGATTTAAATTCTTCAATGCCAGATACTGCATTCCTTGGATCTTTCATTGATATTCTTTGCCGTAACAATTAATATCTCCATCTGTAAAATCTGCCCTCTGGATTACTCTGGAGGGTTCGATAGCTTTCGATCTCTACTCTTTAAATGGCAGTTATATCTTTACAACTACCCGGGATATTCTTCAATAATTCTCCTTCTGCAAGCCGGTCCTTGGATGCGTCTTCGATTTTTGTAATGGAGGCAAAGATTAATGACGATCTCTCGTCGCAGCAACCTGCAAAACCGACAAACACGTTAAAGAAAACCAGATGCAAGGGTGGTGGAGGCGGTCATGACTACGGAATTGAGGATGTAGACTGGGAGAAAAGGCAAGGGGATGCAGGGTGGCAATGAAATATACAGTGGAACAGGGGTAAACAGGCGAGATAGAGGTTTCCCATGTAAAAAACTAACGTTCGACATGTGGATGGAATATAAAAGGTGGAGAGGGAATGAAAAAGACACGTGGGATGATGACAGGGATGTACGAAAAACCAAGCGGATAGGGGTGATGTGGAGGTGGACTCAGGATTTGGTCAACTACGAGGGTTGGGCAGATCGTGACCGTCCAATCTTAGAATGAGATCAATGGTTAGAAATTCATGGGAAAGCAATGAGTTGGCGGGCCCTGGACGATTAATATATGGACTAAACTCTGTGCAGCTCCGAAGGATGATAGCCCTTGGATGAAGACTCACAAATCTAACGGCTCACGTCAATTTCGCTGCACGTCTACGGCCGAAGGATAACGCGCGAAATGGAGTAGTTTTGGAACAGTGACCTGGGACGCATGGCAATCAGTGTATGGAATCGCTGGGATTTTCGGAAAACCGCCAGCCCTTCAAAAGTGGTGTGGGGAAAACGAGTTGGTTTTAGGGGTAAGGCGGGGCGGGGACCACCGGAAAGGGATAGGCTGCGGGTCGTCGATCTATGATTTGATCGGACAGCTAGGGGTACGCCCGATAGATTTATACGATAAGCGCCTCTCTGTTTTAGTGCATGGTCTAATGCCTGGGTTATATGGAAAACAAGACAGAGGGGGCTGGGGCCGAAGGAGTTATGGATCAAATGTTCCGAAATATGAATTTCCATCCTTTGATAGTGCACTTTTGGGGCGGAAAATGATAACAATCATCATAAGATTGATCTCCAAGGCTGAAAAGGGGAGGATCCGAAAGCTCGGAGCCCGATTTTTTATGAAAGTTTATAGAAGATTGATCATGTACAACAGGTTACTAGCTCTTTCTTCTATTGTATCGAATACTCTGCAGGTGCCATGCATGTAGTTAGGAACTGAATGATGTAGGTGAAGTGCGCATCAACTACCTTAATAGAAAATAGTTTTGCATCAGGAAATCCTTCTTCCAAGTTGGTCAGTTCCTCGCCACTCTCAATTAAGGACAAGTGATCCGGCCCAGCATTCAACTTCCCTGACTTGATAATGACTTCAAAGTCGTATTCCTAAAACAACAGTATCTAGCGGTAGATTCCCCCCCCCCCCCCCAACACATGCTTATTCACCAGGTACTTCAAAGCCGAATGATCTGTAAACATTTTGAAGTTTCCTCCTAACATATAGTGCCGGTACTTCTACAATGCATAGACCATGGAAATTCCTTCCCACTCCGTAGTGTAATATTTGCACTCTGCACCAGAGAGTTTCCTACTAGCAAATGCAACCGGGTGATCAACGTCTCCGTCTCCAGGCTGTGTAAGGATCGCTCCCAGGGCGATTCCTAATGCATCTACATGAACATGGAATACCTTTTCCCAATCAGGGAAGATGAGAATAGGCACAGAGACCATCTTCTCCTTGAGTAGCTCGAAGCTCTTCTGGCATTCGTCATCCCAAAAAAATGAAACATCCTTCTTAAGAAGCTTTTCCATAGGCGATGTGATCAGCACGTATCCTTGAATAAACTTCTTGTAGTAGTCTGTATTTCGAAGGATCGAACACAGTTGTTTCTTAGTTGTAGGTGTTGCTAGATTTATGATAACCGCAACTTTCGCAGGGTCAACCATCAACCCCTGTCGGCAAACTATATGCCCGAGAAAGATTCTGAAGGGTACGCAGAATATGCACTTCTTGATATTCAGGGAAATATGGTGTTTTCTACAAACATCCAACATCATGCACAGGTTCGAGACGTGCTTCTTCACCAAGCCGAAGACAGTCCAATCATCAAAGTACACCTCCAAAAACTTGTGGATGAAATCTTTGAACACTACAACCACCACCTGCGAAAATATTGCAGAGGCATTCTTGAGCCCAAAAGGCATGATAGTATATTGAAAGGATCCCCATTCAGTAGAAAACGTAGTTTTTTTGTGATATTCAGGTGCGATTTTGATTTGATGGTAGCCCAAGAATCCATATATAAATGATTACGCTTCTTGTCCTCCCACACTATCAAGGATTTCATCTGAGAACGGCGTGGGAAATGTATCATGTACACAGGAATCATTTATTTTGCGTAAGTCCACACCGATTTGTATCTCTCCCTTTGTCTTTTTCTCCTAAACCATCATTGGACTTACCCATTCTGACTGTTCAACTAGCTCGATGATACCTATCGTGAACATCTTGTCAATTTCTTCCTTGAACCTTTGTTTATACTTAGGGTTCAACCGATAAGGCCGGTGTTTCATAGGGCGCGCATCTGGTTTTAACGTGATGTGCATGACCCCTGGGTCCCCTATGATCCCCTTAAGCTCCGAAAACTTCATCGGGAATAAGTCTTGATACTCTATGAGCAGTTCTGCAACTTTTCTGACTATATCATCATCCTAGTAATCCCAAATTTTAGCCAAATTAGGTTGCTCTTCCGTGCCAATATTGACTTCTCACAGCTTCAGAGGCTTAGTAACATTGACAGTTTATAGTGGGGGTCCAGCAAGTGTGTACTCTCCCTCTGATTCTGGGATAGAGACATTGCTCAGGTCTTCACCGCACTCATCTAAGTACCATGCGGTGGGAATTAGTCCCAAGGCATGAATGAATAGGTGAACCCATTCTTCTGTAGTCTGGTCACACCATTTCTCCATCCAAGCGAAAAAATTCTTGCACAGGTCCCCTAGCCCAAGGAATGTCTTTACGCGCAAGTGAACCGAAGGTTCAAATTGTAGGATCATCATATCTCGACACTCTTCCCAGTCCTGGAATGCCCCCTTATGTGTGTCACACCACCTCGCAGGTGTTGCATGCATGGCTATATTAAGGGCCCATAACCTTCACTCTCTCGGAACCTCAGCTTCAAATGCTCGCAAAAATTCCTTAATACTACTAGAACCATCAAAGTAGGGTAGTTCTCTTACCTCAGAGGAGATGCATCGAAATTTCTTGGTGATTCTAAGACATCACAACGCAGATACATCATGTAACCTATTTTTCCATTTTTCCATCTCTCCATCGGAGTCAGAGAAACATTCGCTATATTTTTCCTAGAAAAGTACACCATCGTCCGTGGGATTGATCCAATTGTCATCCCACGTAGTTAACTTATAGATATTATCCACATCCTCTTCTTCGCGCATCAGCTCCATATACCATTCTCCTTCTGCAGGGTCTAATGGTACTATCACCCGCATACCTTCATTTTCAAACACCATGCTTCTTTTCTTCAGGTTGATGTTACCTCCCATATCTATGGCCCAATCCAATCCTAGGAGCATAGGATAGGGGTTCGCATCTTCTACAATCTGAATGACCTCAAAGTCAGCTCGGACCTTGACTCTTGTGATATCTACCACGATATTTGATAGTCTCTCCAACGGTATGATCTTCTGCTAATTGGCCATGCGTAGCTGGATAGTAGACCATTCCAAATTTGGTTCTCCCATTCACTGCCAAGTTTTCTTGGGCAGTACGTTCGCATCTAATCCTAGGTCCAAAATCACCTGATCCATCTCATAATCACCAATTTGCATTTTTAGCCGCATTTCCCTACCAATGCGTTTCTTATGCTTGTACAATTTGTGCACATCCTTAACTTCCAGGGGTGGATTAGTTCTTTCTGCACAGCTATATATTAACGCTGGGAGGTTTTCTATAGCCTGTTGGTTGTGTAGCAGCTTCATAAATGGCTACAAAAATGGAATGACCTCATTATCTGCTTTGAGGTTTGCGGGGGCTTGAGCAGTAGATGCCTCAACCTTAGCAAAGTCTTGGCGAGCTGCAACAAAGGTTTCCTTTTCCTTCTGCAGTTCCAACCCTTCTTGTTTCATGGCTGCTTTTCAGATAAGAGGCTCAGTCGCAGCTTTGTCCTCAACTCCCCCAGTGGCCAGGTCGGTGCATTTTATGACATTAATGCTTGGTCCTTCGTCTCGTGGTTCTGCCTTAATCCTCTATACATTCTGTGTAGGTGTCTGCTGCTTTTCCTACATTTTCGCTATTAGAATAGGGCAGTCTTCAATAACATGGTCCAGCTGTCTATAGTATCTACAGGATTGTCTTGCAGGGTTTGGTCAGTCCCTTGAAAAGTGCCCTACCTCTCCGTAGTTATAGCAGATTAGTTTTCCTCTTCCCCTACCTATGCTTCCGCCTCGGCCCCCTCCCCTACCCCTAGCTGGGGAGCCACCTATGCTTGAGGGGGATCTTGGTGAAGAAGGGTCTGATTGTACCCTATATAGGTTTCCCTAGTCAACCATTAGATCATAAACGCGGTAGTTCTGTTCATCATGTCCTACTGATCGGCAAAATTGGCACCATTTTTGCTTCAGTTCTGGGACATACGCACCTGGACGGGGGACGTGGTTAGTATCATGCAAGCCGGATATGTGACAATCATCACACAACAACGCAGGTCCACTTGGTTCCAGGCACAACGGACTGGGTCCCCCTGCCTGTAGGTAGTTTGCCAACATCATCCACTGATCCTTGGTATGGCCTGATACCCTGCATCGTATGCACTATAAATCTGGGCTAGCTTCCTTCCCTTGGTCCTTTCTCAGGTTCTAGATCTCCATGAGCATTGCCTCTATCTAGCCCTAGATCTGTTGTACTCCCAGCTGAGTATCATCTCTCGGCGCAACTTCTAATTTCATAGAAATCTCTAAAGCTTTTTCCTACGATTCAATGACTTGTTGTCCCATAGGTACATGCAGGTGAGGTAGTAACATAGCGATGAACCATTCCATGTCCTGTCTATCATCATACAGAAATTCCCCTTCTCTGATCACCTTCTTTAGCTGCTAGTTAGCTTCCCATATAGACTCAGAGGCTCCTTGCTTGAAATCTTTTAGATCATTCAATATCTGAGAGTAAGACTTAGGCTTCCAAAACTGTTGTTATAGGGCATTCTTAACCTCTTGAATGGTCGCATTCACATGCTGAGCTACATATCCCACATACCAGTCTAGGGCTCTTCCTTCAAAGGCAAGGGATAGCTACGCCCTTTTCATAGCATCACTGGCCACATTTTGAGCAATCCATACCGACTCTGCGACGAACCAGAACCGATCCATATCTCTGTCCCCTACGCCATTGAAGGTAGGTAGTTTCATGTGCGAGGCCATCTCATCTTCTGGTGGTGGAGGTACGGGTAAGTTCTTACCCCTATGCTGATTTGAAGGTGGTGTAGTTGGAGGGCTATGCCCAGTCGAATCCCTTACTGGAATGTAGACCGATCTATATCCTTCTTGATTAGCTCTGTAGTATTTACCACTCCGTGTTGTACCCTCGCTCTGATCGGAGCTCATTCACTCTATATGGCTGCACAAAATTCTTTTTTCACACAATAATATCTTAATTAGTAATGGAAAGGTTTTCAGAAACTTACCCCGAAAACCCTTGAAGAATCTCTGCTCTGCCTCATAATAGGACACGAATTGATCAACTGCAAACTCTATCATAAATCCTCCCAGCACACTATCCACCCAGTGATCTACTGTACAAGTGATGGTATTATCAGTCCTTTCTAATAGCTGGATCAACTTCGAAGTCCACTGCGTGACCCGTTCGTCCTTCCAACACATCTGGAAATCTACGAGCCTTGTCAGCCACTCTTGAAGCTCGTTCACAAATTTTACAAAGAAAATTTCGTAGAATTAGTGAAAATGTACTTATTATTCCACTTCTCTGTTGTCAACCTTGTGTTGTGATTCTCTTTTATCACAAATTCCTGAACCTGTTTTTCAAACCACTCTTCAATTTCTTTCTTCTCAGGTCACCAATGTTCTCTTGGCATTACTCGATCTCTCTCTCAAAATTCTCCCATTCCCGGAAACGAAACCATTTGTTGGCTCGAGGGGTCCTGACCCAGGTTTGAAGGTGAAGGTTTGCCAACAAACCCCTATACTACTGGCCCTTTCGGTAGTGACCTACTTGCGCAGGCCAAAGTCTCACCCGAAGCAGTATGGGAGGGTGATGGAACTAGATTTCTGCACCCTGAGAGAGAGGAGGTAAGTCTAGCAGATCTGCATTCGCAGCTCATCAGGTTCGCCCAAGACAGGTCTATTCGTAGGTTTATTAATAGTATAATCTGCAGTATAACAGAGCTATTATCATGCACATATCTAGTCGATACCTTCGCATCCACGTGCGTATTAGCAGTTACCAGCACACAATATCATAACACATCATTAATAACAGATTACAAATACACTTCGTACCATAACACAGACAGATTCACAACATAAATAGATAACACAACTATATTCATAGCTCCAATAGATCCCAAAGGTTCGCATCAACAGTAACACGTTAGATCAGATAACACAAAGATACTTCAACTATATCTGCATATACTAGCATCCAAAACCCAGTACAATCAAACATAGCCTATGCACACAGCCAACAGGGTCCGCACATAGCAGGACTGAGGATCTCCACACACACAGCCAGCAGGAGTCCTTACCCAAATGACCCAACCATAGATCTAACAATTCACACTTAGCATCAGACTTAATTATTGCCTACTTTAAGACTAAAAAATGTTCATCTATTTATATCGAATTAGCCTACGCTTCCAATGGTCTGCAAACCATGGTTTGCGGACTCTTGGTCCACCCTTGACCCATTACAATGCATTCGGGGCTTTGACCCACCCCAAAACCCCTGCGCTAGACTAATTAAGACCAAAAATATACAAATTTTTACAAAATTCACAACTTTAGGGGACCCTGTTCCAACAGCAGGTATGTTGATGTAGCTCTGCATCCAGATACCAGGCAATGGGGATTGGCCCCAAGGCATGAATGAATAGATGGACCCACTCATCCTTGGTCCTTTCGCACCACACCTCCATCCATGCAGCCACGTACTTGTGCGGGTCTCCTTGGCCAAGGAAAGTCTCCATACGTAGGTGAACCGGGGGTTCAAACCATAGGATCATCATCTCGTGACATTCCTCCCAATCCTGGAATGTCCCATTATGAGTTTCCCACCACTGCGCAGGAGTTTCATGCATGGCTAGGTTAAGCACCCACATTCTTCTCTCCCTTGGGACTTCTGCTTCAAATGTTCTCAAAAAATCCCTAATACTACCAAAAACATCAAAGTAAGGCAGCTCTCTTACCTCTGAAGATACACCGAAAGCTCTTCGTGATCCTAAGACATCGTAGCGCAGATACATCATGTAACCGATTCCGCCGATTTTCGATCTCCCCATCAGAGTAAGAGAGGCATTCATTGTCTTTATCCCAGCAAAGATCACCATCAGTTGTATGGTTAATCTAATCCTCATCCCGGGCGGTTATTTTATAGATATGATCCGCGTCATCTTCTTTACGCACAGGTTCTGTATACCGTTCTCCTTCTACTGGGTCTAGAGGGACTATCACTCTCGTGCCCTCATTCTCAAAAACCATGCTTATTTTCTTCAAGTTGATAATGCCTCCCATGTCTATAGCCCAATCCAGTCACAGGAGTGAAGGATTTTGGGTGTGGAGCCTGATTATCTTGTTTATTTTGTATCACAGCGTGGGACCCCTGTACCTTAATGGGACAGCAACGCCACCCATAATTGTATGCTACCTGGGGGGTCCAAGGCGGGGGGGGGGGCGTGGGTGTGAGTTTATGGAGCCCCCCCCCTTGGCTAGGGGGTTTCGGGGGAAATGCCCCCAAAGCTAAAAACAGATGTAAAATTTCCTTGTAAAAGTATTGTAATTTCTAGTCAATCTAGGCCGATCATTAGGCAGATGATCTGACGGTAGAAGATATGTTTAGTTTAGGTTTTTTTGCCCTAGAAGGAAACCCCTCGCTTGTATGAGGGTATTGTATTGCGGTTGTGTATTGTATGTGTATTCTTAGAGTGAAAAACAGATAAAGTGACTGTGAGAGAGAACAGAGGATATTACAACGGATCTGCTGTAGGTTGTGTCTCTTCATTTTTGTTGGATAATAGAAAGGAAGGACTGGTTGTTCGGGGTGGACGTAGCCCAAAATAGGTGAACCACGTATATCTGTGTCTCTCTAGTTTTATGTGTTTCTTGTGTTTTTGTTTCTGCATATATTTTATTTGTTCCATTGCTCTGTAATATATACATTTCTAACACAGGATAAGGGTCTGCATCTTCCACGATCTGAATTACTTCAAAATCTGCGCGTACCTTAACCCCTGCATTATCTACCATGATATTTGACAGTCTCCCCAATGGTATGATCTTATATTGGTTAGCCATGCGCAAATGTATAGTAGACCATTCCAGCTTAAGTTCTCCCATCCTTTGTCACGTTTGCTTGGGTAGGACATTTGCATCAGATCCTAGATCCAGGATGGCCTGATCCATTTCATAATCGCCGATCTGCGCTGTTAGCTGCATCTCCCAACCAGTGCGTTACTTATGCTTGTACAGTTTTTGAACATCTTTAACTTCTATGGGAGGGTCAGTTCTTTCTGCGCAGTTGTCTATCAGTGCTTGAAGATTTTCTACCGCCATCTGGTTGTGTAGCAGCTTCATACATGCCTGTAGGAATGGTTTAACTTCATCATCTGCTCTTAAGTTTGCTGGAACCTTAGAAGTAGATGCCTCATCCTTGGTAATTTTTGTGCGAGCTTCAATGAAGGTTTCTTTCTCCTTCTATAGGTCCAAGCTTTCCTGTTTAATGGCAACTTTTCAAATAAGGGGTTCAGCTTCAGCTCGCTCCTCAGCTTCTCCAGTAACCATGCCACTGCGCATTATGAAATTAATACTAGGTCCCCCATCACACGGTTCTGCCTTAACCCTATGCACATTTTGCGTTGGTCTCTGTTGTTTCTCCTGCATTTTTGCTATCAATACTGGGAAACCTTCGATCACGTGATCTAACTGTGTAGAATATCGGGAAGATTTTCGTGCAAGGTTTAGATAGTCCCTTGTGAAATGCCCTATTTCTCCACAGTTATAACAGATCAATTTTCCTCTTCCCTGACCTGCACTTCCACCTCTTCCCCCTCCTTAACCTCTGGCTGGGGAGCCTCCTCTACCTGAGGGAGATAATGGTGAAGAAGGATTAGCCTATACCTTGTATAGGTTTCCTTGGTCTATCATTAAGTCATATGTCTGACGTTATGTTCATCATGTCCCACAGATGAGCAGAATCGACACCATTGTTGCTTCAATTCTAGAACATAAGCACTGAGATGGGGGCAGTGGTTGGTATCATGTAGTCCAGCTACCTGACAGTCAGCACACCATAATTTCGGACCGCTTAGTCCCGCAGCCTCTTTAGGATGAAATGGATTACGCCCTCCAGCCTGCATTTACTCTGCTAGCTGCATTACCTCCAGCTGTCCCTGGATCTACTGTACCCCAAACTAAGCATCGTCTCTTGGTGCAACTTCTAGTTTCATAGTAATCTCCAAGGCTTTCTCTTGCGTCTCAATCGCTTGCTAACCCATAGATCCACACAGGTGAGGTAATAGCATGGCGATGAACCATTCCTTGTGTTGTATATCATCATACTGAAATTCCCCATCCTTGATAAACTTCTTCAGCCACTGATCACCCTCCCATATCGACATAGTGGGTTCTTGTCTAAAGTATTTCAAGTCAACCACCAGTTGAGCGTAGGAATTAGGCTTCCAGAACAGTTGTTTTAAAGCATTCTTAATCTCTTGAATAGATGGATCTGCATGCTAGCCTACGTACCCCATGTACCAATCCAAGGCCCTTCCTTCAAAGGTGAGGGATAGTTGCACCTTCTTTACAACATCGCTAGCCACATTCTGCACAGTCCATACTAATTCCGGTACGAACCAAAATCGGTCCATATCTTCGTCTCCTACACCCTTGAAGGTGGGCAGCTTCATGTTTGCGGCCATATCTTCTTCCAGTAGTGGCGGAGGTGTGGGGGAGTTCTTGCCCTTGTGCTGACTCGAAGGTGGAGTAGCTGGAGGGCTAGTTCCTGCATGCAAAGCCGACTCTCTTAATGGGCTATAGATGAATCTATCCACTTCTTGGTTGGATCGGTAATACTTACCATTTCGTGTTGTACTCTCTCTCTGATCAGAGGTCATTCATTCAGTGTGGCTGCACAAAATTCCCTTTTCGCACAGTAATATTTTAGTTAGTAACGACAATGTTTGCAAGAACTTATCTCGGAATCCTTTGAAGAACCTCCACTCCGCCTCAGAGTAGGATACAAACTAATCGACTTTAAATTCCTTTACAAATACTCCTAGCACACTATCCACCCAGTTGTGTTGTCAGCCTTCTCCAATTGTTGAATTAATTCCAGAGTCCACTGCATAAACTAATCGTCTTTCCAACACGTCTGGAATTCTACTAGCCTCGCTAACCACTCCTGGAGCTCGTGCACAAAAGTTAAAAATACAATTTCATATACTTCGGTGTAAATATATTTGTTCTTCCACTTCTCAGCTGTTAGCTTCATGTTGCGGTTCTCCTTTACAAAAAATTCTTGAATCTGTCTTTCAAACCCTTAGCACAATGGGTAATGGCCTACCAACCTCCTCCTCATAGTTACGCCTTGTTTCTCCATGAAAAATTCATTTTCTTTTGCTAGGAGAGCATTCATAGTGAGATTAGTCATGAAATTGAAGATCCAATACAGTTTCTTCGCATCCTAAGGATTCATGATGTTGTAAATCAACATTTAATATGTGAATTATACATGCATGACTATTTCTTGAGTGATGATCGAACCTTAAACCCATTCCCATTTGTGGGAGACGTTCATTTGAGATATTTTACCTCTAACACCACTAATCAAGTTAAGTGGAAAAAGAATTTTGAGACATTTGAAGAGAACCAAGCTACAAGGCCACTTATGATAAGAAGAGAGAATGGTCAATCTATGAACATATACAACAAGCATGCCACCTTTTTACAGATTGAGGGATGCAAGGAACAAATGTTGATTGAACAAAAATGGTGTATTAATCTATGTACCAAATAGGTGGTTACTTTCACAGATGATGCCCGTGACATTTGTCAAAGGAGATGGATGTTGTCATCATCGGCCGTAAAAAATAGAGAGCCTTTTGGGGCACCTAATCTTGCATGAGAATTAGAGAGATTGCCACGATGCATTGCATGCATCCATACTTGCAGGGTCTAGTGGATGGGATTGAGGTTTTAATTCCCCATTGTTTGGCTGCCAGCAGAACAGTATACTCTGACACACAACATGGGCAATGATTGGTGGAAGGACATTCTTCTTCCAGATGGATATAAACCCCTGGGGATAGATATGGCAGATAAATATGACCTCGCCCAGCTTCATGCCGACCACAGTCGTTCCAACCTAGACCTGTGGAGGCGACGAGCTGCATGAGGACATGCATAATACCAATTGGGGGGAGATGTTGGGAGCCAAACCTGTACATATTTTCCTTCCATTTTTACCCACTTTCTTTACCCATTTGCATCATTAACATTCAATTCATGTTATACACTGCACAGGTAAACCCCTCTATATGTATTCTTTGAATATTTAGTCAATGAAGTAAAGTCACGAGGATTATTACCTAAAGAGATTTACTAATTTCACTATTTTCATAGATTCAGTGGTCGGATGACCATATCCACAATTCTTGGGACGACTCCGAGTTGGCAGTGCTATTTCGGGCAGTGCTGCAACAACACAACGACTCTAGGTATTTTCTCTGCCCTATTTAACATTTAGTTTGTCGATTATAATGTTGTATAATTGTAGGCACTAGTTTCCGGGATTTCGGGAAAATTCATTGTAAACATTTGTATAAGAAGGGCTCTGAAGTTGTGAGTTAGGGGTTGGTGATGTAAGGAATTGATTTTTGTAACAAAACATTATTATCAAGTTAATGCAAGTTACCTTCCTGTTACTTTTGTAATTTTTTCAGTATGCCCTGATCTGAGAGTTGGGCCCACTTTCTTGGTCAAGTGTTGCGTGCTTTCTGTGTCTTATTTATTCTATTTCTTGATTTGTACATTTTGTGATTTCTGTGATAGTAGACATAAATGCTGATACTCTTATTGTTGCAAATGCATTGCAAGCTTTATGATTTATTAATGCTATTTTTTTATTGATGTTACAGTGATTGTTTCTTTGCTTAATTATCGAATCCACGATTGATATAGAATTGTGTTATTGTCATATGCATATATTTTTCGTGTTAGGCTTGCAATAACACACGCACTCGGATTGATGAATCAATGTGGGAAAGGGTTTGAATAATCATTCACACTTGGACACCAACAAACGCGAGACATGTAAAATAAGCTACTGATCCTGCCATACTAAGTGGCGCTAAAGATGTTATGGTAGTAGAAATTGTTGTTGTTGAAGGCAAAGTGGGATTTTCCCCTTCCATAGAAGAAGAAGTGTTTTCACTAGCCATGAAAGGAATGCACACATAATAAGGCTCACTACCGCTAGATTTTAACTGTATTAGAACTGGGTCAAGAGGGTCAGTAAATGGTGGGTTAAAGTGTGGCAAAGGGCCTTTGTCAATTACCTCAATAGTAAAATAATCTTCCTCCCTAGGACGAAGGTTAGCACCCCCAATATGAGTATGGTCTAAGTTTTTTGATGCTTGAATTAACCTACGTCTATGTTGCAGTGGACCCTCCTCTTATGGATAAAGGCCTAATAATCGATGATAATGGCGATTACTTCATTCAACCACAATGAATATATTTTTATTGTCTATTTAAGACAATTAAAACACCCCTATGGCCAAACTACAACTCAGGCCAAACAACACTCTATAAAAGAAACCCTAAAGGTAAGAACACACAAAGAAAAGAGATATGGAAATAGTATTCCCATTGCTAGACCCTACTTGATCAGGGCAGAGGTCGATAGTGAAGATCTTCTTGGGAAGATTATAACACGAACTTGATTAGTGACCATTTTAAACTTGAACCAAGTATCCACACTCAAACATCGAAAGTGGAGAACTCGCCATGAGGATCAAGTGAGTCTTCTTGAAATTTTCCTTCGTTACAAATAGGACGAACCCCTCCCCTTCACCCTATGTAAAATCCCCTCGAGAAAGGATACTAAGGCTACCAACAATAACAACATGTCATGTGGGAACATTGATTAGTTAGATTTACATGTAAGGGCAAGAAAAAAAAGTCTGTAATCCCCATTAGAGATCCCTCAAATTGAGGTGTACTCCTACAAAGTGGTCCCCAAGTGCTACAACAAGAATGATAATAACATTGTTTGTAATATGTGCAAATCTCGCAATCCACACTGCCAATAATAACAAGACAGGTCATGTCACTTCATTAGCCTCAAGTGTGACCTTGTGATTGACCCTTGTGTTAGAAGTGCTTCCCAGATCTTATCACTGAAAGTGGATTTACCCTCCCTATTTCAAGATGATAAATTTTTTTCTTTCTCTCAAAGAAGTTAACCTCACACTCTTATTCCAAGACCCTAGCCTAGAATAATGTTGGTGTGCTGCCAGTGAAAAGAAAAGACGAGTCAAATAAATTTTATTAAATAATTAATTTTAAGAGGATGTTTTTTACTCGATATGGTAAAAATGTGAAAATCATATGGTGTGAATAGACTCTTGTTAGAAACACCCTAATGTAGTTATATGACAATGCACAATTTACTTTTCAATTTGATGAAAAATAATTACAAGAGAGTATAGATTCCTTTTCCTTTTATAGTAAAAAAACATCTTAAAACACTGTCAATAAATTTTACCACATTCACTAATCTTATGGAAAAGTATACCCAAGAAAAAAAACCAAAATAAAATCACTCAAAAGAGAGTGAAAATAATACCACCAACCAAGAACACAAGACACGCAAAATTTTAAGACTTGGGATTTTGCAAATAAAACAACTTCACAAGAAATCAAAAGAAAGATAACAAAAGGAAATTGGATGATGAAAATAAAGTAGGTATGTAGCTCAATCTATAAGAGAACAATGATCTACAAAGGTCAAAAAGCCACAAACCCTAACTCAAGGAGAAACTAGAAAGGAGTTAGGGAAACAATTTTTTTTGAATTTGATGGAAAGAACAAATAAAAAACACTCAAAAAAATCTTCTAGTGGTGATTTTCACAACCAAAACAAATTTAAGACAAAAGCACCACCAAATGAGAGAAAAAGAAAACACATGAATTGGATGAAAAATCAAGAAAGAGAAAGCAACCAAATCAAATCAGAATGCAAAAATAAAAAAATATCTTAGAAAAATAGATATGGAATATAGACAAGGAAGCCAAAATAGATCTGAAAAGAGAGATCCAGATATTTATGAAAAAATACCAAATACCAAACAAAAGTAGGCTTTAAGGAAACCCAAAGGGTTGGCTCATAAATGGATCAAGCTCAAAGTGAAGGAAAAAATTCATATTTGATATAGATATCAATTCTCTATGACAACAATACACAAATCAAAGGAGTTTAGAAAATATCCAAACAATTAATGTCCAAATCCAAGAAAAATAATCTCAAATAGGAACCCTAAGACTCTGTTGATGGTTTTGGATGCCGCCAACATACAAGGGATATCCCCAATGTGAATTCCCAATTAAACTTCACACCATTTGGATTAGGAGCCCCATTCAGATATTAGGTTTGGCCACCATATGCGAGATATCTTAGAGATATTCCTTGGACACATAACGCACACAAGAGATTATATGTATAACTTTGGGGACAACAAGTGTGTAAGCTTTGTTAGACACTGATTATAAAGTGTGAAGGGAACTTCCATGAAAGGGATATAAAATACGAGCCTCAAATAGAAGAGTAGTAGTATTATCCTAAGAGAGACTTGTTAGAGAAATAGAAAAAGAATCACCAATAGGAAATTATAAGGGTTTCAAAGTCCTCCCACTTAGTTATTGGGGGATAACTCACTAACATAAATGCTTCTATATCCATTTCCTGATAGGTTAGGATATGGAACTCTAGCCTTGATCCATAAAATATCGTGGATATTCCATTATATAGTTTGTCACAAAAAATCTGATAAAATTATACTTAGAAATATGAAATCTACAATATGAGGGTTTATTTATCTTTAGATTTATTGATATATAAATTATTGTTTATTTCATGTGCATGAAAATTATAATTATGTAGAAAATAGAGAATGGTGAAACAAAAATTCACAAACCACATTTGTCACAAGATATAACCTAGGAAACCCTTTCAAAAGAAAACCTAGCTGGAAGGTGAGGTTGTTTTTCTATATTTAGTTGAAAATAAAATGGCTACGAGTACAAAGAAGTAAAGCCTATATCTTGAGGGATAACAAATTCGTGGCCTGGTTAAAACATATATCGATAACCTATTCGTGGTTAGGTTTGACTCCTTCGAATCTTAACTAGAGTTAAAATATGAACCCTTATAGAGTATTATCTATCATGATCACATGGAAAGCCCATTTTCCATGAGTAATGAGGGTTAACACGACAACATCTCGCATTATGGTGGTCAATTTTGATAGGTCAACGTCTGGGAGGCATAATTTTCTCATACAAGCTCTAATTGAGGTGATTCTTGCACCATTCGAAAGGTATACAGAGGTAAATTATGGAATATAGATATCTAGTAAGGTCATGACCATTGGAATGTTTCAATTAAGGCCTCAAAATGGCTCCTGATGTTTTTGACCTAATATTTTCCAAATTAGGACCACTAGTAAAAAAGGTTTTGTGATCCCATTCCTCCACTTGTTTCACTTTAAAATCGGCGAGATAGATGATAAATAATATAATGATCCAATATATATCAAATCTCAATCTAGGAAATGATATTTTATGTTCCTCATCTATCTAGGGAATTTTAAACTAAACTTCTAATTGTTACAACCAGTGATTTAAGTTTAAATAATTGCTCTCACTTGATATTTATTTATGTCCATTTTTACTTCCATATTGAAGAGGGACTATGAATTCTTAATAACACTCAAATTGGATTACTCTTTTTTTGGCTCTTCCCTTGACTCCTTGTCTTAATCTTCCTGATCTCGTGATTCTTCCTTTGATCTTACCTTTGAGTTGGAACCTATGTTATATCTTATTCCAATCTCATTTGCTAATGCCACCATAAGGAGGTTCATATTATGGATATATCTATGATATGCACTTACAACCTTAAGAACCTCTCATCTAATGTATCTGTAGGGTTATTATGAATAGACTCAGTAGCTATGGATGGGGTTTTATAAATTTTTTCTTAACAAATTATTGTATCCACTACAATTTCCCACAAAATTCCCAAATAATCATGGTATAATGCGAATATGATCCATAAAATACCATGATCATTCCACTTGAAAGTTCATCACAACATATTTTGGGTGTAGTATATAGTTTATTAATGGAGCAACATTTCATTGTCAATCTGAGGTATGTGGAATTTGAGGGGCATGACTAGAAATTTTAGATAAAGACTCCAGGACCTGCCGAGCAAAACCTTATTTTTTATAGAAATTTCTTGCACCTTAATTTACTACACTAGTCAACCTTGCAATCATGGGCATTCATTAAAATTGAAACCCTAACTACTGCAAACACTAATCCTATAATTTACCAACAATTGAAAGAAAACCCTAATTGTTGACAAATAAAGAGTAAACCTTATCTATCAAAATGAAATCCCTAGTTACTAATTAACTGGAAACCCGAGTATTAATTATTTATCAAACTAAGCAATATTGAATGGAAAGACTGTCTAAAACTGATTGATAATCAAAACAAATAAACTCCTATAAAATCCACTTGAGAATGTAAAGAAAACATATTCACACCCAATACAAAACTTAAACTACTAGATCTATTGTAATATTGTGCTTACCATACCATTACAAATTCTCTTTGTAATTTTATGCAAACCCAAAAAATAAAAATCAAGTTACAAATATATTTATGACACACTTTCTTTAATTATGTATTGATTGTAATAATAAAACCTTAAATGTATCCAGGAAAAATGTTTCTTACTCATATCTAGTGTTAACTATTCTCCTAAAAATTTGCATGAAAATCTTAAATCTTAAATAAACTCGCTATCTTATTCGAGATAAATCAAATCTGGAACTGAGATACTATAAAAGAATCATGCAAGGTTTTTTAACCAAGGAATAGACTTTGTAGAATTACCAACCATTAATGATTCTACGGTGATTAAAAATCAATTTAGAAAACTCTAGCCACAAATCAATTATTTTCTCTATCCTTTGTAAAATAAACATGCATTAATGAAATGATGAGCAAGATATATTAAACTACTACAGTTGTAAAAGTTCCAAGTTTTACAAGTATATCAATGACATATATGTGCTCCATTCTTTGCACTGATGTTAACAAATAAACAAACCTTCGTTCATCCCACACCCCATACTTCAATGGAACTAAGTACAGCCCTCATTGGTAATCACAAGCTTTAAACTTAATTAAATCTGGGCAAATAAAAATCATTCATACAACATAGTATGGATAAACACGCATTACAACACACATGTAAGAGTTGTATAGTGACTGAACAATAGTCAAATACAACGATGTTATACAAAGCTTTATCATAAACCAACCATATACCTCTGTAAGATATTTCAATTGATCACTCTAATCTACAACAAAGATCAAATATCTATGAATAGATCAGAAAAAACAGAGTATGGTCTTTGAACCATCAATAAAATGCATGTATGTTATCACCCGTGAATACCATCCATGAAATAACTAACCTTGCCAATGGTTCGAAAATATAATGTTTACAAGAAATATCTAGTGAAATATCTCTGGATCTAGATATATACCACTGATGCAAAGGTGAGGATATATATATATATATATATAATCCAAGACCTTTAGATTTGAGATTAACCACTCCAATAAATACACCCAAATCGTAAACATAAAACCCACCATAGTTATGAAACCTATCAGACAAATACACAAGAAAAGACAGCGACGAGAGAGGACAACAATATGAGTTGGGGGGGCCTCCTAACGAGCTTGTTTCCTCTTAAAATAAATCAAGTTACAAAATCAGAAGTAATATAAAAAATAAAAATAAAAATTAAAAACTAAAAATTAAAACCAGGAAAAAGTTTCCATATTCAATAAATTCCTAGCCTTTGCATAATGTGGAGAAGGGTCGGACTCCAACCAATATGGGAGTGATACCTTGCTTAATTACCAAAAAAAAAAAAAAAAAAATTATACTACAACCACTGCCTTGGTATAGGGCATGGCTTGGGTTTTATAAATTTTACAATTGCATAGCTAAATCAAGTACAAATAAAATGGGAAAAGATCATAGAATTTTTTTATCAAAAGGAGTTTTGGACAACCACAAACTAATCATAGATTTGGTGCATGTAAAAATCCATCCCTTATGCTAATTTTTTCATTTTCTTCAAATCTAGGTGTGATTTGGGAAGTATGGAAAATTGTGCATTTTTAACAAATTGAGATTAAAGAACCTTTTGTATCTTCCAAATCATGGTGAATTTTGGAAAATGGCCCATGGAATACTCAACTTTCCATACTAGGAACAAAACCCATGTCCCATAATTAAGGAGGAAGTTGATTGTTTTTAAAATCATTGCAAATCTAGGATAAAGCATTAATTATTTTCTAGAAATTGATTTGTATGACCTGCACATGTTTTGACTCACATGGGAGCATGAAAACATTTCTATGGACAAAAACAAAGTTCTTGATTTCCTCCTCGAAGTGCACCAATATGTTAAACAATAAATGGGTGCAAGCGTTGTACCACTGGTGCATGATCAAGCCAAAAATTGTTACGTGCTACAATATGATCCAGTCTAGCCCTTTCTCAAGCTATTAGTGCACGAATGACCATTTATTAATGTTAACCTACCACAAGGTGAATCACTATTAATAGTGATCTCCCACAATTCCTCTTATATTATTGAAAAACAAAGGATATTAAACAAGTTACCTTGTCATGCTTGAATTTAAGATAATTAGCCCAAAAATATGCAAAATGACGACAATGACCATGAGAGCTTGGTAAAAACATGAGGGATTATAGAGAAATAAGTTGTATTAAATATGGAAAAACTAAAGCCTAACAATGTATCTAATAAAAATGGATTGAGTAATATATTATCGGGGTTAATTTCCTTCTATTCCAAATTGATTAACTATTGTTTTCTATTTATGTGTGTTATAGCTAAATTATAGAAAATAAAATACAATGATACACCAAACACAATGAGCACAATATATACTCTAGGAAACCATGACAAGAGAAAATTGAGTATGAATTTTAGGTTGTGATTTTCGTTTTTTCCTCGAATGGAAATAATGTAAGTAAAAAAGAGAAGGCAGGCCTTAAGGGGTTACCAATACTTGTGGCCTAATAGGATGCTACAAAATGTAAATCCATTTTTTTATACTCTCTCACTCCCACTCTCAAGTTGTTCTTTTCTATTGCGGAACAAGATACAATCAAAATGAATGAAACCCCTTTTCCTCCTAGTGGCATGGTTATAACATAGCTTGATAACCAACTAGCATTCGAGTTTGACTCCTTTCACTCCCAATTAGAGTTACAAATTTGAACCTTCTAGTGTTTTTTTCATATTCCCCATCTAGCTATCACATTTTACATGAGTAATGAGTCCTAATGGGGCATCCTCTTCAACCAAGGTGGTCAAACATCACCTTCTAGGTGGCACAATTTTTTAGTATAAATTCTCATTGATGTCATTCTTTCACAATTGAAAAGGTATTTTAGTGTTGAACAATTTGAATGGTTCTAACTTAAGAAGGAGTTTTATGACCACAAAAAAAAAAAAAAAACTGATGCCTCAAACAACCTCTAGAATGTTCTAAACCCTAATTTTCCAAACTAGAATCCATCGGTAAAATTGGCCTTGTGAGTTGTTTCCTCCAATTTTTCCACTTTGGAAGAATTGAGATTGATGAAAAATAATATAATTATCCAATCCATATCACTATAGCATCCCTTTTGTGTTTCCTTGGCCTTTTCAGATAGGACACAAAAATGGATGCTACTAATAGTGTTATATTTTGTGTCATTGTTGCACAATTTATGTTAATAATTGTATGTTGATCATGCATCTAAATTCATTGGTCATGTAACTTTTTATTTGTATTTTTGTCTAAATTGCCTCTTTTAACATACTCGTATTGTGCATGTGTCTCTTGCTACATATTTAATCTTTATGTAGTGTTATGCATCATTCTTTGTGTCTCTTGGCATCTTGATTGTGTCTTAGTTAGTATCTATATGTCTAGATTTATGTCTCATCTATTCAAATACATGCCACATTGTAGCCTATTTTAAATATTTGTGCATTTTCTTTACTTATTTTCCATATCTTATTCTATCCATATTTGCATCTCTTTCATTGTGTTTTCATCCTTAATGTGTCCCATGCACTATGTTGTTGTAGAAATTATGATGTAGATTTGCAACTTCTCATGAAGTTTTAATCAAAATCACAAGACACAAACCTACTCCACTGCTTCGCGGACATTAATTCACAATTTGGAACAAAAATATCAAACATGCAATAAGAAATCACACATGTTAAAATAGTATTTTTCCTGGGGAAACAAATCTTCTAAAAACCCCAATGTCTTCTTGCATTAATCTGATGAATAAATATGTATTACAATTTATTTTATCAACTAAGCATGACCAAAAAGTGCATAATCTATCTCTCTACTCATTGAGAATCTCTAACCCATACTTTGTGAAAATTTTCCTCTACTTGAGCCCCTATTTCCTTGCGTAATTTCTGAGGAAATTAGGCCCCTATTATTTAGGAATTTCCTCCAAAATTATTGCGCAATTCCCAAGGTTGGTATTCTTACTGCATGAAACACTTGTACACACAAGAGTTGTCTACAATTGATGTTACGCTTCATTTTAATCTCCACCATAAACGGGGAACTAAAATTATCTGCATGCACTAGCTATTTGCAGTTCATTGATTAGATAATTGGATAATCACTAAGTTTCACTGAAGTCCCACTAATTAACTGACCTTACACTAGTTCCTCGAATAGTTAGAACTCGTTTAAATGAAAACAACCTGAGATAACTGACCTTGATTGCTAAAAATTAGTAACTACACATGCTTAACTAAACTATAACTCCTCTAACTCGAATTTACTTGTCAAACTGGGTCACACAAGCCATGTCACATAAGTTAAATGCATTCAAGTTATCTCTTGATGTGGAAATTCGAATGCTCTCAATTTAATCAAGGCAAAATCAAATTGATAATTTCTCGCTGTGTTTTTCAACACTCCCTCTTAGCAAGAAAGGGATTATCAACCACCCATATCCTGCACCTATGGAACTCGAACTTATCTCTTAACAAGACCTTTGTCAAAATGTTAACATTTTGTTCATCTGTTGGAATGTATTGCAACAACATTATCTACCTCTGCACATAATCCTACAAATGGTGATATCGAATATCTATATGCTTGGATCAATCGTGAAAAATAGGATTCTCGTAGCGCTTGATGCAACTCTGATTATTATAGTAGATCACAGTGTTACATCTAAATTTTCAAGAAGTTTTTGCTTCGTGATCTTGTGTCCAACCAGATCACCAGACAGAGAAAAAAAATTGGCCAATAGAAAAATAAGAAAGCCCCAATTCCAAATGATTAATCATGCAGCAAGTAACCACTTCTATGCTATATATAAATTTGATCACACCTGGAATCCTTGCAGATTCGAGAAGGGTTTTGAGTGCGATGCAAATCTTGCACTCCACTTGAGCGATCTACCACATCCGCACTCGATCTCTTATCCCTACATACAATCACAGCCAATCAAAGACGACAGGTGATCTTCCTCGGAAGATCTTTAAATCAGAATCAATAGAATCGACCATAAAATATGTTGAATACACATTCATATAAGGGAAAGAACATAGATTTACATTGATCATAACAGATATTAAAATGTATATACCTTCGCCTCAAAGCTTCCTCTCCAAAATCCGACTGAGTTTCCTCATTATATCTAGGAAGTGAGCATGAAGAGAAAAATATAGGTGGAAAAATACCTCACAAGATCTATCTAGCAGCAAAATGGTAGTATAGGCTCAAGATTCCAGTTCCCAAAAGCTAGCGCTCTCCAAAAAACAGTCTAGCCCTCTTAAATGATCCAGTAAAAATAGGCAGAAGAGAGGTCCCTATAAGACTCAAGAAGAAGAGAAGTCATAGAAACTTCTAAACGATAAGTCTTGTCCAGCTCAAATAAGTGACAAAATGAACTGATCTCCTAGGGACTAATGCACTCTAGAAGTATTCCCTATACACTAGCACAGAAAGGGATGAAAAATTCCATGGACGCACCCATAAGGATGGCCTAGAGCACAAGCCTTCATCCATGTGTCCAAGTGTCAAACCGGAGAAAAATGAGTTGTGTCTAGAAAAATTCAAATAATCATGAGGACTAAGGGTCACTGATCCAGGGGGAGTAAAATAGTCTGATAACACACAGTTGGATCCATCATCTTACCAAACATTCCCAGAAGTATCTTTCTAATCCAGATCACTTCACATGTTGCTTGACTTGTTTCCATGTATTTTACTTCTGCTGAGCTAAGCGCCACAGATATTTGCTTCCTGTTCTACCAGGAAACAGGTGCAGACCCAACACTAAAAATTTCACCTAATGTACTTTTTTGGCCTGATGAACTCCTTGACCAATTTGCATCTGTGAAGCCATGCAACTTCACTCCCTTGGTCCATTTGTACCATAGTCCAAACTAGGTTTAATCCTCTCAGGTACCGTAAAACATGCTTAGTTTCCTTCCAAAATAATTTGGTTGGCCTAACCATAGCTTGGCTCGGATAGTTGACTATATAGCACATATCTAGTCATGTGTTCTCAAGATACATCGTGAACCCACTAGCTGCCAATAAATGGTAGCATCTCCTTCCTCACCTCAAGTGGCATCCTCCTTCCTCTAGTTGGTCACTAGTGGTGTCTCGATGGTTTTGTAACTCTCCATGCAAAATCTCTGTAGTATCTCATTTGCATACTTTCATTGAGAGACAAACAATTCCCCATCGCCTTTCCATGCTTCCAATTCGAGCAAGTAGTATATGAGACCCATGTCCTTCATTTCAAATTCTCTTGCAAGATCTGATCAGTTGTTGATCTTCATTTAAAATCAAGTCATCAACATATAAGACAATAATCAACAATTTACCTTCTAACAAGATATAATAGAGGTTTTCATCTGCTTCACTTTTGGTTAAGCCCAAACCAATGAGATAATTATCGATATTGGTGTTCCAAGCATGGGGTGATTGTTTAAGACCATACAATGCTCACTTGAGTTTGAATACATAATACTCTTGATCAAAAGTCTCAAAGCCTTCTGTCTTCTTGATGTACACCTCCTTCTCAAGAACTCCATTGAGAAATGTTGTTTTTACATCCATCTAGTGGATCTTCCACCCCATCTGCGCTGCTAAAGAAAGAATTGATCTAATGGATGAGTACCTTGTTATAGGAGAAATGGTATCCTCATATTCAATCCCTTCAAATTGAGAGTACCATTTGGCAACAAATCTTGCCTTATACTTCTCTATGTTTCTGTCTACTACGTCCTTAACCTTGAAGATCCATCTCGAACCCACAACTGATTTATATGCTAGTCTTGGGACCACTTCCAAAACATTGTTCCTTACAATAGATTCATATTGCTCCACTGTTGAATCAACCCAAACGGGTTTCTATACTGCTTCCTCGAAAGAGGATGGCTCAGTCTCTACAAGCTCAGTCATTATATCCATGTATCTAGTGTACCAATCATGTGACCTTCTCTGCATGTGAAAATTTGAAGGAGCACCCACATTCTCCCCCGCATATTACACAAATCTCTCATCTTCCCTAGTTCTTTTTCTGCCTTCTCTAGATGGTTATTCTTGAGTGGTTGTCTCCACCCTCTGCTCCTCAATTTGTGGTTGCTCCACAACTTCCTGAGGTTCCTCCTTTGGAGCTAAAAGCTCCTCTTTTGGTGGGATCTGAAGCTCCCTCTCAAGAGAGCACTGCATTGATTTCTCCTCATCAAATTTTACATCCCTTTGCACAACTATCATTAAGAGGGATGGAAAGTACACATGGTAACTGTGCGAAGTTTCTATATAACCCACAAATAACTCCAATTTTTTTTCTACTCAAGCTTCTTCCTTGATTAATTGAAGACATGACATTAAACAAAGGCTCCAAAAATCCTGAAGTGTTGACACATCCGACTTTCTCCCTGAGAAAGCCTCCTCTGGTGTAATCATGCCCATAATCTGATGAGGACTTTGGTTTTACAAATAAACGGTTGAGTTTCATGCCTCTATCCACAAGTGCAGTGGTAGGCCTTGATCATGCAACATCACCCTCGCTGCTCAATTCTCTATGAATGGCTTCTTTAACACATAAATTTTTGAATTCATTTGACACGTACTCACCTCCATTATTTCTCCTCGGAGCCTTCAACTTATTTTTGGTTTCTTTCTCAACCAGTGCCTTGAATTCCACAAATTTGGAGAATGTCTCATCTTCCTTCTACATGAATAATATCTACACTTCCATGAAAAGTCATCAATAAAAATGAGAAAATATTTATGTCTGGAAGTGGAGGTTGTTAAGAAAGGTCCACAAAAATCAGAGTAGATCCTTTCTAGGACTGCATGTGCTTTGTTGTCCCAATCATGGAATGTGGATTTTGTGTACTTTCCCAAAGTACATATTTTGCATACATCTTGCTACTCAGGTCCTCCTTTGGGGAGGCCTGTGGTTATTTGTTGCATAATCTTCAAGGTGCCATGATGCAAATGGGTAAGTCTTCTATGCCAAAGTTCTTCTCCTTTGTGCATAATGCAACACACTATTCCACATCTAGCTTATATAGGATCTTCACACAAACCCCAATTCGATTCACCTTCCCATGGCGATGTGTCTCGGGAATTCCTTTCCTTTGCTGAAGATCACATCATATCCATGGTCTTCCAAAAATGAAATAGAGATGAGATTTTTCTTTAGGCCTAGAACAAACATGACATTCTTGAGCCTGAGCGGGGATCTCGACTCCCTTTGAAATGTGACTGTACCCACCTCGGTCATGCTATACCTTCTATCATCCCCCTTCTCGATGTGCATCTGCAAATATTTTTCTTCAAAGTCACTGAAAAAATATTTGCACCTTGCCATATGGAATGAAGCACCTGAGCCCAAGTACTGCACGCATCCCATAATTGTGTTGTCCATGCTTGCAATGAGGGTAAAGTAAAACTCGAACTGTGAAGCCAAGGCTTCACCTACTGCTCTTCCTGAGGTCTTATCACTTTCCTTTTTGTGTGGACACTTCATGTCATAGTGCTTGAATTCATGACAATGTAAGCATTTAATTTTTGACAAATGTTTCTTCTTGCCCCCTTGGCTAGATTCTGGTTTGGATTGAGATTTCTTCCATTTTTCCTTCTTTACCTTTCCAGCCAATTCAAATTTTTCCTCATCCTCTCTCTTGGATGAAGTCACATCTCTAGTATTCCGCCTTACTTCCTCCCGTACCAAATCGGACCATAAGCACTCCCAATTCAGTAATTTCTCCCTCTCGTTCATCGAATCTTGATATTTATCCCAGCTCTTAAGAAGGCCCAGAAGAGCTAGGCTTACCAAGTCTTCTTCAGGAACATTTACACCAACCCCACCAAATTCATCATGACAGTGTGTGAACTTGCTCAGATACTGCAAAATAGTATCATTCTTTTGCATCTTGATACTTCAAAGTTTATCCTTCAACGTCAAATTCCTATGGTCACTATTATTCTCGAACAATTATGTCATTTTAGTCCACATTGTGAGCGAAGTTTATTTTCCATGTATATTTGAGACAATGTGATCCTATAATCCATCCAACATTGTTCTCCTCGTCTTGGCTACATATTTCTTCCACTGAGAAAGGTTATGGGCATCATATTTCAATGGTTTTGCAACATATGTCTTGATGTATTCTAGCAATCCATTGTCATCCAATATTGCCTCCATGTGATCCTTCCATGTAACACAATTAGATATGCCTTCCAAGGCATACCCTAGCCTTTGTCTTTTGAAGCCCATCTTCTTAGCTTTGAAGAGATCCTACTGCACTGAACTCCAAATTCAAACCTCCTGAGAAACAATTTCGATTTTTTTCTATAATGTGAATCCTTCTTTGATACCATGCAGAAATTATGATGTAGATTTGTAACTCCTCATGAATTTTTAATCAAAATCACAAGATACAAACCCACTTTATTGCTCTGCGAACAATAATTCACAATTTAGAAAAAAAATATCACACATGCAATAAGAAATCACACACATGCAAGTATTTTTTTCCTAGGGAAAACAATCTTCTAAAAACCCTAATTCCTATTTGCATCAATATGATGAATATAGATGTATTACAATGGATTTTCTCAACAGAGCACAACCTGCAAGTGTGAAACCTCTCTCTCTACTCACTGAGAATCTTTGACCCAGACTCAGTCAATTTATGCCTTTGATTGAGCCCCTATTTCCTTGCACAATTCTTGAGGAAATTAGGCCATTATTTAGAAATTTCCTCCAAAATGATTGCACAATTCCCAAGTTTGATCAATACTTGTAAACTCAAGACTAGTGTACAATTGATGTTACATTGTCTTGGAATTTCCACCACAACTGGGGAACTCGAATTCTCTGCATGCACTAGGTATTTTATGTTGATTTATTAGTTATATAGATGATCATTGAGTTTGACTGAAGTCTCACTGCTTAACTGACCTTCCACTAGTTCCTCTAACAGTTAGAATTAGTTTAACTGAAAACAACCTGAGATAAGTAACCTTGATTGTTACAAATTAGCAATCACACATGCTTAACTGAACTCTAACTCTTCTAACTCGAATTTACTGAGTAAATTGGGTGACATAAGCCATGTCACACAAGTTAACTGAATCCAAGTTGTCTATTGATGTGGATATTTGAATTTTCTCAATTTTATCAAGAAAAAATCAAATTGATAATTTCTTCTTTCATTTTTCAAAAGTTGCATCCTATTTTACATCTCAACATGTTCGCTTCATGTTTTTTTTCTTTACATTTAGTTACATGTTTTTGTGTCTACCTCTATCCTAATACGTGCCATGTTTTATGTCTCTTTGTGTCTAACACTCATCATTGGTGTGTAATGGTTGCAGAAATTTTTTGTCTAGTTTAAATTTATGTTTTTAATGGTGATAACATCTACTTTGCAACTTGTTAAATAATATATTTTATTTGGTCTAATTTATTTCTAATTAGATTTTATTTAATAATATTAGACTACAATTATGTGATTCTATGAAAAGGTATTGCACCTTTTAAATAAAGGAAAAAGGAAAATTGATTTTAGTGAATTCTCATTCAAGGTCTCAATGATTGAGAGATAAAATAAGTTGTCAATTGAAGGTCTATTATAAATCCAATAGAACTTTAATTAAATCTCACTTGAGAATTTATCTTAACCATGGATTAAAGTGAAAGGAAAAAATATCAACTACCTTAATCAATATCTTAATCTCCCAAAATTATAAAAAACACCGATAAACTTAATTATTTATCAAACATTTATACCATTGTAATTTTGATTCAACGAACCATTTATTCATGAATTCTACACACATTATTACCTTTCTTCAAATTACCACATTATTGCTAACCAATGTTAGTCTATTCTTATATGACATTATATTCATAGATTTTCACTTTTCAAAAGTTAATGTTTTGATTTTTTAAATTTATTTATTGCAAAATTGTAATCTTTTTAACCAATGTTTTATTTTTTAATATATTTATCACCTAATTCTAATCTCTTTAACAAACAAGTATAATCAAATAATTAAAAATAAAACCATCAAAAAATTAAAAATAAAACCATCAAAAAATTAAATTAAATATTACATCGTTTTTTTGTTCTTTTAATCATTTATATAAATACAAATGGAAAAGTATTAAAAAAATTATACTGCCTATGGTAAAAAATTGGTCCATAAAACTCAATGCCAATTTACTCGAGCTGTTTTATCTTTTAATTCATAAAACGTAAATGATCATCTCCACACCACTATATATATATATATATGTATATATATGTATGGGGTGGCCTGTCATATATAATTTCAAAAATAATATATTAAAATTAAATGCCAGCCTAGATCCCTGTAAAGTTAAGAAAAACCACTTTAAACCATCGACACGCTTATTCCTTTTCTCGGACATTTAAACATATGAGTTCTTAATCCAACCAACCATTTATTCAACCACTTTACACTTGTAAACCAACCATTACCTGCCATCAAATTACCACATTATTGCTAACCCATATTAGTCTATTCTTATATCATATTATATTAATAGATTTTCACTTTTCAAAAGTTATTGTTTTAACTTTGTTTTCTATTCATTAACCAATTGTATTCTTTTTAACAATTGTTCTATTTCTTTTATATTTATTACCTAATTCTAAACTCTTTACCAAACACTTTAAATAAAAAAATTAAAATTAAACCATTAAAAGAGTGAACATAAAAAACTAAATTGAATATGATATTTTTTATTTTTATTTTTTTTACATTTATATATCAATACAAATTGAAAATTATTAAAAAATGATGCCATCTAGTGAAAAGTCAGTCGATAAAACTCAATGCCAACTCTGTTTTATCTGTTTATTCATAAAAGCGTAATGTATCATCTGCACACATATGATTTCTTGGAATTCTATATATATATATATAAAGGAAAACTTAATGCCAACTAAGTCGGTCTAGTCTTTTAATTCACAAAACGTAATGTATATCTCCACATATCTGATATCTTGAAATTATATATATGATAGGAGGATAGGAGAAAACTGGAAAAAATATTATATTAAAGATTCAATATAAGAAAATTGAATAATGGTATAAATTCTCTTAGTTTTATATCGTCGTAAGTAACTGAAAATGACATTTAGCCAAGTCGACGTATGGGTAGTTGGCCCCATTTTTCCAACCACACAAAATATAGTACACGGTTCAAATTTTGTCTCGCTTTGCCGTATAAAGTGATTCCTGAAAATATTTTTATCGTGAACTGAGGGCGGTGGACGTAACACTGAAAAATTCCACCTGATGTACTTTTTCAGATGGACTCCCCGAACAATCTTCATTTGTGAAGCCGCACAACTTCACTCCCTCTGTCCATCTATACCATAGTCCAAATTGGGTAGCTCTTCTGAGGTATCGTAAAACATGCTTTGTTGCCTTCCAAAATAATTTTTTCGGCCTAACCATAGCTTGGCTCGGTTGGTTGACTGAATAGCACATATCTAGTCATGTGTTCACAAGATACATTAGTGAACCCAATAGCCTCCAATAAATGGTAACATCCACTTCCTCAAATGAAGTGGCATCCTCCTTCCTCTAATTGGTCACTTGAGGTGTCTCCATGGGTTTACAACTCTCCATGCAAAATCTATGCACTATCTCATTTGTATACTTTCCTTGAGAGATAAGTGGTTCCTCGTCGCCTTTCCATACTTCCAATCCAAGGAAGTAGTGCATGAAACCCATCTCCTTCATTTCAAATTCTCTTGCAAGGTCCTCCTTGCAAGATCTTATCATATTTTCACCACTAGTTAAAATCAAGTCGTCAGTATATAAGACAATAATAAAAAATTCACCTTATACCAAGATATGATAGAGGTTTGCATCCACATCACTATTTTTTCAAGCCCAAACCAGTGAAATAGTTATCGATCTTGGTGTACCAAGCACGAGGTGCTTCTTTGAGACCATACAATGCTCACTTGAGTTTGCACACATGATACTCTTGATAAAAAGTCTCAAAGCCTTATGGTTGCCTCATGTAAACCTCCTCCTCAATAACTCCATTGAGAAATGTTGTTTTTACATCCATCTGGTGGATATTCCATCCCATCTATGCAGCCAGAGCAAGAACTGATCTAATGGATGAGTACCTTGCTACAGGAGCAAAGGTCTCCTCATAATTAATCCCTTCAACTTGAGAGTACCCCTTGGCCAAAAATCTGGCCTTATACTTCTCTATGCTTCCGTCTAATGCCTGCTTAACATTTAAGATTCATCTCAAACCCAGAACTGATTTATCTGTTGGTCTTGGGACCAGTTCCCAAACACTATTCCTTACAATGATTCATATTCCTCCACCATTGCATCACCCCATACAGGTTTCTCTACAACTTCCTCGAAAGAGGATGGCTTAGACTCTATAAGCTTAATCAATAGAGCCATGTAGCTAATGTACTGATCATGTGACCTTCTCTACCTGCACAAATTTGAAGGAGCACCACATTCTCCCTCGCATATTTCACAGGTCTCTTTGCTTCCCTCATTATTTGTCTTCCATATTTGGATTGTTATGCTTCACTGGTTGTCTCCACTCTCTGCTCCTCAATGTGTGCCTGCTCCACAACTTCTTGAGGTTCCTCCTTTGGAGCTAAAAGCTCCTCCTATGGTGGGATCTTAAGCTCCCTCTCAAGAGAGCATCTCATTGATTTCTCCTCATCAAATTTTACATCCCTTTGCACAACTATCATTTTGAGGGATGAAAAGTACACATGGTAGTTGTGGGGATTTTTTGTGTAACCCACTAATACCCCCAATTTTGTTGTCACCTCGAGCTTCTTCCTTGATTCTTTGGAGACATGGAAGTAAATAGAGGCTCCAAGAATATTGAAGTGTGACACATCTGTCTTTCTCCCCGAGAAAGCCTCCTATAGTGAAATCATGCCCAGAATCTGATAAGGAATCCAGCTCTATAAATAGATTGTTTTGTTGCATGCCTGTGCCCACAAGTGTAGTGGTAGGCCTTGGCCATGCAACATCACCTTCACTGCTCGCACAATGATACAATTATTTCTCTCATCCACCCCATTCTGCTATGGGTTGTAGAGTGATGTCAATTATCGTCGAATGCCTTCTTTCACACATAACTTTTTGAATTCATTTGACACGTAATCACCTCCATTATCGCTCCTAAGAGCCTTCACCTTCTTGTTGATTTCTTTCTCAACTAGTGCCTTGAATTATACGAATTTGGAGAATGTCTTATCTTTCTTCTGCATGAAGTAGATCCAACACTTCGGTGATAATTCATCAATAAAAATGACAAAATATGTGAGTCTAGTAGTGGAGGTTGTCGAGAAAGGTCCATAGACATCAAAGTGGAACCTTTATAAGACTACATGTGCTTTGTTGTCCTGATCATGGAATTTGGATTTTGTGTACTTCCCCAAAGTACATCCTTTCCATACATCCTGCTGCTTAAGTGCTCCTTTGGGGAGGCATATGGTTATCTGCTACATAATCTTCAAGTTTCCCTAATGAAAATGACCAAGTCTTCTATGCCAAAGTTCACCAACATTGTGATTTTGTACCTTCTCCCCCTTTGTGCTTAATGCAACACTGTATTCCACATCTAGCTTATATAGGATATTCACATGAACCCTAATCTTCGTCACTTGTCCCATGGCTATGTGTCTGAGGAATGAATTTCCTTTGCTGAAGATCACATCATATCCACGGTATTCCAAAATTGCAATAGAAATGATATTTTTCTTTAGGCCCAAAACGAACATGATTCCCTTGAGCCAGAGGGGGGATCCTGACTCCCTCTAAAAGGTTATTGTACCAACCCTTTTTTTGTTATACCTTCCGTCGTCTCCCATCTTGATATGCATCTACAAATATTTTTCTTCCAAGTCATTGAAAAAATCTCTACACCTTTTCATATGCAACGATGCACATGATTCCAAGTACCACACGCTCCCCATCACTATGTTAGCCATGCATGCAATGAGGGTAAAGTCAAGCTCGAACTGTGAAGCCAAGACTTCACCTGCTTCTCCTCTCGAGGTATTCTCTCTTTCCTTTTTGTGTGGACAATTCATGGCATAATTCCTGAATTCATGGCAATGTAAGCATTTAATTTTGGAAAAATCTTTCTTCTTGCCCCCATGGATGAATTATGGTTTGGATTGAGATTTATTCCCTTTTCCCTTCTTTACCTTTCCAACCAATGCAAATTTTTCCTCGTCCTCGCCCTTGGATGAAGTCTCATATCTAGTATTCTGTTTTATTTCCTCCTGTACCAAATCATACCATAAGTGCTCCCAATTCGGTAGTTTCTCACTCCCGTCAACCAAATCTTGATAGTTATGGAAGCTCTTGGGAAGGGTCAGAAGGGATAGGCTTACCAATTCTTCTTCACGAACATTTACACCAACCCCACCAAGTTAATCACGAAAATTTGTGAACTTTCTCAGATTCTGCAGAATAGTGTCATTCTTTTGCATCTTGATACTTCAAAGTTTATCCTTAAGAGCCACCTTCCTGTGGTCACTATTATTCTCGAACAATTATGTGAGTGCTTTCCACATTTCAAATGAAGTTTATTTCCCTCCCATATTTGACACAATGTGATCTTGTACTCCTTCCAAGATTATTATCCTCGCCTTGGCTACATATTTCTTCCACTGAGCAAGGTTTTGGGCATCAGATTCTGGTGGTTTTGAAACATTTGTCTTGATGTATTCTAGCAATCCATTTTCATCGAATATTGCCTCCATGCGATCCTTCTATGCAACAAAATTAGGGGTGCCTTCCAAGGCATACTCTAGCCTTAGTCCATTGAAGGTCATCTTCTTAGCTTTCAAGAGATCCTGCTGCACTGAACTCCAAATTCGAGCCTCTTGAGAAACAACTTTGAAATTTGTTCTCTAATGTGAATCCTTCTCTGATACCATGTAGAAATTATGATGTAGATTTGCAACTTCTCATGAATTTTTAATCAAAATCACAAGACACAAACCTACTCTACTACTCTACGGACATTAATTCACAATTTAGTACCAAAATATTAAACATGCAATAAGAAACCACACACATGCAAATAATATTTTCCCCGGGGAAAACATTCTTCTAAAAACCCCAATTCCTGCTTGCATTAATCTGATGAATAGAGATGTATTACAATTACTTTTCTCAACTAAGCAGAGGTGCATAACCTATCTCTCTTCTCCCTAAGAAGCTCTAACCCATACTTAGTCAATTTATGCCTCTACTTGAGCCCCTATTTCCTTGTGCAATTCCTAAGGAAAATAGACCCCTATTATTTAGGAATTTCCTCCAAAATTCTTGCATAATTCCCAAGGTTGATCATCTAAATACATGCAACACATGTACACTCAAGAATCGTCTACAACTGATGTTACACTGCCTTGGAATATGCACCACAGTTGGGGAATTCGAATTATGTACATGAACTAGTTATCTTGGGTTGGTTGATCAGGTAACTGAATGATCACTGAGCTTGACTAAAGTCACACTGCGAAGTGAACTTCCACTAGTTCCTCTAACTGTTAGAACTAGTTTAATTGAAAGTAACTTGAGATAATTGACCTTCATTGATACAAATTAGTAATCACACATGCTTAAGTGAACTCTAACTCCTCAAACTTGAAAATACTAGGTAAATTGGGTGACACAAGCCATGCCACACAAGTTAACTACATCCAAGTTGGCTACTGATGTGGAAATTTGAATTTTCTCAATTTAATCAAGGATGAATCAAATTGATATTTTTTTGTTGCAATTTTCAACAGTTGCATCCTATTCTACATCTCAACATGTTTGCTTCATGTTTTTTTTTCTTTACATTTAGTTGCATGTTTTTTGTGTCTACCTCTATCCTATTATGTGCCATGTTTTATGTCTCTTTGTGTCTAACACTCATCATTGGTGTGTGGTGGTTGTGGGAATTTTTGTCTTGTTTAAATTTATGTTTTTAATGGTGATGACATCTACTTTGCAACTTGTTAAATAATATATTTTATTTGGTCTAATTTATTTTTAATTAGCTTTTATTTGATAATATTACGCTAATTAAATTAGACTACAATTATGTGAAATTATGAAAAGGTATTCCACCTTTTAACAAAAGAAAAAGGGAAAATTGATTTGAGTGAATCCTCACTCAAGGTTTCAATTTGATTGAGAGATAAAATAAGTCATCAATTGAAGGTCTATTAAGGTCTATTATGAATCCAATAGAATCTTAATTAAAGTTTACTTCAGAGTTTATCTTAACCATTGATTAAAGTTGAAGGAAAAAAAAAAACCAACTACCTTAGTATCTTAATCTCCTAAAATTATGAAAAACACCTATAAACAACTATTGACAAACTTAATTATTTTATCAAATATTTAAACTATCATAATTTTTTATCCAACAAACCATTTATTCATTAATTCAACACATATAGACCAATCAGCACCTTTCTTCAAATTACCACCTTCTTACTGAACATTATATTCATAAATTTTCACTTTTCAAAAGCTAATGTTTTAACTTAATTAATTATTTATGGTGGAATTATATATATATATATATTTTTATTTTAACAAATATTTTATATATTTTGTATATTTATTACTTAATTCTAATTTCATTAGTAAACACATATAATAAAAAAATAAAAATAAAAATAAAATTGAAAGCGTGAAAAAAGTAAACATAAAAAAAATTAAATTGAACCTTACATATTTTTTAGATTCTTTTAAGCATATATATATATATATATATAGAAAAGTAATAAAAAATTATGCTACAATCAATAAAACTCAATGTCAATTTACTCTTAAGTTGGTCAATAAAACTCAATGCCAATTTACTCTTAACCGTTATATCTTTTAATTCATAAAACGTAAATAATCTCCACACCTCTCTTTTATGTGTATACATACACGAGCATGTCATATATAATTAAAAAAATAATATATTAAAATTAAATACCAACCTAGATGTCTGTGCCTGCAAAGTTAGAAAAACCACTTTAAACCATCGACAAGCTTATTTCTTTTCTTAAACATCTGAGTTCTTAATCCAGCCAACCATTTCTTCAACAATTTTACACATGTCAACCAACAATTACCTGCCATCAAATTACCACATTATTGCTAACACATATTGGTCTATTCTTATTCTTATATGATATTATACTAGCAATTGCAGCTATTAATAGATTTTCACTTTTCAAAAATTAATGTTTTAACTTTGTTTTCTATTTATTACCCAATTGTAGTATTTTTAACAATTGCTTTATTTTTTTATATTTATTACCTAATTCTAACCTCTTTACCAAACACTTTCAATAAAAAAAATAAAAATTATACCATGCACAAAAGTGAACATAAAAAACTAAATTGAATATGACATATTTTTCTGTTTTTCTTACATTTATATACCAATACAAATTGATAATTATTAAAAAGTTAAGCAATCTAGTGAAAAGTTAGTCGATAAAACTCAATGCGAACTAAGTCGGAAAATTATTAAAAAATTATGCTATCTAGTGAAAAGTTAGTCGATAAAACTCAATGCCAACTAAGTCTGTTTTATCTGTTAATTCATAAAAGCGAATATGCCATCTAGTGAAAAGTTAGTCCATAAAACTCAATGCCAACTAAGTCTGTTTTATCTGTTAATTCATAAAAGCGAATATGCCATCTAGTGAAAAGTTAGTCCATAAAACTCAATGCCAACTAAGTCTGTTTTATCTGTTAATTCATAAAAGCGTAATGTATCATCTGCACACATATGGTATCTTGGAATTCTATATGTATAAAAGAAAACTTAATGCCAACTAAGTCGGTTTAATTTTTTAATTCACAAAAAGTATGTATCATTTCTACACATTTGATATCTTGAAACTATATATATATATATTTGCTTTTAATATGTTTTGGAAATATTTTTATGGAATTTTTGGATTAAATCTTTTTAAAATGATTTTTTAAGATTTTTCTCTTTGATAAATTTGTTTTAAAATTAAATAAGAATTGATGGATAACCTTACACCATGCAATGCAAGTGCCCTAAATTTTTTTCAAAATATTAAATTTATATATAATAAAAAACACTTCAAAATTTTCAATCCAATTTCAAAAACCAATTTAAATAACAAAAATCAAAATTTCACTACAAATTTTTCTATCCAACAAACCGACACCAAAAATTCTAAAATTTAATAATATTATATTAAAAATTTAATATAAGAAAATTAAATAATAATATAAACTCCGTCACTTTTACATCGTCGCAGGTAACTGAAAACGATATTCGACCAAGTCGCCGTATGAACAGTTCGCCCCATTTTGCTGACAACACGAAAATACAGTACACGGTTCAAATTTTGTCTCGCTCTGCCGCAGAAAGTGATTCCCGGAAATATTTTTATCGAGAACTGAGGGTCTCTTGCTTTTTTGAAACGCCGAGAGTAGTTGCAAACTTGCCCCGCAAAAAGATTTCGCCCTGCTTTCGTTATCAGATGATTCAATAAAACCTGCTACTTCTGCTTCAAACTTTTCACTGTCATTGGCGAATTTGGCAGAGCTCGTTAGTAATTATCTCTCGTATATGCATTCTGCAGAACCTGTGGACGTTTGTTTCAAATTTCCTGAGTAACTTAAATCTGCATTATTGAGCTAGAACTTCTTGAGTAACTTAAATCTGCAGTATTGAACTGAAATTGAGATTGAGATTGAGATATTGGGATTAAGGGATTGAATAATTGCTATTAAGATGCAGTAATGGAGTCTGTGAGAAATGCGTGTTTGTTGTCATTGTCGGCATGGATGGTGTGTGCCGGATCAGCACAGCTGACCGATCCAGCGTGGAAAAACCCGGACGATGATATTTCGGCTCAGCGTTTAGCCCTTCCGTTCCTATCCACCGTATTCACCTTAGCGATCTTCCTGGTTCTGTATGCCTTGTACCGCAGGGTGGCGCGCAACAGACGGCGGCGCGGAGGATTAATCGTCCCCGACGACCGGCGCAGCGCCGGCGGCCCCGCTCGGCCGGTTCTTTCGGCAGTCGTGCCAATGCCAAAAAGGGACTCGGGCGTCGAGCGTTCGGTAATAGACGCGCTCCCGGTGTTCGAATTTGCGGCGCTGCAAGGGCGGAAAGAGGGATTAGAATGTGTGGTTTGCCTGAGCAGATTCGAAGGTTCGGAGGTCCTGCGCTTGCTGCCCAAGTGCCGCCACGCGTTTCACGTCGGCTGCGTGGACACGTGGCTGGAATTAAAGTCCACGTGTCCCCTGTGTCGACAGAAGGTCGAGGCCGATGACGTGTTTAAGGTCTACCGACACGACAATGTCGAAGAAGCCGAGGGATTCGACGATAGTGCGCCTCAGCTCCTTCAAGCCTTCGTGCAGAGAGAAAATGTCGATAACGTGGCAAGAGAGTCCGAGTCTTTTAGGGTGCCAGCTGGCAGCTTCAGAGAGCCGAGCGGGCCGTTGGAAGGCGTGGGGTCAATTGGGTGTTTTGGCAGCGGGAGAAAGAAAGAGCTCCTGATGTCAGAGGCCGACGTGGAGTCGAAGGAGCTGCAATTCGCTCGCCGGTTTGCTCATCGTATAGTCGTGGCCGATGTCATGTGTCAACATCGATGGAGCGATATCAAGCATTCTGATTTATTGTTTCTGAGCTCCCAGATGATGGCGACATATAGCGGACGCATGGCTTTCGACGATGTAAATTCGACAAAGGAAGTGGAAACAAATCACAGAACGACACAAACGAAAACATTGGGTGGATCTTCTGCTCAGATTGGCCAGAAGAGATCCATGTCTGAGATCATCGGCTTCGACAGATTTCAGTCTTGTGACAGAAACAACAATACAGTGCTTCCAGTTACCAAGTATATTGGACGGGGAGATGAGAAAAAATGGTTTTATACTGCCGATAAGTCTGTGCAATCGTTGGCCAGCACTGGTAATGCAAATGACAAAGGGATGGAACGGACAATTGAATAATTTTGGGTTTACAACTCATGAAAGAGTAAAACTAGCATTTGCACTAAAAGGGTGCAAAGACATGCTGATAGAAGTGTAGATGAATGTAGAGTGAGTATAGGTAGCACTACAGGAAACAAGGATGTGTATCTAGAAGGAATGAGGAATTAGGAGAATAAGGTATTGGTAAAGTAGAGCTTTCCAAGTAGGTAAAACTGCATTATAGAATCTACAATATATCATATTTCTATCACCGTGCTAATAATTAAACTAGAAGCAATATTAGAAAAGAATCACTGTGATATTTTACCATCTCTCTAAACAACATTGTGGAGAGTATGATGACAAGTTGTTTAGAAGGGGGAGAATTTTTTTTTTTTTGAAAACACACATTTCACGGGGTGCTCAAAAGTCTAAATGAATTGAAATGGTGTCCTTTGCTGCAATTTAAGGAATCCCCTAGTATTTTTATCATGTTTTGATTTTGGAAGTACCAATCCTTAATCTTGGGATTGGATATCAAATTTTGAAAATTTTTGGGGTTTCCAACTTAATAGTGAACCAAGTAAAATAAATTTTACAAACCAAGCACCTAAATTTTTGAAGATATATGCATGAAGTTTGGGATATGTTTGATATCTTCTTTGATATTTTCAGCATTTCTATTGTCTACACCAACAAGACTTTGAATATAAAGTGATTAGTTGCACATTTAAGGCAATCCTTGACTTCAAGGTCATCAGTTTAAATCCCTTGGGTAGTCCCACTTTCCTAACCAACAAGCAAAAACATTACTATTGTTTACATGGAAGTGAACCATGGTGATATCAACTTGGCAATATATGTTGTTGAATCCTTAAACCTTCTAATCATAATCACTTACTTTACTCCATTAAGATCATACACAAGCTTGCTATTTTTCTCGTGAGAAAAGGAGTGGCATAAAGCAAATAGTATAATAAGGCTATGACTTGAAACACCCTCTACACTCCACAAGTTTCTTGGAGGCCAATGAAAATTTAAGAACCCGCCCTTTAAAGCTCAAAAAACTTCATCTTTTCAACTATTTATATGACTCTCGGGCCTTATATTCTTTGATGTCATTGTTAGTCATGGAAAAGTTAGGCTTAAACATCACAATGAAATATGAATTTATATTTCTTTTTGACACTAAGAAATACCATTGCTTGGGAATTATCTCTTAAAGGGAAGGGTTCCATTATGTTATTAAGCTTGAATTTGAATGCACCAAATATGTGGCTAAGTAGCAATACTTAATATTGGGATTGGATATCAAAATTTTGAAAATTTTTGGGGGTTCCAACCTAATAGTGAACCAAGTAAAATAAATTTTGCAAACCAAGCACCTAAATTTTTGAATTAAAAAAGCATTAATTTTGGGATATGTTTGATATCTTCTTTTATATTTTCAACATTTCTATTGTCTACACCAACAAGACTTTGAATATAAAGTGATTGTCTACACATTTAAAGCATTGCTTGACATTAAGGTCATAGTTTAAATCCCTTGGGTAGTCCCACTTTCCTAACCAACAAGAAAAAACATTACGATTGTTTACATGGATGTGAACGATGGTGATATCAACTTGGAAATATATGTTGTTGAATCCTTAAACCTTCTAATCATAATCACTTACTTTACTCCATTAATATCATACACAAACTTGCTATTTTAAACAACAATAAACAATAATAATATTTTTAAAATAACGAATTAATAAAAAACATCTCAACCATAGTGGATGAGAATCCCAACATGCTAATTGATTTTTAGATGGTGAAGAAGATATAATGACGCCTAATACAAACCATCTACCTAATCTACCTTTCCTAACATGGTGATCATAAAGTCACGTTAAAAAACAATTTCAATTCTAAAATTATAACATGGTGATCATAAAGTCACGTTAAAAACCAATTTCAACTTTAAAATTATAAGCTTTCTAAAGCTATACTTTTATTTATATATTTTATTAAAATGATATCCCATAAACCAAAAATATCTAAGGTAGTCTACGGCTACACTATAGAGATAGAGGAAAGCTTAGTTTATGAACTTATCCATAACTCTTTATCCTCAAGAGAGGAGAGTATATCAAGTTATATAGATAGTATAAGCATATTTTTTGTTGGGAAGTATGAGTATGTAAAGACTTATGTTACGAAAGTATATTTCAATGTTAGATGTCTTCCTTGAGAATTCAGTGACGTTAAAAATATTGTAGTCCTTGATGCCAGCAAGAATATTCACCATCTAGTGGCTATACCATAATCGATCAGCCACAATCGATCATCCATTTGGTGTGCTTGATGGAGTTAGGCCTGAGTTACAACCATATTTACATCTCGCCGGATTCATTTGGGGCTTTGGAAAAATTGCAAATATTGAGGTTACAAGGGAATCTATGGCTTTTCCGCTGTGTGAAATAGTAGAAAACAACGTAGAAGCGGTGAAGCGTTACTCGGGTAAGCAATTGATGGAAAATAAGCATATCTAGTGGAATATTGTCATGCATTTAAGTGGTTGGATTGAATGCCTAAGTAGAGGTGGATGTTCGCGATCGTCATGTACTGGTAGAGATTGTAATGTCTCGGGTTGACTATCATGGAATTCATATCAAACAATAAAAGTAGAATGGTATTCTTTGCTCCCTTGCTTCCATTAGTCTCCTTGGTACCAAGACATAACTCCCATTATTGGGGATTGATTACTAATAATGAACCAAGCATCAGGGTGAAAGTAGATTGACATTTCAGAAAACATCAGGATGAAAGCATCCAGGAATGAGGGTACCCTCCTCAGCCCGAAAAAGTTGTAATGTGAGAGCATAATTATTTACATCTAAATTCCTTACCTGTTCTTCTCTCTGTGATAAAAGTTGCTTCACACACTCCAATTCAATACTTCTTTCATCATGCTCATTGTGACGTTGGTTTTGTATGGATACTTCTCACTTGAGAATTGTATTATCACAAGAAAGACTTTATACTTGCTGCTTCAATACTGCATTTTCCTTTTGCAAGTTTTCAACATGAATAAAATCTCTTGTTGTGCGATTAACTATGGCCTTTTCAAGTGCCTCCATTGATTTTGTAACACACGTGTCATCCATATCTAATGAATTTTGTATCTCTTGCAAAATAAAATCCACCCACTCACAACCATTAAATTAAATGACTACAGATGCCTCTAGACCGGGATTTGGATTAGCAGGAATTCTTGTTGGAGAAAAAGGGACTATCGACTTACAAGGGCGAAACCTCTTATAAGTGAGTGGTTTTGTAATTTCTGCATCTTCTTGATAAGAAAGTGACCTCTCTCGAGATACTAGTAGAGTGCTAGACATGGTTTTGCTTAGTTCTCTTCTCTGTCTCCCTTAGTATGTAATGATAAGAGAACTAAGAATTTAAATTCTTACCACGACACTAAAAGTGAATCCAATGCCGACTCGAAATGTGATTGACTTATGTTGACTGGTTTACAATAAATATTGCAATAATGCTAAACGCTACAAACAATTCCTTAGAGACATGTCACCCAAAAAAATTTGGGAGTAGGAAATCAATAATACCGCAACACGAAACCTCTCAACTGACTCCATTTTGATCTCCTATGGATATTTAACTCAGGAAACACACTTCGTGTCATGTAATGTAGGATGGAAGTGGTCGGTTTTCTAGTTAAGTGACAAGTATGTAGCAAAAAATTTTCTCAGAGACTAGTTTCAAATTTATTAATAGTCCCAAGAGTCATTGTACAAATATCTAGTGGCACTTCTCCCAATCCATCAAGCTATAACTACCAAGTTTCAGACTCAGCAACAATAAATTTTGAACAATCATTGAATTGTTGAAAAAATGGCAATATCAGTTGCACACATTATGCATTCTGAACAAAGTCTAAGGGTTTCATTTTCGATATTTAAACTGCGGGAAGGTTGCAAATTTAATGTTGTTGTGGCTCAAATGGTGGTTGCGTCTGCCTCCATTGAGAAGTGTAGCAGCAACAGATCAGATATTAGCATCTACATCTTGATAAGTGTCATCTTGCAACATCAATGATGTTGTGGTTCAAATGATGGTTGCGTCCGCCTCCATTATGAAGTGTAGTAACAACATATCAGATATTAGCATCTTCATCCTCATAAGTATCAACAATAATTGGGTATGTTTTGTTTTTTTATCTCGACTATGTTTTTTATTTCAACTACATTTGCATTATCTAGACACAAACAATATTTGATGGGATTAGTTAAATTTGTTGATCACGGGTTGCGGATGTTGCTAAGAAAAAGGGCCAGGAAAACACAAATCCCTGGTTAAATATTTTGGAGGAAATATGGAAATCCTTGAACAAAACAAGATTCCAGTTCATTTCTATCTTCCATGTACTTTCGATTAAAGTCTATTTGTTTGAGGGATTGATAGTTTGTGTGTTGCAGGCTGCCTCATTCAAAAATGGATTTTCCTCGGCTGTTCGAATGGTGGATTCCGGGTGGTTTGAATGGATTTTCCTCGGCTGTTCAAATGGTGGATTTTGGGTGGTTTGAAATGCAGTATGAAAATATATAAGAGGGTTCCTGCATTGGGGCATTATTAGTGTGTGAAGGATATACTCGGAGGAAAAAATAAGGACAAATTATCATACTGTATTCTATGATTCCATGCATGGTAAACATATAATTGGATTTGGGAAAGGGGAAGTGGGAAAGTGTACATGTTGTGTGTTATAGGTTGAGAAAGCCAAATTGCTACTCTGCAAAAGCATTTTGGAAGAGTTTAGGAGTGATGTCTGTCGAGTTATATATGCTTCAAAGAAATATTGAGGAAATATGTCTGATTTGAAAGATTGAGGAAATATGTCTGATTTGAAATATTGGGGAAATATCTCTGATTTTTCTCACATATGTTTCCAGTTGGTTGGTTTTGTTATGAGGAATTTGATGTGGGTGCAATAGTTTTTGGACTGCAACAGATCAGTTTTGATCTATACTCCATCTATGAAACTTCAAGGTTTGTAAATGAGATGCAACATATTAGTTCTCATCTAGATTCCATATCCAAGAGTTTAGGTTCGTAAATGAGATGGAACAGATCAATTCTGATCTATGCTCCATATGTGACACTTCAAGGTTCGTAAATGAGATGCAATAGATTAGTTCTCATCTAGACTCCATATCCTACGCTTCAAGGTTCATTTAAAGTTCGTAAATGATATGGACTCTGTGTGAAGCATGAGAAAATAAGTAAGTTATCTTGTACAAGGTGACACTATTAGGATTCAAGTGACAGCTGTCAACAACGACGAATCTCAACAGTGTCACCAATAACAACTCCACAATAAAATGTGTATCAGCATAATGAATAATTTTGCTGGGACAAACTAGTTGCATGTAAAACTTTGTAAATTATACTCGATCTCTTATCCCTAAATACAATCACAACCAATCAAAGACGAAATGTGATATTTCTTGGAATATCATTAGATCAAAAGTAATAGAATCGACCATAAAATATGTTGAATACACATTCATATAAGGGAAGGAACACAGATTTCCAATGATCATAAAAAATATTAAAATGATTATACCTTCGCCTCAAAGATTCCTCTCCAAAATCCGATATATTTTCCCCACTATATCTAGGAAGTGAGCATGAAGAAAAAAAACAAAAGTGGAAAAAGACCTCACAAGCAGTAAAATGGTAGTATAGGCTCAAGATCCTAGTTCTCAAAAGCTAACACTCTCCAAAAAATAGTCTGACCCTCTTAAATGATCCAATATAAATAGGTAGAAGAGAGGTCCAAAGAGGATGTATGTAGATGCTCAGGATGACGATAAGTCGTAGAAAATTCTAAATGATAAGTCTTGTGTAGCTTGAATAAGTGAAAAATTGAATTGATTTCCTAGGGACTAATGCACTCTAGAAGTATTCCCTAAACACTAGCACAAAAAGGGATGAAAAATTTCCTAGATGAACACATAAGGAATGCATGGACGCATAGGCCTTCATCCATGCGTCCAAGGGTTAAAATGGAGAAAAATGAGTCTCATTTCTATAAAAAGTCAAACAATCATGAGCACTAAGGGTCATTGATTCAGGGGGAGTAAAATAGTCTCATAACACGCAGTTGGATCCATCATCTCACCAAACAGTCCCACAAGTATATTTCTCATCCAGATCACCTCACATGTTGCTTGACTTGTAGCCATGTATTTTACTTCTACTGAGATGAGTCCCACATATCTTTGCTTCTTGTTGTACCTAGAAATAGGTGCAGACCCAACATTAAAAATTCCACCTGATGTACTTTTTCGTTCGGATGGATTCCCTCACCAATCTGCATTCGTGAAGCCACACAACTTCACTCTCTCTGTCAATTTGTACTGGGTAGTGCCTCTCAGGTATAGTAAAACATGCTTAATTTCCTTCCAAAAAAACTGGTTGGCCTAACCATATCATGGCTTGGCAATTTGACTGCATAGCACACATTTAGTCTTGTGTTCTTAAGATACATCAGTGAACCTAGTAGTTGCCAATAAATGGTAGCATCCCCTTCATCGCTTGAAGTGGCATCCTCCTTCCTCTAGTTCGTCGCTAGAGGTGTCTCAATGGTTTTGTAACTCTCCATGCAGAATATCTACAATATCTCATTTGCATACTTTCATTGAGAGATAAAAAATTCCCCATCGCCTTGCCATACTTCCAATCCGAGGAAGTAGTGCATGAGGCCCATGTAATTCATTTCAAATGCCAAAAAGGGACTCTGGCATCGAGCATTTGGTAATAGACGCACTCCCAGTGTTCAAATTTGTGGTGCTGCAAAGGCAGAAAGAGGGATTAGAATGTGTGGTTTTCCTTAACATATTTGAAGGTTTAGAGGTCTTGTGCTTGCTGCCCAAGTGCCGCCACGTGTTTCATGTTGGTTGCATGTACACGTCATTGGAATCTAAGTCCAGTGTCCCATGTGTCAATAGAAGGTCGAGACCGATGACATGTTTAAGGTCTACCGACACAACAATGTGGGATAAGCCAAGGGATTCGAGGACAGTGTGCCTCGGCTCCTTCAAGCCTTCGTGCAAAGAGAAAATTTCGATAACGTGGAAAGATATTCCAAGTATTTTTGGGTGGCCCCGCTGGAAGCTTCAGAGGGCAGAGTGGGTGATTGGAATTAGTGGGGTCAATTGTGTGTTTTGGCAGCGGGACAAAGAAAGAGCTGCTGATGTTAGAAGCCGACGAGGATTCAAAGGAGCTGCAATTCGCTCGCTGGTTTGCACATCGTATAGTCATGGCCAATGTCATGTCTCAACATTGATGGAGCGATATCAAGCATTCTGATTTATTGTTTCTGAGCTCCCAAATGATAGCAATAGATAGCGGATGCATGGCTTTCGCCGACGTAAATTCCTCAAAGGTAGTGGAAATGAATCACAGAACAACACAAACGGAAACATTGGGTGGATATTCTGCTTAGATTGGCTAGAAGAGATCCATGTCTAAGATCATCAGCTTCGACAAATTTCAGTCTTGTAGCAGAAACAACAATACAATGCTTCCAGTTACCAAGTATATTGGATGGAGAGATGAGAAAAAATGGTTTTATATTGTCGAGAATTCTATGCAATTGTTGGCCAGCATAGGTAATGAAAATGACAAAGGGATGGAACGGACAATGGAATAATTTTGCGCTCACACCCCAAGATGGCTAGAAAGAGTAAAAGTAGCATTTGCACCAAAAGGGTGCAAAGATATGCTGATATAAGTGTAGATAAATGTAGAGTGACATGTAGGTAGTGCTACAGGAAACAAGGATGTGTACTTGGAAGGAATGAGGAATTAGGAGTCTAAGTTATTGCTAAATTAGAGCTTTCCAAGTGGGTAAAACTGCATTATAGAATCTACAATATATCATATTTCTATCACGAAACTCATAATTAAACTAGAAGAAATATTCAAAGAGACATCACTGTGATATTCTACCATCTTCTCTAGAAAAAATCATGGAGATTATGATCAGAAGTTGTTTGGAAGGCAGTGTTATCACTCCTCAAATTTTCAAAATCTCATGCTTGAAAATCAGTCATAATACTCCTTCAAATTTTCTTAGGTTGCAAGATATCATAAAATGATATATTTTATGGTGTATTTAAGTTTAGAAAACTTGGGATAAGGTCTTAGAAATGATTCCAAGTCACATCGGAGGAGTTTGTTTTGAGTAAACACTTTGCAATGATCATAAGTCCGAAAGTTTTCCATTTGTCACCAAACTGTCTGAATCCACAACAAATATAGCACGAAATCAACATAATTTTCTACAGAAACACCTAGTAGTTCCATAGCAAAACTGACACTTGTAAAATAAAAAGTGCTATGAAATATCTACCAATCTTTAATGGTTTAGAGAGTAATGATGAATGGATAAGTGTTGGAGAATTTCAAGGACCTGTTGTCAGACTTAAGCCATCATTCAAAAGTCATACACTTTCTCATATCACTAATATTTTGTCTTACGCTTTCTCATTCCACTTTTGAATTTATCTCTCATACCTTTTGTTTTTTTTTTTCCACACTCATCATTTGCTACCAAAGCAACTATCTTTCAAGAAGATCCCCAGTATAAACCCTCGTTGTATATCAATTTATCTCCATTTAGCTGCTCTCTATCATCAAGTATTTTCTCCCGAACATGTGTAAAGTTATAAGGAAGGTGTTGGGGTTCCCATGTTTTGGCCAGATTGGCAAGACCAAAAGATGAGACAACATCAGAACCACTTTCAGACCTCAGGATCTAGCCCTCTTGGGTCCAGAGAGGGATCTCTCTATATGATCAAAGGTTTATATGTCTTTGAAGCTTGAATGTTAAGATGTTAGGCTAGTTATAGGCACAAGGTTTGTTTGTTTTGTTTGGTTTGATTGGTTGCTGGTTATCAGGAAAGAAGGCTTCAATGTAAGACAAGGATGAGAAGAGAGGGATAAGGCAGAGGTTAAATGTTCTAGGAAACATTCAAAACCATTGGGCAATGGAGTCAGGAAAGGATTTGCTTGCTACTCAACAGGCAGGCTTTCAAATGGGCTAGTCATCTAAAACATAGGATCTTCAAGATGATTGTGATATGAAAGGTAGGAAAGGAGGAGATAACACAGATTTAGAGCACAAAGTTAAAGACCAGCTGGTCGCACAAGGATCCTAGTGGACAGGGCTAACTCTAATCCCCAGTGTTCCCAAATCTTCCAACTAAATCCTTAACAAGAAACATCTAAGAACTGAATTCATTTAATTCATACATCAGAGAGTAGGCAATAATATCCACTACACTGGTTAAACCAACTGAAATCATTTCTTAGATGATACATTCATAAGAGAAACATTAATGGCAAGGAGAGCAGAAACATAGGGTACCTAACAAGGGTAAATCCTATGCCAATATTCTGATGCAAGCCAGTAGAAACGAAATGAAATGAATGTAAACACAAAGATAGGAAAACATCATCGCTGCTTCAGATTAGGATCCAAAGAAATGTGCTTGTCATATTAAATAGCAATACCAGTCAAGTACAACATGCCAATGGCTGAATACTCAGTCTGAAAACATCTTCTTCAACCTATCTTACAACTTTACACAGAGACTGTGTCTCAAAAGAAACTACTTGCAATTCTCTGATAACTGATCAACAACCTTTACAATGAGTTTCTTCATGAATTTATAGCTCCAGAGGAGCAGAGGGGGTAGGTGAAGAACTAAATGCAGCATTAAACTTCTGAAAAGAAAGAGGGCCGAAGCCCATTCTGTATAAATCCTATGCATTAATATCTGGTGTTCTTTGGGTGAACGAATGATCTTCTTCAGTCTTCAGACTACTCTGATATAACTATGATGTACTCTGACTGCAATACTGTGTGGTGCTATTGGTGAATAAACAAAAGATAAATATATGATTAAGAAGTCTACCATACTAATGAAATAAATGCTCTGATAGTACTGGAGTTGTTTCAGGGTAGAAAACCTCTCCAGAACGTGGCATAGATTGAACACTGCATGGGCGCTTTGTCCTTTATGGAGGAAAAACATTCTGCTACTGTAGAAACCCCTGATATGCATTGATTTTTGCGTGCTGTACTTTCTGCGTGCTCCTTAGGTTCACTGATCTGTTGCTTTACCTCTAAATTGTTGTATTAAGGCTTAATCCTTCAATACTGAACGCTGAAGTTCTTGATCATTAGCTGGTTCTTTCTCCACCGCTCCATAAATGTCTCGATTTGCAAAATCTGGGCTTTAATTGCGCCGGATAGATTTCTTGCGAAGATTAAACTGTCCTTGGGTAATATTTATGACGCCGCTACCATTTCCGGGCATTTCTATTGTAGTACCAGCTTCCAGATTTAATTCTGTCTACGCAGCACGCCATTGAAGTAGTACATGTGAACCATGGCGGTTTTCCGCCTCTGATAACCCTGCAAAATACGAACATAGGTTAAGAAAAAAATGGGGGGTGGTGGATGCGGTGTGGATGATGATAATGGTCGTGCGACTGGTGGAATGTCAGAACAATTGCAGAGGAATGATGGAGGTAACCTTAGTGAAGGTTGGCAGAGCGCAGAGGAGATTTAAATAAAAAACCTTAATAAACCTGACCTTGGAAGAAATATATGCAACGAGACGGGTGGAAGTACGGCGGATACACGTGGAGGTGACGTGGTGAGCTCGGGCGATGGCAGAAAAGTCAAAAGCGGGGAAAACAAATATGGGTCGTCGGATCTCATAGGAGATCGACGGTGGGAAACACGGCGGGAGGCGACGATCGGTGGGCCAGGAGTACGGCGACCATGGATTAAACCCCGCACAGCTTCGTTGAGTGATGACTGTTGGATGAGCGAGGGAAGATCTGATGGCTGACGTGAATATCGTTGTGCGTCCTGTAACGAACAATAACGCGCGATGAGATAGCGGTTTTGCAATCGTACAGAATCCACGTGTCGAAAGGTGTATGGAATCGCTGGCCGATGAGAGAATATCGCCAACCACCCGAAAGCGGTGCGATAGAAACCACCGGGTTTTTTATCAGTACGTGGGGACCACTGGGACGGGTGGGCTCCGAATCGTTGGATTTGCGTGTAAATGAACGGCGATGGCGTGATCGGGGGTTTTAAACGGGGAAACACGAACGCCGCGGGTTTAAACGATCGCCGTCCGATATATATGGATCAACGGTTGAGAATGCGCCCGATGAACATATGGGACAAGCGCCTTCGGGGCTAGTGCTTGGTTACGGCGTCTGGTTCTGTGGAGGGAAGGTGCGGGGACTAGGCCGAAAGGGGCTAGGCCCAGACTATGAAGAAAATATGGTTTATGGCCCATTTTTAAAGCATTTTAAGGCCAGTCGAGGGCAACGATAGGGGAATGAAGGAGATTTAGACATAAACAAAGGGAGTGAGGATGTCTTAGAGGGGATTTCTGGGATGGACAAGGGAAATTAGGGGGGAAGAACGTGAAATTTGAGGAGGGGAACAAAAGGGTGAAAATGGGGCATTTTGCAAGGTGATCAAGGGCAGAATAAAACCTTTTGGAGCATAAGTCTTTATCGTCAAGGCTTATTTACTCAGAACAGCAGAGGGAAACAGTCACAAGGCAAGGAACCGGAAAAGGCTGCAAGGATGATGTGTTTTCAAAGGAAATGCATTCCTTGGAGGCTCATAAAACAAATTAGCCCCTTGCTTGCTTTGTCAAGAAAATTATAAGGGGCTAACAGTGGCTCCACATGGGGATGGCTTCTTCTTGAAGGATTCAAGAATTCAGAGAATATATCTTTCGAGAAGGCCAATTTCTTGCTACTTTACACCTCCCTTTCTTTCTTTAGATCAACTGCCACAATATGAAGACATTACATCAGCAAAAAAACTTTCCCAATCAATCTACCTACCCACACTACAATCCTAGCATTTTTTCATTCTTCTAGGGTGCATTTGAGCTAGAAGACCCTTTACATCATTTATTTTTATAACAGAAGATAAACCTATTCTAAATCTACCCTTATTGCTCCATGAGACCAGATTAGACTGTTGGTCTCATATGTTTCTCTACCTAATCTAATATCTGCTGGGATTAAACTGTCCACCAGATTTATTCTCTATATTCTATGACGGAAATTGAATAATAGCCAAGCCAGGATTAGAATGTCTGACTTGTTGTGAATCCAAGGCATAAAGACAGTTGCGCATGGACAGAAAATTGCAGAAAACTGAAAAAAAAACCGTGAAGGCTTGAAATCTGAAACTTGAAGTATCCTTCTTCTCTTTGTGACTCAAGTTTTGAGCGTGTTAGAGTCACTTCTTTTCTTCATTTCAGCTCTGGTTTTGGGTATGTTAGAGCTGATTCTTCTTTCTCTTTGTTGGTCCAAATTTTGAGCATGTTAGGACCTGCTACTTTGCTTTCTTTTGGCTTAGATTTTGATCATATTAGAGCCAATCCTTTGCACTTCAGAAGTTCATGTTTTAAGCATGTCTGAACCTCTCACTTTTCCTCTATTTTTTGGAACATTTTCTCTTTTTCTTGAAAATAAAAACTGCAATGGTATGTACAATGGGAATGGAAACTGGAAATTGTAAATCAGCAGAAGTAGTGTTTGAGCATCCTGCCATTGACAGGGCCCCCATACAGCTCAGTGCCATCTAATTCTTGTAAGAAGAATGCATTTGGACCCACAGTAGCTTGAATGATGTATGGACCTTGCCACAAGCTGTCAAACTTGTCGTGCTTTCCTTTATCCTCTCTTCTTGAGTCCCACTTCAGAACTTTATCCCCAATTTTGAAATCAGCAGCTTTGGTTCTCTTGTCAAACAACCTCTTTGTGTTTTCCTGAACTTTAACAGCTCTGTTATAGACCTCATCCTTTGTTTGCTGAAGATGGATTGTTTGATTCATCCTTCTAATCATGCTATCTTCTTCTGTTTGAATCTCCTGGACCATCTTGATCACTCATACTCCAAGGCTGGTAGGAAATACTGCTTCTGTACCATAGACAAGCTGAAATGGCGACATGCCAATGGATTTTTTTGTTGTAAGCCTGTCAGCCCACAAAGCATGTACTATCTTGTTATGCCATGAATTTTTGTTCTCTTCTAACAGATTTTTGATGATGATCACTAGGCTCTTGTTTGATGATTCAACTAATCCATTACCTTCAGGGTAATAGGCAGTTGAATGACCAAGTGCTATTTGATACCTTTGACAAAAATCAAACATCTTCTTGGATCTGAAAGCAGTAGCATTATCGGTGATTATTTTCCTTGGGCAGCCAAACCGAGAGAGGATGTGACCTTCTAGGAAACTAATGATGACTGAATATGTGGCATTCCTAGTGGGTATGGCCTCTATCCACTTAGTGAATCTCCCCTATGAAATCTAGGTCCCATTGCAGAAAGGGACCTTCAATAGTGATGGGTTGTAGGGGTAAAGGGAGGAGTTTTCTTTTGCCTTCAAAGATCTGGCATTTGTGCCAGACAACTATCATTTTATGGACATCATTGAAGAGTGTGGGCCAATAGTAGCCAGCTCTGAGTATTTTTTTTGCAGTGGCTTTCCAACTTAGGTGGCCTCCACATTCTCCAACATGGAATTCTTGTTTAACCTTCTCTGCCTCATTTTCAGGCAAACATTTAAGCAATAGGCCATTAGGATTCTTCCAGTATAAGTTTTCATTCAGAATGCAGTAGTTTCTGGCTTTTAGCTTTAGGAATCTGGCCTTGGTCCTTGATAGTTCAGGTGGAGCATTGAGGTTGGTGAGCACATAAAGGATATCAGAGTACCAAGGAGAGTTCTGAAACTTCTCCTCAGCAGTGGGATTAGGCAATCCTTCCTGCTCATCCGAGGCAGCTATCATGTTAATGTCAAGGGCTTGCAGATTTGATTCAGCCATTAATTTAGCTAAGCCCTGGCCTTTGATTAGTTTGGTGGGTTTTATCTCAAGGTCTTATTATAAAATCACAGCAATCCATTTGCCCCTCTTACCATCAGGATCTTGGGACAATATATCTTTGACAACCATGTTAGGAACATAAGCTATGGTGTGATAATGCAATATGTACAAGAGCATAAGCTTGTTTTTCCATTATCTTGTATTTCAAGGGTGCGTCTCTTAGTGCTTTGCTGAAAAAGGCAATTGGCTATTCCATTCCCTCTGTGTTTTTCTGCAGCAAGACTGCAGCTACCGTATGCTCAGAGGCAAATGAAAAAATCAGGAAATCCTTTGAGAAATCAAGGCTGATCAGAACAGGAACTTGGGTGAGTGCAAGTTTTACTGATTCAAAAGATTTTTTAGCTCCAATAGTCCATTTAACTCCCTCACCTTTCTTCAGCATATTAGTCATATTCCTAAGGTGTTCAGCCAGATTTGGAATAAACCTCCTAAGGAAGTTAATCTTCCCAATGAAGGACTGTAATTCCTTGATGTTTCTTGGGTGTGTGATCTGTAGTATTCCCTCAAATTGCTGTGGGTCTATCCTAATTCCCTTCTCAGATATAATGTGGCCAAGGAGTTTACCCTCCTGTAGTCCAAATACAGTCTTTTTGGGATTCAAAGACAGAGCAAACCTTCTGCATTTTTCGAACACTTTTCTCAGATGTTTCAGATGTTCTTCTTCAGTCTTGGAATAGACTGTTATGTCATCTAAGTAAATAACAATGAAGTGCCCTATCTCATCTGAAAAATCTATGTCCATCGCTCTTTGGAAGGTTGCCCCAGCGTTCATCAATCCAAAAGGCAACTTCACATACATAAAGGTACCCCATGGAGTGGTAAAGGCTGTTTTGAGTTGGTCTTTTGGGATTACTAGGACTTGGTTGTAACCTGAAAAACCATCTAACAAAGAAATCCTCTTTGAGCCTACTACCCGCTGAAGAATATGTTCCATTTTAGGCAAAGGGTAATTGTCTTTGAGTGAGGCTCTATTAAGATTCCTAAAGTCTATACACAACCTGATTTCCCCTGTTTTCTTCCTTACAATCACTAAGTTTGATACCCAATCAGAGAACCTCACAGGCATAATTATACCCGCCTCATACATTTTCTTGATCTCTTTCTCTACTGCAAGAAATTGTTTAGGATTGATTCTGCGAAGTTTTTGTCTGAAGGGTTTCTGATTTTCTTTCAAGGGTATTTTGTGCTGAATGATATTTGTGTCATAGGCCTTTAAGTCCTCATAACTCCAAGCAAACACGTCAATGAACTCCTTGAAAATATCAATGTATTTATTTTTCATGCCTGCAGGTAAATACTTAGCCAATTTAATCATTTTGGGCTCATCTTCAGTGCTTATGTTGCATTCTTCCACATCAGAGTCTACATGTTCTATAGTGGGATTTTTTGCTACATCATAAAAGTCAAAGAGGTCCTGTAAGGGTGCCAGGCCTCTGGGTATATTCTTATATTTGGCCTGCAGCACCTCTACTTCTTCACTATCTGTGTTTTCACATTTTTCATCTGGATTTCCAGTCTGTTCATCTAAAGAGTTTATTTCTACGTTATAGGGTATTTCTTTCTCATCTGAGGATTCTTCACTTAGGCAGCTACTGTCAGATTTGGAGTCTGAATCAGAAAACTCAAACTTGTTTCTACCTACCAGGAAATCTTCGATCTGTTTATCACCTTCAAACACCTGCCAATATTTTTCGTTGTCTGGCACATCAGGTCTGAATTTGGTCTGAATGATGATCTGTTGGTCGCTGGGAGTCTTGGGGTAGGAACTAGCTAGGCAATCTAAGCCGTTTGCAATGACATTTTGACCCCTAGGGACAAACACTAATTCATATTCAAAAAACGTTTTCACCAGATCCATAGTGTCGTTCCTATATGCTCTCAGTCTAGGATGTTTCGCTGTGTATTCACCATTCACCTGTTTAATAATCAGCTCAGAATCTCCATGCACAGTTATCCTACGGGCCCCCAAAATTTTCAACAGAGTTAAGCCTATGATAAGGGCCTCGTATTCTGCAACGTTGTTTATACATTTGAAGTGCAGGTTGCAGGCATGGATATCTGCGTAATCACTCTCTGTGTTATGTATCCACACTCCTGCTCCAACAGTTATTCTTGTGCAGGACCCATCGAAACTCATTTCCCACAGGGGTTCACTCTCGTTTTTGTTCTCATTCCTTTCCCTACAGCTGGGTTCGTCATTATGTTGCGTTATAGGGTCTGCACTAGGCTGTCGGTTGTTTAGTTTTTTGTTATGGATGTGGAAATCAGAGGGGTGACTAGTTGGCTGATTGCATTCTATTTCTGGTTCACTTTGCGTTGTTGTTTCAGTGCACTGCTCAAGGTTTTCTACGTTTTCGTCCTCTGAGTCTAGGGCAGCCATTATGTTAAGATCCATTGGTTCTGTTTCATTCTGTGTACCCTTGCTTGTATCAATGTTTTCAGATTCTGGACCCCCCAAAGATTCATCATTGCAGAAGATAAAGGAATCCAGGTCTGTATGTATAGAGTATAGAGGAGAATTTTCAGGCTTATCAGGGCTACTAACCAAGAATTTCATTTGTGCTTCCCTGTACAGTCTTCTAAGTTGGCCAAAGATTGGGATTGTGGCGTAAGCCCCATCCATCTGCATCATTTCCTACAGCTTGGCTCCCCATGATCTTGATAATAACATGCCATACTTGGGTGGCACATCTGCCACAACAACATCCATGACCATACACTTGGCAGGAATCTGAGTAAGGCTCACACACAAATCTTTGATCAGGCTAAGACACTTTAATCTACTAGAGTCAAATGAGTATAGGTCTTTGTAGGGACGGGTTATCTCTAGGCCTAATATTTCCATTACTACTTTACGCATTAGGTTGTGTGATGCCCCAGAATCATGCATTGCATTGTGGAGAATCTTATCATGGACATTAAGACTGATATAAAAAGGGGGCACTACCCCTTCCTGAAACTTTACTTCTATCTTTGGACCAAACAGGAGGGCAGGTTGATCATCACTCAGATTTACAGTGTCACTGTTCTCACCTAAGTTTAATGCTTTCAAAATTTGGCCTTTATATACATCCTGAGTGGCCAGCTCAGAGAGTGGGACAGAGATTTTAATTTTTGCAATTTCACTCTCCAAATTGAAAGTGGATTGACTCTTGGGAATGCTCAACTCAGTTTTGTTAGCCACTGCCTTAGTGGCTGAATCAGTGTACTGATTCTCGTTATGTACAGTTTTTGTGAAAGTTTTATCAGGAGCACTAACTGCAGTGCTAGTGCTACGAGCTGGTTTACCTTGTGTATTAGAGTTTTGGTTTTCCTTTCCTTTGTTCTTTCCAGAACTCTCAACTGCTGATTTGTTACTTTCAGCGGTCATCTTAGAAGTTTTCTCAGGTCTTTTCTTAATGGTGACCTCAGAAGTCTTGGCTTTGGAATTGTCTTGACTCTTTTTTCTTCTAAGTTCATATTGTTCTCTGACCTGCATCATGGCATTTTCAAACCCTAGCCTGTAGTCTTTAGATTCTAACCATTCCTCCTCCCAACCAGAGGGTGAGGGCTGATCTTCTTCTGAGTAACAGTTATGGATTGAATCTTCCATTTCAAACATGTTTATTGTGTTCCCCTCAGAATCTTCTATGATTCCCTCATCTTCATCAAGAAAATTCTCTTGGAATGGGGGAATAACTTGTTGATCTGATTCTCTTTGTCTGTTGGGAGTGGCATTGTTCCTTCTAAAGTTTTGGTTCTGGTTTTGGTTTCTATTTTGGTTACTGACTATGACAACCATTTTTTCCATCATTTGTTGTAACCTTTCCACATTTTTGGATAATTTATCTTAATTTTGGTCAGATGTGGAATCTACATGGTCATCTTTGTATGTTACCCTCTTCTCATATCTCAGTCTTTCTCTTTTCTCAATCAGGTTGGCTTCTATATTCACTGCTCCTTTCTGCATGTCCTCCAATGTGTTGTATTCCTTGTCCCTAAGCTCATAGGCCATGTCTGCATCAAAACCTTCAGGGTATTTTGCTAGGGCCATGCCTTGTGGAGGTTTCATATGAGGAGGGAGGGCATTGTAAATGCTGTTAAACCTTGTTGTGTAATCATGGACACTCTCTCCTACGTTTCTTTTGAGGGTCATGTAATCTTCCAGCAGTTGGCGAGGATTTTCCCTAGCTTCCCATTTGTTTATGAAGGTATGATATAGAGCTGGGAGATCATTAATGCTACCCGGAGGTAGGCCTTTGAACCATTTCTTCACATCACCCCCTAAGCTTTGGGAAAAGATTCTCATTTTAACTGTATCATCATCTATTTCCATGTAGTCAAAAGAATCTTCCATCTTATCTACATGTTGTTGGGTTGTGATGGACTCTCTTGTAGTGAAGTGAGGGATCTTTGACTAATAATCATTTAGTAAGGGTACTAGAGGCTGAGGTAAAACCAGAGGTGCATACCATGCTACCATGATGATGTTTTGATGAGGTAAAGGGTTAACTTGGGCAGCTGGTATATGGATGACAGAGATATTATGACCAGCAGAGGACTGATGAGCAGATCTAGGGTGACTGAGCCCCAAGTTTTGTATGAAATGTGTATCAGGAGGTGTAAATGGAGGGATATGTCTATTTCCAAGATGTCTACCACTTTGGGGTGGTGAATCAGGAAGCTCGGGGTCTGGCTGGTCTAAACTACTGAATGACCTAGTTCTAGGTAATCTATTAGGTAGGTCTAGGTCAAGGTGAAAACATGATGGAGCTGTAAGATCTTCTGGTGCAGAATTAGCTCTATAGATGTGGCTGGAAATAGTTGGTCTTTTAGGTGTAGGAGCTCCTTTAAGGATACTCTCAGGGTTGTCAACTATTTCAGGTGGGTCTGGGTTAAGGTGAGCTCTTGTATGAATGGTTCTAGAAGCAAGAATGTTGTTTTCTTACCAAGCAATTTAACCCTAATTTTTCCTACTACTGTGGTTGATGTTGTAATGGAGGCCGGTCCCCCAGTGGAGTCTAATGTGAACCAAGATAATCAGCAGGCCTACTGATCACCAGTGGAGTCTTTAAAACGTTTAGGGAATATGGAGTCACCAGGTGGAAAGGTTTAAGATATTTTTGGAGGATGCACTGTCCACCACAGTGCTTATGAGATTCCCCCTTTCAGGGATATCTTCCAAACACAGCAAAATCTACCCAGAGATTGACTGGGAGGGCATTTACCAGATATGTCACCTCTGAAAGAGTGTGAGATCTAGAGGCTACCTGGCCCTTTCCAAGCTCTGTCCAAGAGTATGGGAAAACACAACAAATGGTATAGAGTTTGATGTGTGAATAGGAGTGTTTTACTTCCAACCTAACCAGAGATTGTAGGTTTGTTGAATGAATAAGAATGTTAAGGTGTAATGCACTCAAGAGTCCCCAACGGAGTCGCCATTATGTTGGGGTTCCCATGTTTTGGCCATATTGGCAAGACCAAAAGATGAGACAACATCAGAACCACTTCCAGACCTCAGGCTCTAACCCTCCTGGGTCTAGAGAGGGATCTCTCTATATGATCAAAGGTTTATATGTCTTTGAAGCTCGAATGTTAAGATGTTAGGCTAGTTATAGGCACAAGGTTTGTTTGTTTTGTTTGGTTTGATTAGTTGCTGGTTATCAGGAAAGAAGGCTTCAATGTAAGACAAGGACGAGTAGAGAGGGATAAGGCAGAGGTGAAATTTTCCAGGAAATATTCAAAACCATTGGGCAATGGAGTCAGGAAAGGATTTGCTTTCTACTCAACAGGCAGGCTTTCAAATGGGCTAGTCATCTAAAACATAGGATCTTCAAGATGATTGTGATATGAAAGGTAGGAAAGGAGGAGATAACATAGATTCAGAGCACAAAGTTAAAGACCAGCTGGTCGCACAAGGATCCTAGTGGACAGGGCTAACTCTAATCCCCACTGTTCCCAAATCTTCCAACTAAATCCTTAACAAGAAACATCTAAGAGCTGAATTCATTTAATTCATACATCAGAGAGCAGGAAATAACATCCACTACACTGGTTAAACCAACTGAAATCATTTCTTAGATGATACATTCAGAAGAGAAACATTAATGGCAAGGAGAGCAGAAACATAGGGTACCTAACAAGGGTAAATCCTATGCCAATATTCTGATGCAAGCCAGTAGAAACGAAATGAAATGAATGTAAACACAAAGATAGGAAAACATCACCGCTGCTTCAGATCAGGATCCAAAGAAATGTGCTTTTCATATTAAATAGAAATACCAATCAAGTACAACATGCCAATGGCTGAATACTTAGTCTGAAAACATCTTCTTCAACCTATCTTACAACTTTACACAGAGACTGTGTCTCAAAAGAAACTACTTGAAATTCTCTGATAACTGATCAACAACCTTTACAATGAGTTTATTCATGAATTTATAGCTCCAGAGGAGCAAAGGGGGTAGGTGAAGAACTAAATGCAACATTAAACTTCTGAAAAGAAAGAGGGCCGAAGCCCATTCTGTATAAATCCTATGCATTAATCTCTGGTGTTCTTTGGGTGAACGAATGATCTTCTTCAGTCTTCAGACTACTCTGATATAACTCTGATGTACTCTGACTGCAGTACTGTGTGGTGCTATTGGTGAATAAATAAAAGATAAATAGATGATTAAGAAGTCTGTCATACTGATGAAATAAATGCTCTGATAGTACTGGGGATGTTTCAGGATAGAAAACCTCTCCCGAACGCGGCATAGATTGAACACTGCATGGGCGCTTTGTTCTTTATGGAGAAAAAACATTCTGCTGCTGTAGAAACCCCTGATATGCATTGATTTCTGCGTGCTCCTTAGGTTCACTGATCTGTTGCTTTGCCTCTAAACTGCTGTATTAAGGCTTAATCCTTCAATACTGAATGCTGAAGTTCTTGATCATTAGCTGGTTCTTTCTCCACTGCTCCATAAATTTCTCGATCTGCAAAATCTGGGCTTTAATGGCACCGGATAGATTTCTTGCGAAGATTAAATTGTCCTTGGGTAATAGTCATGACGCTGCTACCATTTCTGGGCATTTCTATTGTAGTACCAGCTTCCAGATTTAATTCTGTCTGCGCAGCACGCCATTGAAGTAGTACATGTGAACCATGGCGGTTTTCCGCCTCTGATAACCTTGCAAAATATGAACACAGGTTAAGAAAACAATGGGGGGTGGTGGATGTGGTGTGGATGATGAGAATGGTCGTGAAACTGGTGGAATGTCGAAACAATTGCAGAGGAATGATGGAGGTAACCTTAGTGAAGGTTGGCAGAGCGCAGAGGAGATTTAAATAAAAAAACTTAATAAACCCGACCTTGGAAGAAATATATGCAACGAGACGGGTGGAAGTACGACGGATACACGCAGAGGTGACGTGGCGAGCCCGGGCGATGGTGGAAAAGTCCAAAGCGGGGAAAACAAATCTAGGCCATCGGATCTCATAGGAGATCGACGGTGGGAAACACAGCGGGAGGCGACGATCGATGGGCCAGGAGTACGGCGACCATGGATTAAACCCCGCGCAGCTTCGTTGAGCGATGACCGTGGGATGAGCGAGGGAAGATCTGACGGCTGACGTGAATATTGTTGCGCGTCCTGTACCGAAAAATAACGCGCGATGAGATAGCGGTTTTGCAATCGTACAGGAGCCACGCGTCTAAAGGTGTATGGAATCGATGGCCGATGAGAGAATACCGCCAACCACCCGAAAGCGGTGCGATAGAAACCATCGTGTTTTTGATCAGTACGTGGGGACAACTGGGATGGGCGGGCTTTGAATCGTCGGATTTGCGTGTAAATGAATGGCGATGGCGCGTTCGGGGGTTTTGAACGGGGAAACACAAACGCCGCGGGTTTAAACGACCGTCGTCCGATCTATATGGATCAACGGTTGAGAATGCGCTCGATAAACATATGGGACACGCGCCTTCGGGGCTAGTGCTCGGTTACGGCGTCTGGTTCTATGGAGGGAAGGTGCGGGGGCTAGGCCGAAAGGGGCTAGGCCGAGACTATGAAGAAAATATGGTTTATGGCCCATTTTTAAAGCATTTTAAGGCCAGCCGAGGGCAACGATAGGGGAATGAAGGAGATTTAGACATAAACAAAGGGTGTGAGGATGTGTTAGAGGGGATTTCTGGGACGTACAGGAGAAATTAGGGGGGAAGAACGAGAACTTTGAGGAGGGGAACAAAAGGGTGAAAATGGGGCATTTTGCAAGGTGATCAAGGGCAGAATAAAACCTTTTGTAGCATAAGTCTTTATCATCAAGGCTTATTTACTCAGAACAGCAGAGGGAAACAGTCATAAGGCAGGGAACCAGAAAAGGCTGCAAGGATGATGTGTTTTCAAAGGAAATGCATTCCTTGCAGGCTCATAAAACAAATTAGCCCCTTGCTTGCTTTGTCAAGGAAATTATAAGGGGCTAACAGAAGGCTACCACTAAACCATACAGGAAATGGCTACGGCTACTCCCACGAAGGTTTATAAAGGAGGTTTTCCATTCCGCTATGAACCTACAGTGCCAGAATTGGTTTTAGGAGATGAAAATTTCACTGAGTTATTTGCAAAGGCAGGGTGCATTGAATTATTTCATAAACTGCAAGGGCATCATGAACAGGTATCACGAGACATTGTGGAAAATTTCAGAGGCACATTTACGAAGGTAGGCTGTCTTCATATCCCAATTTCACATGATAACATCTCTAAAGCAACAGGGATCCCAAGAAATGGAGAGGAATGGTTTAAATCCACCAAATTTGACTTGAAAATCTGTGATGATTATTTAAAGCCAGAGCATGCAGGGATTAAAATGACTGAAGGAATTCCTAGAAGCTATCTTAAAGATGAATTTTCCAAGCTGCTAACAGTCATACAAAAATGTTTTACATGTGAAGGTCGTTTTCAGAAAATTTACATGTATCATTTCAAATTATTGATTCATTTCACAGGGAATAAATTGATAGATATTCCATTATATCCCTTTAGAAGTCTCAGTAAAATGGTATACAAGGTACAAGGAAAGCCTGAAAGGTATGAAACTTCCATTTTCCACCATGTTTTGATGAAGTTTCTAGTTTTGGAGGAATTAAAAAAACTAAATAGAGGCTGGGCATCATTTCTGTTCATGAATGGATATGAACTAGATGTCTTATCTCCAAGAAAAGCTTCCAAGCTTAAAAATTCTCCTTCCAAGCAAGAAATGGGTGTCAATGCTACTATAGGATTAGAATGAAATCAACATGAAGGTTTAAAGGTTTCAGATAAAGACTTGGTGGAACAAACTGAGTTAGTCCAGTACATATCACTACTTCCAACAACTAGAACTAGAAAGAGGACTATCAAGCATGTTATAGATAGCAAGACTAAATCTAAAGCCAAGAGAGTTAGAGGAAATGATGAAGGAAATGTTAAAGATAAGGGCAGACTTGAAGACCTTCTATAGGCTATAGACATTGCAGAAACTCCTGTGGTGAGAGCAGCTAAAGTTCAAACTTATAAAACTAGCGGTAAGGGACTTATAGTCAAGAAATTATATTTCTCTTCAGAAGATTCAACTTTTCTTTTTAAACCTTGAAAACCTCTCGCTAGGTCACAAATATCAAAAACTATTATTATTAGTGATAGTAAATAGAAGGAAGATAAAGGTAAAGGGGAAATGGCAAAGGAAGTTACTGTTATATCACCTAGTGAGACAGAGGCTATCAAGGATAAGAAGACAAACAAATCTAAAGGTAAGTTTCAAAAGAAAATTGAGAAGTATTTTTCTAAAAGATAGAGTAAGGATAAAGATGAAACAATCAAATAGAGAAAAGGAGAAAACAAGGCCATAGAGAAGACTGAAAAAGAGATTTTGGAAGAACAATTGAAAGCTGTCTAAGATGAATTGGCTGAGACAAAGAAAAATCTGGAAGGATATAAGAAAGATAGAGAGATGATAGATGAGGTAGAGAAGAAAGTAACTGAACATGTTATTAATTTTTAGACTTCCATTGCAAAAGCCAAGAATATGTTGAAAAGGACACAGCCTTTACACATCATAGTTTCACACACAAGGAAGAGAAATTTATGTTTACAAGCAGAGAAGAGAAACCTACAGAGACAAGTGAAATAATTAAAAGAATAAATGGAATTGATGAAAACAGAATCAAAGAAAGGAGATTTGGAAGGAGAAATCATGAACAAAACTGTTTGAAACCACTGATAAATAAAAAGGTAGCAATTAGATCATCATATTTTTGTCTTATATTATAAATGAAATACATGCAGCCATGTTTATATACTTTTTTGAAGTTCAGATACAAGTTTTGTCAAATTTCCAAAGTGTTAGGCAATTCCGCAGCAAGTGTCAGGCTTGAAGCCCAGTTTTTGCTGTGGAATTTCTGAAGATTTCTTTTTGCCTTTGAAAGACATAAACTGATGGGAGTGAACAGTTTGAAGGTCATGTTTAATTTTTTTTTATCATTGAACATCTTCCCATGGTTAAAAACAACCGAGGAATTTCACATATCAATTTTTTGTGTGCGCTACGAAAACAAGCTATTTTCGTAGCTCAAAACAGAGTTTGACAGAAATGACAGTTTTCATGATAAATGATGAATAGGGGAAGAAAGGTCAAGCAGGTTTAAAGTTGTTCATCATCAGGGTGTCAAAGAGTATCAGGGTGACAAAGAGTGTCAGTGTTTCCAAGTGGATATTTTCAGTTAGAAGAGTTTGAAAGATACTAGCCAATATGTGCCATGTCATCAAACTAACTTTTTTTAAATGAAGGGCAGAGTTACCTCATGAAGACAATCATGATATAAATGTTTTGTTAATGGCCAGCATGGTAAAAATATTGGATTCCTTTCGAGGAAGACTTGGATTAGTTTAGTTTAAATGCAATAAATAAGTGTTTAAGTCCTAGTAGGACTCTTAGTCTTATTTCGAATAGGTGTCAGTCCTAGTCTCTAGAATCCAGTTTATGGTTAGATTTAAGTGTCAACTTAAAGTTTAATAATCTAGCCACTTGGAAGATTGAATGTAAAGGCTAAATGCCTATAATTAGTGAAGACTTCGATGTACCAGGGGTTGGAAATTGTTATCAGAATAGCCTACTTTTGTAAACACTTTGGAGGAGCTGATATATACAGAAGCAGTTTAACTTTTCTGACGCTGAGATTCTTAGTGTACTTCAGTGAGCTTTATCTTTTATCATGTCTTTTACTTCCATATTTTTTATTCTTATTACTCAGAATTCATGGGAACATGCTCTGACTTCCTTTAAGTGTTAATTTATGGTGAATTGAGTTCTTAGGTCCTATTTGTGGATGGTTTTATTCAATGTTCGATGCTTATTACTCAGAATTCATGGTCATTCATGCTCTGACTTCCTTTAAGTGTTAATCTTGGATAAATATCTGTTAAATATTAGCCTTTCAATACCTTGATGTATCATGACTCAGAATTCATGCACACATGCTCTGATTTCATTTTAAACTTAAGATATTGAGACTTTCCTGAATGTGTCACCCTTTCATTGAAGTATATACAAGCCTCAGTTTTATAAGAAGAACTATTTTGTTATCTTATCCCTATCACTAACTCCATAGCCCAATGGTAGCTTGTCTTCATCTTTCAACCTGCAAACATACAAAACCACAAAGAATAGAGTTAGCCATCTATCTTTATACAAAATCATTAACCCTTGAGAGAGCCCTCTTAGGCTGAGGAGGCTAAGCCTCAACTAAATTATTGGTTTGAAATAGTTACATTGAGGTAGCTTGACCAACAGCCCATCAGGACCTATTTTGGTGATAACATTTTGGTGCGTCTGCTGGGAGCCTGAAGATTATTCATTCCCAAAATCTAGAAGCTGAACTTCTGAAGGTAGCAGGAGCTCAGAATTTGTTAGAGGCTGCAACAATACCTTGGCGACTCCACACATCAAATAAAAAAATTGGAAGGTGACTCCATTGCTAAAATATCAGTTGCTAGATGAAGTTTCAAGATGAGTTCCATTGCAAGAAAAAATTCCAGGTATGCTCCTATGAATTGGTCTCATATCCATGGTTTTCCAAACCCTATGCCAGAGGTTGATTGGTTAGTGATCTTCCAATATTCAAAGATGAAAAGAAAGACAATGCTTCTCTTCATTTGGTTAGCTTTCATCTGCATGTACATAGTTTTAAGGTTCAAATCCCTGAAGACTGTCTTATGAAGATGTTTATGACCACTCTAGAAGGAAAAGCATGGTATTGGTATAAAGGTTTAGCAAATGGTTCATTATATTCTCTTGATAATTTTCATAATGAATCCTATGAGATGTATAAAGAGTGTCATCTCTCTTTATTGATGGTTAAAGACTGCTGTAAACACCCTGAGAGTTTTATTGAATATTTGGAGAATTGTTATGAAGATGATGAGTTTATGGATGAGGAAATTTTAGAATCCCTTCATGAAAATAACTTTCATCAAAAAGAAGAACACCAAGAAGAAAGGATAATATCTCCCTTAGATGAAAATGAAACCCAGCAGGAGTTTACTTATGAAAATTATGACACATCCTCTGAGTTTGAAGAAAATTTGCAGCAGGTTTGTTAATCCTTTGATCATCATGAGTATGAGAATCATTTCAAACAGCAAGAGGAAATATTGGAAATTTATTGCTACACACCTCAGGTACAGGAAAAGGTTGATTACTTATGTCATACTTTGCAGCAACCTACTTCAAAGAATGATTATAATAATGAGGAAAACTATACTGGCTGTGGAAATCATTTAGAATGGCAGTTGGATAGCTTATCAAATAAATTTTGTGTGGCTAAAATTAGTTGTTAGAAGTTACAAGATGTTATGAGGATCATCAAGCTGATCATGTATTCTGGGATCTTATAGCTAAATACATGGAGGAGTTTTACTCTCCATTGTTTCATTTTTATTTTTACTATGAAGACCAGTTACAATTTCAGTGGCAGTGGTCATCATAATATCATAGTTGCTTTGAGTTTCAATGCAATCAAAAAACTCAAATGTCAGATAAAACCAATGACTGGTTACATTGGAAATTTCACATTGATTGAGCTAAATGAGGTTTGCAGTTAATAGGGTAGGTAGGTAGGAATATGCAAATAAGCTCAAGGTTCATTGAGCATTTTTAGCTAGAACAGTTTTAAGCAGATTGGGCAGAATTTTAGAGCTATTATTTTTAAAGAATGGATTGTAGCACTAGAGCTACTAGTTCTTAGCATACCACAGGGGGCATACTATCCCTAGTGGAGCCACTTTTATCACTCCTCAAATTTTCAAAATCTCATGCTTGAAAATTAGTCATAATACTCCTTCAAATTTGCTTAGGTTGCAAGATATCATAAAATGATATATTTTATGGTGTATTTAAGTTTAGAAAACTTTGGATAAGGTCTTAGAAATGATTCCAAGTCACATCAGAGGAGTTTGTTTTGAGTAAACACTTTGCAATGATCATAAGTCTAAATTTTTTCCATTTGTCACCAAACTGTCTGAATCCGCAGCAAATATAACACGAAATCAACAGAATTTGTTACGGAAACACCTAGTAGTTCCGTAGCGAAACTGACACTTGTCAAATAAAAAGTGCCATTAAATGTCTACCAATATTTAACGGTTTAAAGAGTAATGATGAATGGATAAGTGTTGGAGAATTTCAAGGACATGCTGTCAGACTTAAGCCATCATTCAAAATTCATACACTTTCTCATATCACTCATCTTTTGTCTTACGCTCTCTCATTCCACTTTTGAATTTATCTCTGATATCTTTTTTTTATTTTTTTATTTTTATTTTTTTATTCTGCACTCATCATTTGCTACCAAAGCAGCTATCTGTCAAGAAGATCCCCAGTAGAAACCCTCATTGTATATCAATTTATCTCCATTTAGCTACTCTATGTCATCAAGTATTTTCTCCCGAATAGGTGTAAAGTTATAAGGAAGGCTACCACTAAACCATATAGGAAATGGCTACGGCTACTCCCACGAAGGTTTATAAAGGAGGTTTTCCATTCCGCTATGAACCTACAGCGCCAGACTTGATTTTAGGTGATGAACATTTCACTGAGTTATTTGCAAAGGCAGGGTGCATTGAATTCTTTCATAAACTGCAAGGGCATCATCAACGGGTATCACGAGAATTTGTGGAAAATTTCAGAGGCAAATTTATGAAGGTAGGATATCTTCATATCCCAATTTCACCTGATAACATCTCTAAAGAAACAGGGATCCTGAGAAATGGAGAGGAATGGTTTAAAGCCACGAAATTTGACTTGAAAATTTGTGATGATTATTTAAAGCCGGAGCATGCAGGGATTAAAATGACTGAAGGAATTCCTAGAAGTTGTCTTAAAGATGAATTTTCCAAGCTTCTAACGGTCATACAAAAATATTTTACATGTGAAGGTCGTTTTCAGACAATTTACATGTATCATTTCAAATTATTGATTCATTTCACAGGGAAGAAATTGATAGATATTCCATTCTATCTCTTTAGAAGTCTCAGGAAAATGGCAGACAAGGTACAAGGAAAGCTTGAAAGGTATGAAACTTCCATTTTTCACCATGGTTTGATGAAGTTGCTAGTTTTGGATGAATTAAACAAACTAAACAGAGACTGGGCATCATTTCCTGTTCATGAATGGATATGAACTAGATGTCTTATCTCCAAGAAAAGCTTCCAAGCTTAAAAATTCTCCTTCCAAGCAAGAAATTGGTGTCAATGCTACTATAGAATTAGAAGGAAGTCAACATGAAGGTTTAAATGTTTCAGATAAAGACTTGGTGGAACAAACTGAGTTAGTCTAGGACATATCACTACTTCCAGCAACTAGAACTAGAAAGAGGACTATAAAGCATGTTATAGATAGCAAGACTAAATCTAAATCCAAGAGAGTTAAAGGAAATGTTGAAGGAAATGTTAAAGATAAGGGCAGACTTGAAGACCTTCTACAGGCTATAGACATTGCAGAAACTCCTGTGGTGAGAGCAGCTAAAGTTAAAACTTCTAAAACTAGAGGTAAGGGACTTATAGTCAAGAAATTATATTTCTCTTCAGAAGATTCAACTTTTCTTTTTAAACCTCAAAAACCTCTCACTAGGTCACAAATATCAGAAACTATTATTATTGGTGATAGTAAACAGAAGGAATATAAAGGTAAAGGAGAAATGGAAAAGGAAGTTATTGTTATATCACCTAGTGAGACGGAGGCTATCAAGGATAAGAAGACAGACAAATATAAAGGTAAGTTTCAAAAGAAACTTGAGATAGATTTTTCTAAAAGACAGAGTAAGGATAAAGATGAAACAGTCAAATAGAGAAAAGGAGAAGATAAGGCCATAGAGAAGACTGAAAAAGAGATTTTGGAAGAACAATTGAAATTTGTCAAAGATGAATTAGTTGAGACAAAGAAAAATTTGGAAGGATATAAGAAAGATAGAGAGATGATAGATGAGGTAGAGAAGAAAGTAACTAAACAGGTTATTCATTTTGAGACTTCCATTGCAAAAGCCAAGAATCTGTTGAAAAGGTCACAACCTTTACACATCATAGTTTCACACACAAGGAAGAGGAATTTATGTTTACAAGTAGAGAAGAGAAACCTACAGAGACAAATGAAAGAATTAAAAGAAGAAATGGAATTGATGAAAATAGAATCAAAGATAGGAGACTTGGAAAGAGGAATCATGAACAAAACTGTTTCAAAACCACCGATAAATAAGAAGGTAGCAATTAGATCATCATATTTTTGTCTTATATTATCAATGAACTACATGCAGCCATGTTTATATACTTTTTTGAAGTTCAGATACAAGTATTGTCAAATTTCCAAAGTGTTAGGCAATTCCGCAGCAAGTGTCAGGCTTGAAGCCCAGTTTTTGCTACGGAATTTTTGAAGATTTATTTTTGCTTTTGAAAGACATAAAATGATGGGAGTGAGCAGTTTTGAAGGTCATGTTTAATTGTTTTTGATCATTGAACATCTTCCCATGGTTAAAAACAATATAGGAATTTCACATATCAATTTTTTGTGTGCGCTATGAAAACAAGTTGTTTTCGTAGCTCAAAACAGAGTTTGACAATAATGACATTTTTCATGATAAATGATGAATAAGGGAAGAAAGTTCAAGCAGGTTTAAATATATTCATCATCAGGGTGTCAAAGAGTATCAGGGTGACAAATATTATCAGTGTTTCCAAGTGGAGATTTTAAGTTAGAAGAGTTTGAAAGATATTAGCCAATATGTGCCATGTCATCAAACTAACTTCTTTTAAATGAAGGGCAAAGTTACCTCACGAAGAAAATCATGATATAAATTTTTTGTTAGTGACCAGCATGGTAAAAATATTGGATTCATTTCGAGGAAGACTTGGATTAGTTTATTTTAAATGTAATAAATAAGTGTTTAAGTCCTAGTAGGACTCTTAGTCTTATTTTGAATAGGTGTCAGTCCTAGTCTCTAGAATCCAGTTTATGGTTAGATTTAAGTGTCAGTTTAAAGTTTAATAATCTAGCCACTTGGTAGATTGAATGTAAAGGATAAATGCCTATAAGTAATGAAGACTTTGATTTACCATGGGTTGGAGAATGTTATCAGAACAGCCTACTTTTGTAAACACTTTGGAGGAGCTGATATATACAGAAGCAGTTTAACTTTTCTGAAGCTAAGATTCTTCGTGTACTTCAGTGAGACTTATCTTCTATCATGTGTTTTACTTCCATAGTTTTGATGCTTATTACTCAGAATTCATGGGAACATGCTCTGACTTCCTTTAAGTGTTAATTTATGGTGAATTGAGTTCTTAGGTCCTATCTGTGGATGGTTTTATTCAATGTTTGATGCTTATTAATCAGAATTCATGGTCATTCATGCTCTGACTTCCTTTAAGTGTTAAGATTGGATAAATCTCTATTAAATATTCTCCTTTCAATACCTTGATGTATCATGACTCAAAATTCATGCACACATGCTCTGATTTCCTTTGAAACTTAAGATATTGAGACTTTCTTGAATGTGTCACCCTTTCATTGAAGTATATACAAGCCTTAGTTTTATAAGAAGAGCTATTTTGTTATATTATCCCTATCACTGACTCCATAGCCCAATGGTAGCTTGTCTTCATCTTTCAACCTGCAAGCATACAAAACCACAAACAATAGAGTTAGCCATCTATCTTTATACAAAATCATTAACCCTTGAGAGAGCCCTCTCAGGCTGAGGAGGCTAAGCCTTAGCTAAAATGTTGGTTTGAAATAGTTACACTGAGGTAGCCTGACCAACAGCCTATTAGGACCTATTTTGGTGATAACAGGCGGAGAAAAAAAAAACAATTGAAAAACACACATTTCACCTGGTGCTCAAAAGCCTAAATGAATTTAAATGGTGTCCTCTGCCACAATTTAAGGAATCCATTAGTATTTTTATCATTTTTTGATTTGGGAAGTACGAATCCTTAATCTTGGGTTTGGATATCAAAGTTTTAAAAAATTTTGGGGGTTCCAACCTAATAGTGAACTAAGTAAAATAAATTTTACAAACCAAGAACCTAAATTTTTGAAAATATATGCATGAAGTTTGGGATATGCTTGATATCTTCTTTGATATTTTCAACGTTTCTATTGCCTACACCTACAATACTTTGAATATAAAGTGATTGGCTACATGTTTAAGGCAATCCTTGACATCAAGGTCATCAGTTTAAATCCCTTGGGTAGTCCCACTTTCCTAACCAATAAGAAAAAACATTACTATTATTTACATGGAAATGAACCATGGTGATATCAACATGGGAATATATGTTGTTGAATACCTAAACCTTCTAATCATAATCACTTACTTTACTCCATTAATATCATACACAAGCTTGCTATTTTTTTTTCATGATAAAAGGAGTGGCATAAAGGAGATAGTATAATAAGGCCCACCATTTAATGCTCAAAAAACTTCATCTTTTCAACTGTTTATGTGACTCTGGGGCCTTATATTCTTTGATGTCATTATTAGTCATGGAAAAGTTAGGGTTAAACATCACAAGGAAATATGAAGTTATATTTCTTTTTGACACTAAGAAATACCATTGCTTGGGAATTATTTCTTAAAGGGAAGGGTTCCATTATGTTATTAAGCTTTAATTTGAGTGCACCAAATATGTGGATAAGTACCAATACTTCATCTTTTATTGGATATCAAAATTTTGAAATTTTTTGGGGTTCGAACCTTAATATGAACCAAGTGAAATAAATTTTCCAAACCAAGCACCTAAATTTTTGAAAATATATGCATGAAGTTTGGGATATGTTTGATATCTTCTTCGATATTTTCAACATTTCTATTGTCTATCCAACAATACTTTTAATATAAAGTGATTAACTGCACGTTTAAGGCACTCCTTGACAATAAGGTCATCAGTTTAAATCTCTTGGGTAGTCCCACTTTCCTAACCAACAAGAAAAAACATTACGATTGTTTACATGGAAGTGAACCATGGTGATATCAACTTGGAAATATATGTTATTGAATCCTTAAACCTTATAATCATAATCACTTAATTTACTCCATTAAGATCATACACAAGCTTGCTATTTTAAACAATAATAAACAATAATAATATTTTTAAAATAATGAATTATTAAAAAACATCTCAACTATACTGGATGAGAATACCAACATGCTAATTTATTTTTAGATGGTGAAGAAGATATAACCAAGCCTAATACAAACCAACAACCTAATCTACCTTTCTTATCATGGTGATCATAAAGTCACGTTAAAAACCAATTTCAAGTCTAAAATTATAACACCTGTTGTCGACATAAATTTTCTTTCCTAGAGACAGTCTAGAGTTGCCATAGACCAGTGCCTAGGACATCTTAGCATAGAAAGGGGCATATAATAAAACTTGGTGTCAATCCAAAGGCTCCCCTGCTATCTCTTGTAGAACAAGGAAATTGATTTAAATGGGACCAGAACTTACAGAAACTGCTACATGGAAAGTAATGTTGCAGAGACAAGATGCAAAGCTCCAACACAAAAGCATCAGATAGTTAAGAGACAATTTACTGTAAAGAGGGCCGATTCAAATAATATGCCACAGAAATCAATTATCAGAAGATGTATGTTGTGAAAGAGATATAAGAGGATATTAGTTAACTTTGGTCTGATACCCAGATACACAACAGAACCATATATGGGCTTATCAATCTAAGAATCCATACATGACAATGGCGTTTTAAAAGCACCCTCCCAAAGAAACTAATATAGAAGAAAGATGGATGAAATGAACATGAAACAGTATACCATGCCTGAGCCTATTTAAAGCGCTTGACTGATTTAAGTATGGGCATCAACTAGGATGAATCCTTACCAAACCAGTGAGCCACTCGCATTCCAGTAACATGATACAAGAAGATGTATGAAATGAAATATTGTATTAAACACATAAGAGAAGTTTACATATTGTGAAATATCAAAGACCATAATCCTCTAAAACAGACAGAACTCCTCCTCACTGAGACCCTATGGGCTCTGAGCTTTCATACAAGAGTTTTTACAAAATGTATACGAAGTGCCTTTCACTGCACAATTTTCTGATACCAGTCTGGAACCCCTACAATGTCTTTCTTCCTCCTTTTTACAGAAGAAGGAGAAGAGAAGCTAATAAAAGAGGTAGGTGAAAACAATTAATTGTTTCATTAAAAAAAAATGGCAGAAACATTTTGCGCCCATACTATTTGACGGCGATGAAATATTACATGTACTCTGCGGCCAGCTCCATGAAGTAAATGCACTGAGTAGAGGATCTATTTAGAGGTAAGGTGTAAAGAATAAAATATATAACACTCTGTACTTTCCTGAGAGAAAGATTTGTTGAAGTGAGACCTGGAGGATAATATTTTTATGTACTCGTACTCTCTGTCTTCTGAATGCCGAATTGGGATTTAAATTCTTCAATGCCAGATACTGCATTCCTTGGATTTTTCATTGATATTATTTGCCGCGACAATTAATATCTCCATCTGTAAAATCTGCCCTCTGGATTACTCTGGAGGGTTCAATAGCTTTCGATCTCTTCTCTTTAAATGGTAGTTATATCTTTACAACTACCCGCAATCTTCTTCAATAATTCTCCTTCTGCAAGCCGGTCCTTGGATGCGTCTTCGATTTTTGTAATGGAGGTAGAGATTAATGACGATCTCTTGTCGCTGCAACCTGCAAAACCGAAAAACACGTTAAAGAAAACCAGATGCAAGGGTGGTGGAGGCGGTCATGACTACGGAATTGAGGATGTAGACTGGGAGAAATGGCGAGGGGATGCAGGGTGGCAATGAAATATACAGTGGAACAGGGGTAAACAGGTGAGATAGAGGTTTCCCATGTAAAACACTAACGTTCAACATGTGGATGGAATATAAAAGGTGGAGGGGGACCAAAAATACACGTTGGATGATGACAGGGATGTACGAAAAACCAAGCGGATAGGGGTGACGTGGAGGTGGAATCGGGGTTTGGTCAACTGCGAGGGTTGGGCAGATCGTGACCGTCCAATCTTAGAACAAGATCAACGGTTAGAAATGCATGGGAAAGCAATGAGTTGGTGGGTCCGGGATGATTAATATATGGACTAAACACTGCGCAGCTCCGAAGGATGATAGCCGTCGGATGAAGACTCACAAATCTAACGGCTCACGTTAATTTCACTGCGCGTCTACTGCCGAAGGATAATGCGCAAAATGGAGCAGTTTTGGAACAGTGGCCTGGGACGCGTGGCAATCAGCGTATGGAATCACTGGGATTTGCGGAAAACCGCTAGCCCTTCAAAAGTGGTACGGGGAAAACGGGCTGGTTTTAGGGGTAAGGCGCGGCGGGGACCACCGGACAGGGATAGGCTGCGGGCCGTCGATCTATGATTTGATCGGACAGCTAGGGGTATGCCCGATAGATTTGTATGATAAGTGCCTCTCCGTTTTAATGCACGGTCTGATGCCTGGGTTATATGGAAAACGAGATGGAGGGGGCTAGGGCCGAAGGAGCTATGGCTCGAATGTTCCGAAATATGAATTTCCATCCTTTGATAGTGCACTTTTGGGGCGGAAAATGATAACAATCATCATAAGATTGATCTCCAACGTTGAAAAGGGGAGGATCCGAAAGCTCAGAGCCCGATTTTTTATGAAAGTTTATAGAAGATTTATCATGTACAACATAACCCACGCTGCAGATTTTACCATCATCGCAGGTCATATATATAAGATGGGAGCTGATGAAGTGCTGCAAAGGTACGTTTTGGAGCATGAATGACACACTATCTTGGCAGAAGCCCATGACGGTTTAGCAGGAGGTCACTACGCAGGGAATGAAACATCGCAAAATATCTTGAGAGCTAGACTATGGTGGCCTACCTTGCATAATGACTCTCACGACTATTGTAAAGCCTGCGATACATGCCAAAGAATAGGAAGGCCATCACGCAGAGATGAAATTCCCCTTCAACCGCAAATGGCACTACAAGCATTTGACAAATGGGTCGTCGATTTTGTGGGACCCATCAACCCACTCGGGAAGAAGATAGGTGAACATTACATTATAACTGCCATTGATTATGTAACTAGATGGGCTGAAGCACAAGCGGTGAGGGATTTCACTACAGATATCGTTGCACACTTCATCTTTGAGCAGATTCTAACCAGATTTTTATGTCCGAAAATATTGATGAGTGAAAGAGGTACACATTTTGTTAATGAAACAATATAGGCCTTGATGGAATAATTTTGGATCCTTCATGCGAAAATCACTCTGTATCATCCCCAGGAAAATGGAGCGGTAGAAGCTTTTAATAAGGTCTTGGAGCAAGCATTGACTAAGGTCTGTAACGCCGATCGCATTGACTGGGACATGCGAATCTCGTCTGTTCTTTGGGCCTACCGAATCACCTATAAGAATTTGACAGGGAAAACACTGTTTAGGATGGTCTATGGCAAGGAGGCCATTATGCCCATGGAATATATTGTTCCTAGCTTGTGCATCATAACCTTTATGAATATGGGAGGAGCATTTAGCGTAGGTTGTGGATTTGGAGGAAGATTGTTTCATTGCTAATTTCCATCAGCAGGTTCAGAAGGCTTAGGATAAGGCATGGCATGATCGACATATTTGACAAAAGACCTTTGCAAAGGGTGAATTAGTCCTACTATATGATAGCCATTTTTAAAAACTCCCAGGGAAGTTCCGACAGCATTGGCTAGGGCCCTATGTAGTTAAATAAATCATGGATGGTGGAGCTCTTCGATTAGCCACCTTGCATAGAGATATGATACCCAGCTATGTTAATGGCAGCTGACTCAAACCATATTGGATCAAATGACTATATGGTTGGAGTAGCTGTATGAAGTGGGGTATGCCCACCAAGGAAGGTAAGCACGAAAGGTACCATGGTATGAAAAGGAAGTAGCCACAGGTTTGGAAGCTCAGAGGGGTGCGCCAAAGGCACAGATGTATGTTTAGAATGCAGCAGTGCGCTGGACGCGTAGAAGTGTGCTGGGTGCACAGGAGGCCCGTTGGGAGCATAGGGGTGCGCTGGGCACACAGGAGGTGCAAAAACTAGCCGTTGGAATAGTAAAATTGGGTAAAAGGAAAAGGTTACCATTAAAAGGAGCAGGAAGCTGCCATTTAATGAGGAAATTTCCTCATATTTTTTACCGTTTACTTGATGGTAAGTCCCAAGTAAGGTTCACCCAACCGATGATCGATCCCCGCGACTATCAAAGAAGAAGGATAGATTGGACAAGGGTTCCATATCACTTGAATAGTTTATACTTGGCGTATTTGTCCTAGACAAGTTTGTGCTATAAGAGTTTCTGTGCCTATTGCATCCCTTTCATGTCTAAGCATCCTACACCCTCTAGCGATAGCAACCCAGAGTTCATTTTTCATGCCAGAATGATGGCCACTAATCCCGCTTTAGCATCAGAACTAATGACCTCGATGGAAAAAGAATACGAGGAAGTAGTGGAAGTCGAACTAGAAGCTGAGGAAGTTATATATACGCCGAGTCAAGTAAAGAAGAAGGGGAAAGAAAGAGTGCAAGGGTCGAGGAAACCCGTGAAATGGGTTGGGGTGAAGTCCCGTACTTCCCCACAAAATGTAAAGTCCCCACGAATGGCACCCCAGGCACGTTTTCCCAACCCAGCAAATCTACCTCTATCTAATCAAGAAGAGGCCCAGGTAGCTGAACCAATAAATTTCCCACCACCCTTTGTTCAGCCCCGCAGGCCCTCCACCCGCACACCAAAGAGTCTTGATGGCCTGCGCACCTACTTGCAGATGCCGCTGACCCTAGGAGAGGTCCCCGTCATTGGAGAACCCTTTGGAAGGCTCCATGAGGTGAAATTTGATTATCATGACTTGGAAAATTTGGAGGCCTTCCCTGAGTTGGCACCTGAATTATATCTTGACAGAATACATGAAGACGATGGGATAAAGATTTTCCCCATGTGCTGGGTACATAGATTGGCAGGGTCTGGGCTCTTAAACCTACTAAGGATGCCCCACTTCGGCCACTACAATATCACATACCGTTTGGTACGTCAGTTGCTCACCCTAGTCCATGATGGCTGCTTATGGATCCAGGATCAAATCCCTGCCAATGCTGCGATCATTCATCGAATCACTGGTCTCCACATGGAAGGGTTAGACCTTCTGCTGCACACTGGTAAGAAGTACAAGGGGAATATCGCTGACCATGTGCGTGAAACCTACCATGTGGAGCAGAACACTCGAGGCTTCATGATAGAATCCATCAGTGACCCTTGTACACAGTTGGGTACCCTGTTACTGGCATTCAAGATGATGCTAAAATGCTAGGTGGCCTCCATCCCCACATATGTAATTCAGTTGGTAGGCCGGTGCGAGAAATGGGTCTGCTTCAATTGGTCCCAGTACTTGTGCAATGAGTTTTTTGCCAATGTCTGTGAATCCCAGGAGAAGGGATGAGCATTTTGTTATTTCTGGTTGCTGCTTCTCATTACGTTGGTCACCTGGGAAGCACCTGAGGAATTAGTCCTCCCTAAGCTCACCCTAGATATGTGCGAGGGGGCTCAATATAAAAACTTGTGGGACTCTAAATATGCACAATGCATTGAGGACAACCAAGTCTTTTGGGTGTTGTTTCAGAGTGAGATTTCATCAACTATCAACTCCCAGCCTTATCTGTCTCCAGCCATCTACGATAAGTATAAAAGCATCGCTGCATTCCAAGTGACTATGCATAACGTCCAAATTTGAGGCCGCAAGGATCCAATGTGGGTTTAGCTCCCCTATATGGCTGTCGATGAAGAGATTGACTATTTAATTGTGCAATGGCCTCCTGAATGGAAGCTTGGCTTAAAAACAGGTGTGAAGAGCACTGGAGGAGTGAGCACCACGAAGGTTACCCCACCTGTCATCACCAAAGACATCAAAGGACTGAGAAAAAGCATGGGGAAGGGTGCTGAAGCTGCATCACAGAAAGGTTCGTAGCCAGGTAAGAGTACATGGAATGGTACGGAAGCAGCAGTGTGGAAGGATGCACAGCAGGCTCTCGGTAATGAAGGACAAGAGGCGGGAGGTGTTGACTCCCCTCAAGGAACAAAGAGAACGGGTGAACCTGCCAAAGGGCCATGGAAGAAGAAGTGCTCCCAATGACCAGAACGTGATGAAGAAGTTACACTGATAGAATGAGACCTCAAGAAAATCGTAGACATGGTCACTTTGGCTGCAGAAGACAAATGGCTGGCTCTGGAAGAGCAACAAAAAGCCACGGTCGACACACTTGAGGCCGAGCTCCGAGTTCTGTAGTTGAAGATGAACACGCTGCAAAAAAGTATAATTCAGGTACGAACGGCCTCAGTAACTACCAGCGCAACACTTGTTACAGTGGAAAGCCACCTCTGTTCCCTGCCTAACACAACCCTCACAATAAGTCCACCCGACTTGGGAGCACAAGTCTAGGCCTGTGCAGAGGTACAACTGGATCTAGCCAAGTTGCCACATGAATCATTGCAAGTTCTCCACACCTCCTTGTTCGAAGAAATTCAACACCAGGACCATCGAGTGCACTAGAAGCTCAATGTAGCTGAGCAAACAATTGAGGAAAAAAATGCTGAAGTTTCCCAAGTACAGGATATGTGTACCCTCGCCACTATGCGGTAGATAGAGCTGGAAAACCTCATTAGTAGGCTCTACGTGGACGTCTCCAAAGATATTCCAGCTTCTGCCACCCTCCAGGCCAAGATTGAGGGGTTGGTCGCAGCATTATGAGCCTCAAGGACCGAGATTCAGGTGGTCAAAACAGAGATGGAACAACAGATCAAAGATTTACATGCCAAGTTATAGCTAGAGACACCACCAGAGGTATGGGCCCAGTGAGCTGTGTTGGTTACGGTGGCCACGAATGTGATTAAATGATAGTTTTCTTAGGGTGTCCAATTACTAGACACAACTATGTAGTTATGGACCAGTGTGTAGTGCGACCCTCTCCTGTGTGAAATCATCCAGGACCTGTGACAGAAGGAAGAAGCATTCGAGCAGCTAGAAGCCAATATGCCTACTCTAATTCATGCTCAAAGATTGGCACAACTATGAACCATCCATGCCCTTCGGGATGATACTGATGAACTCCGCCAGAAGAAGAATACTCTTAGCGACTGCCTTAAGTTGTGGGATGATGAAGCCCTCGAGCTCTCTCAGGATATTGATGTAGCTGTTAAACAACTGAAATAGACTCTCGAGAGAATCACAACTGCGACAGAGGGACCAAATTCACAAAAATTGGTGGACATTGCTCAGAACACTGCTACTCAGAGTGAAGGAGTGCTACCCCCATTTGTCGAGGCGATCAGGCTACTGCAGGCGCAGGTGGAGCCCCCACGGCCACAGTGACTCGAGACGAGTCACAAGATTGTGTTGGGGGACTGTTGGAATAGGGTCCCCTAAAGCTGTGAATTTTTTGCAATTTTGTATATTTTTGGTCTTAATTAGTCTAGCGTAGGGGTTTTGGGGTGGGTCAAAGCCCCAAATGTATTGTAATGGGCCAAGGGTAGACCAAGAGTCTACAACCCATGGTTTTTTGACCATTGGAAGCGTAGGCTAATTCGACATAAATAGATGAAAATTTTTTAGTCTTAAAGTGGGAAAGAATTAAGTCTGATGCTAAGTGAGAATTATTAGATTTGTGGTTGGGTCATTTGTGTAAGGACTCCTGCTGGCTATGTGCGTGGAGATCCTCAGTCCTGCTGTGTACGGACCCTGGTGGCTTTATGTGCAGGTTGTGTTTGATTGTGCTAGGTTTTGGATGCTAATATATGCATATATAGTTGAAGTATCTATATGTTATCTGATCTAATGTGTTACTATTGATGTGAACCTTTGGGATCTATTGGAGCTACGAATATAGTTGTGTTATCTGTTTATGCTGCGAATCTGTCTATGTTATGGTACGAAGTGTATTTTTAATCTGTTATTAATAATGTGTTATGATATTGTGTGCTGGTAACTATTGATAGACATGTGGATGCAAAGGTATTGACTAGATATGTGCATGATAATAGCTTTGTTATACTGTGGATTATACTGTTAATAAAACTGCGAATAAGCCTGTCTTGTGCAAACCTGATAAGCTGTGAACTTATATCTGCTAGACTTACCTCCTCTCTCTCAGGGTGCAGAAACCTGGTTCGAGCACCCTCCCATACTGCTTCGGGTGAGACTTTGGCCTGCGCAAGTAGGTTGCTACTGAAAGGGCCAGTAGTATAGGGGTTTGTTGGCAAACCTTCACCTTCGAACCTGGGTCAGGACCCCTCGAGCCAACACCTACCACTAGGAGACTATGAAGGATGATTTTGTGGGGATGTTCGAGTTGATAGGTAGAATTGAGGCACTAGACAAAGCCCTGTAGGATATATATGCCATAGTGTTTGATGAGTCATTCCCTCATGTGGAGTATGGAGCACTAGCTTGGGATACACATATGAAGGATATTGTTAACTACCACAATCTATCGATGGAGGAATGTGACGAAGACCTGTGAAATATCACTATCCCAGAATCGGAGGGTGAATGCATAGTTGCTAGACCCACACTACAGACCGTCGATGTGACCAAGCCTCTTAGGCTAAGGGAAATCAACATTGGAACAAAAGAACAACCTAAGCTGGCTAAGATTGGGGACTACTAGGATGATGATACCGTTGGGAAAGTCGTGGAGCTTCTCACGGAGTACCAAGACCTGTTTCCTACAAAATTCTCATAACTCAAGGGTATTACAAGGGACTTTAGGGTCATGCGCATCACTTTAAAACCATATGTGCACCCTGTTAAATTGCGACCTTACCAATTGAACCCCAAGTATAATCATAAAGTCAGGGAAGAAATTGAAAAAATGCTAGTCGCAGGTATCATCGAACTGGTAGAACAGTCCAATTGGGTAAGCCCTGTGGTAGTCCAAGAGAAAAATACAAAAGGATAAATAAGAATCTGTGTTGATCTACGCAAATTGAATGATGCCTGCGTACATGATCCCTTCCCTACGCCATTCTTTGATGAAATTCTCGATATTGTGGGAGGGTAGGAAGCAGATTTGTTCGCTGACGAGTTTTCGGGCTACCATCAGATTAGGATCACACTTGAAGATCGCAGCAAAACTACATTCATCACTGAATGGGGATTCTTCCAGTACATCGTCATGTTGTTTGGGCTCAAGAATGCCCCTGCCATCTTTTCGTGGGTAGTGGTTGCAGTATTCAAAGAATTTATCCATAAGTTATTGGAGGTATACTTTGATGATTGGACATTATTTGGGTTGGTAAAGAAGCACATCTCAAACCTGTGCATGATGCTGGATGCCTATAGAAAGCACCATATTTACCTAAATATTAAGAAGTGCATATTCTGCGTACCTTTCGGGATCTTGTTAGGCCACATTGTCTATCGGCAGGAAATAATGGTTGAACCCACCAAGGTAGCAATTATCATCAACCTGGCAGTCCCTGGAACTAAGAAATAGTTGCGTTCCATCCTCGGGCACATGGGCTACTACAAGGAGTTCATTCAAGGGTACACACTGATCATGGCACCCATATAGAAGTTGCTAAAGAAGGACGTTTCATTTTTTTGGGACATAGAGTGTTAGAAGAGCTTTGAGCTACTCAAGGAAAAGATGGTCTCTGCACCTATCCTCATATTTCTTGACTGGACAAAGGTTTTCTATGTCCATTTATATGCTTTAGGGATTTCCCTGGGAGCTATCCTTACGCAGCCTGGGCAAGGGGACATTGACCACCCAGTTGCATTTTCTAGTATAAAACTTGTTGAGCTCCAAAGATGTTATTTCTTCCACCACATTCCACTCCATTTCCTTTGTCCATTATTAATCACAGGCTCAAATGATCAATAGAATTAGTTAAAATTGCTTTAAGAATGAATATCATGACTAACTTGCTATGTTTTTATGATTTTGTCATTGTAGTACTTTTTGAACTAGATCTAGCTGCAGAATGCAGACATTTTGTAGCTAGTGGCCAATTCTGTAGCTGTCTTCATGTCTACGCAGGTTCCAGGTGTCATCTTGGAGAAAAAAACATATGGGTGTATTCCACATCATGCCCTCATAATTTTTTGCTCTCCACCAATTTTGAACAGAATTCTGTAGGTGGTTAAGCACGTGGGAACTCAAACTAGGAGATAGACTCCTAATAGGACAAGGATAGTCCAGATGTCCTTAATCATGTTACGAGACCACCATCAGAGTCCTAGTTCGATTTTAATTTGGAAAGACAATTATCCCTAGGTTATCTCAAGACAATTATGTAATTTTGATTATAAATATGGCTCGGGAAACCGAGGGACAAGGTTAGATTTTGTGTTTTACTGCTAGATTTCAGAAGTACGAAAACACTCTATTTTGAAGAAATTTCTCTTTTAATGCAAGAAGTATCATTTCCTTGAAAGCGTTGAGTCAACCTTGAAGTAGATTTCGTGCTACTCCGATGGTAGAGGGCCCCTGCCTCCTGAGCAGCCTTGTTTATACGGTTTAGATAAGTATTTTAGTCTCGTTTTCATTTCTAGCTTAGGCAAGTTTTTGAAGTTTATGTTCATATTTGTTTACATTAATTATCACAACTAGACTTACTCTTATAAACTCTTCCAAAATATCATTACTATGAATAAGGCATAGTTGTGGTATTGTAGGTTTTAGTTGCATTTCCTTTCGTTAATTATCACAGTTAGACTTACTCTAATAAACTCTTCCAAAATATCATCATGATGAATAAGGCATAGCTGTGGTATTGTAGGTTTTAGTTGCTTGTTTACACTAAGTGTCACAACCGATCTTACTCTTACAAACTCTTCCAAAATATCATTAACAACGAATAAAAAACAACTATGGTGTCTTAGATTCTAGTTGTATTTGCTTTCATTCTTATATTTATGTTCAATTGCATTGAATAATACAGCCATACTTGTTTTACAAACTCTTCCAAAATATCATTCATATTGAACGAGATGGGCTGTAGAATTCCATAGACTAGTTGCATGTTAATTTAATTACAGGACTCCGGAGGTAGAATGCATTTAGTTCAGCTCTGTCACTACATTTCAAGTTTGATAATGGCATTTTAATTTTACACTGTTCACTGTACTTCAAGTAGACTAGTATCACTCTAGTTTAGTCTTAGCTCACTGTATTAGCACTCCAGTTTAGTTGTTATCCATTGCATTTTTAAATTGTATTAGTTGTTAAATTTAAATACCATGGTCTTCATTATTTACAAAACTTCTTTTGTTCCAACTTCATATTAATACATAATCATTTGGATAGAAGCTAGTATCAGTCTAAGACCTGGAGTATTTTGCAACCTTTTTACCATTTCACAAATAAGCCTTTTCTCAAAGACTATTTTAAAAATAAATCTATAACTTTTGAGTGAGGCCTAGTGGTGCTAGATTGAGTTGCAAAATAGAATTAGAAGCTAGTTTAGAGTAGAAATCTTAGTATGCTACAAATGTTCTTTTCCAAATATGTTCCAATAAACCTTTAACCATGGATGAGATGTTGTAACATTGTAAGTTGATTGTTTGATTGTTTAGTTAGGAGAACTTCATTTACACTTAACTTGTCCATTTCTCAAGCTCTTCCAACACATCTTTAATGAATGAATTGGATGAGTTCAAGTTCATGTTGTGATTTATTCCCTTGCAATGAAGTCATTATCAAGCTTTTCATTTGTTGTTTTCCATCCATAGTTTAGGCTTTGTTCTATTTTAACACAATCAATAACTTCTTTTCACCAGCACTTAGTTCTTTCCCTTTTCAACATAAAACCATAAAACCAAAAACATCATAAAACACTAAAGACAACGTAGTGAGAAACAAATACCTAGGCACATATAGTGCACCACACTTCAGCAGTTTACTAGCCCTCGTTGAAAATTAATGAACTCAATTTAGGAACACTAGGTTGAGCACAAAAATTTTGGCGCCGTTGCCAGGGAAGTGTAACTAGGTAGCCTTGTTTCTTAACTTCCAAAAACAATGATATGCGTAGAGAGAGAGACTCAAGGGGTAGATTCATAAGAAGCAGAAGCAGAAGCTTGATTCCTAGAACACCACTTGTTTCACCTAGACCAAGAGCCAACACACCTCCAACTCAAACCCACATTCCATCCCTTACTGATCCTAGACTCCCAGAGGACTTAAGATCAGATATTCCATTAGAAAGACCTTCCACTTCATCCACTGAACCTTTCTTAGAAGAAGATTCAAGGACTCCTGCTAGAGATACAAACTTTTCCACTTCCACAGAAGAATCAACTATGGCAGAAGAAGGGGGAGGAGGAGTCTTTAATGGGGAACACACATTATTTGGAGGGGGTAGAGGTAGAGGTAGAGGAGAAGGAGGTAGAGGAAGAGGTAGAAGAGAAATGGGAAGCTCTTTTGGGTTTCCTATAGTAGATGAAGAAACCAATACGACTATGAAAAATATTTCACCCTCTGTCCTTCCAAACTTCTATGGACTTAAAACTGAAGACCCTGAAACCTTCCTATTTGAATTTGAAGTCCTGTGTAGAACTTATGACTACTTACAATATGCTCAAAAACTTAAACTATTTCCTTCAACATTGAAAGGAGCAACATTGAAGTGGTTTATGAGTTTGATCAACAGTTCTATTAGGACATGGGAAGACATGAAACAAGCATTTCTAGAGAGGTATTTGGATTATTATATGTCAATCAATCATAAGGAGTAAGTGTTTAAGATGTTACAAAAAGAAGATGAAAACCTGGAAGATTTGTTGGAGAGATTTCATTACAACATCAAAAGAGCAAAAATGGAAAACTTAGATCAAGACACCTTAAAAGCTCTCTTGTTGAAAACAATTAGGGATGAATGGTTGGATATCCTTAACATGATGGGAAAAGGGGATATATCTCAGCTCACATTACCTGAAATATCTGAGTTATGTAATAACCTTTCAAGAGGGAAATCCAAAACTGTAAAAGGACCAAGAGACCCTGCTCTTGCAAGGGCAAGTAAGTCTGCTTCTGGGACAGTAAGTAGGGCAGAGATAGGGCATATGCTTGATGAATTCAAATCTGACATATTAGGGAGTCTTAGTGAACAAATAGACACCCTTAAGCTACAAAACAAGCAAAAAGCTGAATATGATGCCTTAGCAATCTTTTGTCCCAAATGTAGAAAGAAGCATGCCCTGAGAGAATGTCCTTTGGATGCAAAAGTTGTAGAGACCTATGTCATTTGTTCAGAAAAACATGAGACCAAGAGTTGTCCTTTACTTCCTGGTCTTAAAGCTATCTTTCAAGAAGATACTCCTACAAGTTCCACAGAATCTCTCAATTTTGTCTCTAGAAGGCCTTGGCAAGGACCTCAAACACAAGGATTCCATGATCAAATGTATAACCAACCTCCACCAAATTGGAATTCTTGGCAGCAACCTTGGCCCCAATTTCAAAATCAATCTCAAGCTTGGGCACAAGGTTCACAAATTCCCTATGGAAGATACTCTCAGTACTATCAGTATCCACCATCATATCCACCATACCCACATTTTCCTCCTCAACAAAATCCTCAATAGAATCCTCGAAAAAATCCTCAACAGAATCCTCAACCAAATCCTCAAAATCTACAACATCAAAATCAACCACTTCCATTACCATTTCCTCAGAAAACAAACTAGTTGCCTGCTCAACCCATACCAAACCCCAACAATAAAAATCCTCAGAATACATACATGATAGAAGGCCAAAAGTTTCCAACTTATTTAATTACTCCTCTAGACCTTAGTGATGTTCAACTTAGGTCTGGAAGAATACTTGAAAAGAGGAAACCTTCTGTGATCATACAAGAACAAGACAACTCTGAGGAAGATTCTCTACAGGCGAATAAAAGTCTTGAAGAAGAAACATCTTTTCAGGACCCAAACATTGAAAAATCAAAACAAAAAGAACCAATAACTTCAACTCCTATATTAGAGCAGCCATCAACATCTACTCCTACACCTCCCTTTCCAGAAAGATTACAAATTGATAGAGGTGTAGAAAAACAAATTATGGTGCCTAATTATCATTTCCTAGATGAGCTAAGAAATGTTTGCATTAAGATTCCATTATTACAAGCCATCAAGGAAATTCCAATTTTAGCAAAGACAATAAAGGAGCTGAGCATGAAGAAAACAAGAAAAAGACTAAGAGAGACAAATAAAATTCAACTGGCAGGAAAAATAACAAACATTATGATGAGTAATATTGCCATTCCAAAGTATCTAGACCCAGGAAATCCAGTTGTTAAAATTCACATCAATGGAATTGAGATCCAAAACACACTCATTGATTTAGGAGAAGCAATCAATATCACGAGTAGACAAATCATGGATAAACTGAAACTTCCTAATATTCTCTTTACACCCACATTATTACAATTAGCAGACAGGTCTGTGATCAAACCTGATGGGGTAATAGAAGATATTCCAGTGTCCCTAGATTCCTGGGAGTACCCAGTGGATTTCATGATCCTAACTCCTAAGAATAATCTAGGAGGACATCCTATTATATTAGGAAGACCTTGGTTAGCTACAGCTGATGTTTCATTAGTTTTAGATCCGGTGATATGTATATCTCTGATGGTAGTTCAACTAAGAAATTCACTTTGTATCCTCCAGCAAGGACAATTACAGATTTAAATGATACTCAATGGATAGAGGATGAAGAAGACTTACAACCTCTCTTCACAATTTCAGAAATTAGTGAAGATAGTCAAATTCTGAATAATTTAGAAAACTTTGAATCCTCTTTGGAATAAAAACATGAACCATTTCAAGAAGAATCCAACATTGAGTTTTTATCATCAAGACATATGTCTGTTCATTCTATGGATAAATTTGGCAGCTCTACAAGTGAGATATTTCTAGGCAAAGCTTTAAACATAAACAAGAACCTAGAAAAATCTCAACAAGAAGAGCTAGTCAAGATTTTACAGAGACATTATTCTGCATATGCATGGGAGTACACTAATATGAAAGGGATAAGCCCTAAGACTTGCACTCATCACATCTACATAGAGGAAAATTGTAAACCAATCAGACAACCTCAAAGACGGATGAATCCAAATCTTAGGGAGATTGTTAAAGAAGAATTGCATAAATTGTTGAATGTCAACTTTATCTATCCTATTTCAGATAGTCAGTGGGTTTCTCCTTTGGTAATTGTGCCAAAGAAAAATGGTAAATGGAGGGTATGTATTGACTACCGAGAATTAAACAAAGCTACTCTTAAAGACCATTTTCCCTTACCTTTCATAGATCAGGTGTTAGATACCTTAGCTGGTAAAAAGTACTTTTCATTTCTAGATGGTTTAGTGGTTATAATCAAATTCAAGTAGCACTTGAGGACCAAGACAAAACCACATTTACCTGTTCTTGGGGTACCTATGCTTACCGAGTGTTGCCATTTGGATTATGCAATGCACCTGCAACATTTCAAAGGGCAGTACTAGGAATTTTTTCAGATCTAATACATGATTGTGTAGAGGTATATATGGATGATTTCACATTTTATGGAAACACATTTGAAGAAGCCTTAGAAAACTTGGAAAAAGTTTTAAAAAGATGTAAAGAAGCAAATCTTTCACTTAGTCATGAAAAGTGTTTTATGATGTTTACTGAAGGAATTGTTTTAGGACATCACATTTCAGGGGATGGGATTAGAGTTGATGAGTCAAAAGTTGAAGTCATCTCTAACTTATCTATTCCAAGTTGTCAAAAAGATGTTAGGAGTTTTCTAGGATTTACAGGCTATTATCGAAGATTTATAGAAAAATTCACCAAGATAGCATCTCCACTCTTCAAATTACTTACCAAAGACCGTGAATTCAAATGGAGTTCTGACTGCCAGTTAGCCTTTGAGACCCTGAAAACAAAAATTTCTGAAGCACCTATTTTAAGGGGACCTAACTGGAAGCTACCTTTTCATATTTCAATAGATGCCTCAGATACAGCTCTAGGAGCAGTATTGGGACAAAAAGACCTGATTTCTTATGCCATCTACTATACCAATAAAAATTTGACTGCAGAGTTAAATCATATCGAATCAAAAAAGAGTTTTTAGTCAAGAACTATGCCAGCAACAAATTTATTAATTATATAATAGGTTATGAAACTTTTCACTATTAACAAAATCATTCGCAATTAGATACTTAATGAACAAATCAATTACTAATGGCAGTAGTCATAAGATGGCGTTCGAAGAATTCAACATTACTACTGTAGATGTGCATGCAAAAAAACACAGAAGCGATTTCCTATTCAGACTCCAATGCATCAAAGATAACACCGTTTTGTTCAGAGCTTCATTGAATATCTTTTGCACACCAGATCTTTGTCATTTATTGCTAATGATGACTTTGTGAAATTTTCCATTAACGAATGCAAGAGATAAAAGAAAAATAATTTATGACAGTGCAAAATATTCATGGGTTGCTAATGAGTTGTACAAGACAGGTCCAGATTTGATTATTAGGAGATGTGTTCGTGAAGATGAGATTCCTGAGATTCTCAAAGCATGTCATGATGAACCTTGTGGCGGACACTTTGCTGATAAGAGGACAACCTATAAGATCCTTAATTTAGGATATTATTGGCCATCCTTGTTTAAAGATGCTAAAGAGTATGTCAAAAGGTGTGACAGTTGCCAAAGGGTAGGGAAACCTTCTCCTTCAGGTGAGATGCCATTGCAGCCTCAAGTACATATTGAACCTTTTGAAAATGGGCTTTGGATTTTGTAGGACCTATTAGTCCTCCATCAAGACAAAAGAAATATATATTAGTTTGCACTGATTATGTTACCAAATGGGTAGAGGCCAAGCCATTACTTTTTACTACTGAAGCATCTGTAGTTAATTTTCTTTTTGAGGATATTTTTACTCGTTTTGGTGTCCCAAGGGAAATTGTTACAGATCAAGGAGCTCAATTCACATCAAGGTTAGTGGAACAAATGATGGAGAGGTACAGAATCAGACACAGAAAATCTACTCCCTATCATCCACAAGCAAATGGTCAAGTGGAATCTACTAATAAGGTCATTGAAGGGATCCTAACAAAGACTATTCATTTACATAGAAGAGATTGGGTAGATAGGCTTCCTGAAGCCTTGTGGGCCTATAGAACTGCATGGAGAAGCACAACAGGCCATACTCCTTATGAACTTGTTTATGGAAAGCAAGTTTTGTTTCCCATAGAGTTCCATATTCAAACTTTCAAAATGGCAGTTCAACTAGGACTTGATCTATCATAGGCACAAAAGCACAGATTGGAGCAGATTAATGAATTGGATGAGATTAGACAAGATGCAGTTCAGAAAACCAGTATAGTCCAACAGCAAAGGACTAGATGGCATGACAAGTACATCAAGGAGAAGAAGTTCAAAGAAGGTGACTGGGCTCTCTTGTTTGATTCAAAGTTCAAGGATTTTCAAGGTAAATTTCAAACACATTGGCTTGGGCCATATGAAATTATAAGAATTTTTGACAATGGAGCAATAAAAATCAAGACAATAGATGAAGAAGAGGTCAATTTTCTTGTGAATGGTCATAGATTGAAGTTGTATCATAAGCCACTTTCAAAAGAAGAATTTGTCAAAAATTTCCAGGAAAACAATGATGTGAAGTTAATGAAGAAGAATCTTTCTTCTTCATCAACTTAATTGAATTTTCTGAAGTCATTTTATTGAAAAAAATAAAAATAAATAAAAAATAAATAAAAAATAAAAAATAAAAATAAAGTATAAACATGAAAACTAATCACTGATTAGCATGTTTATCCAGAAAAGATTAAGTGAAAATCAGAATCTTTCTGACACTCTAACTTTTCCATTTTGTTTTTTTCTACAAGCAGTTGTTACATAATCATAAGTGCAAATCCATATTTCACTTGTGATTCATTTCATTCCATTTACTCATCCATCCATACTCCATTTCATTCATTCATCCATACTCCATTTTATTCATTCATCCACACTTCATTCATTTCACCCCATAGTCCACCTCATTTCCATTCCAGATTTTTAAAGTTTGATGTTTTTCTGCAATTAAATAATACATATCATGAATTGTAGGCCACTTCTCATACTTCACTCCATTTCATAAGTTGTGATCCATTCCACTCCATTATTCACTTCATTCATACTCCATCTTACCATATTTCATTATTCATTTCATACAACCTTTCATCATTCCAAGCTTCAAACCATATTTCAATTTCTCTACAGGTACATTCTGTAATCAATCAGACATTCTGCAGCCAGTCAGACATTCTGCAGCCAAACAGACATTCTGCAGCCAGAGAGCCTGAAAGCACTGTCTAGTAATCATTTGATCTGCAACAAAATGATCCTGCATATCCAAGAACAAGCAAAATCAAGAAGGTTATGAAGACTCAAAAATTAATTATTTTCAGGAGAGAACAAAGCATATGAAGATCACAAGAAAATTAAAGCAAAGGCAAAGGTACGAAATTATTATAGTGACGAATCATGAAAATTTTTAGTATAGTTTAGTTATATATTATTCAAAAAGTTGTTTTAATTAATTTTGTTGATCATGCCTAACAAACCTCCCGCAAAAAATTTGGATAAAAATCCTTCTATTCCACCATTTCAAAACCCATATCTGATCATCATTTAAAAATCTAAACGGTTAAAGTGATGAAGTGATTAGATTAGTCACGTCACTAAGCATTTAATGATGATTTTGAATTCGTTACAAAATATCTTCGCGGTCTTTTCCTCTGTGATATCTTTCAACTCATATACATTATCCTCACCTCATTATATTCATTCTGTAACCACTCCATATCACTCTTTCCCGTAGCCAACCTTTAACCATTTCGGTCTGTGAAACAGAGGCATCTCTATAACAACCATTGTCACCGTGAAAAGAGGAAACATCTGTGGGGAAAAAACAACTTGTTAACGGCCATTCTCACCGTGAGCAGAAGACTAGTGAATTGAAGATTGAAGGAGAAGTTATGGGCCTCATCGTGAGAACTGAACCAGTTGGCACTAAGTACTTGGAAGGTTATCCCCAAATCAAAGAAATGTTACAACAAGCAGGATGGTTGCAATTCCTTGAAAAATTCAGTGGCTTTCACAAAGAGGTTACTAAAACTTTTGCAAGATCTTTCAATGGAGCCGAGGTTGAAGTTGGAGATATTAAATTCACCATTACAGAGGCTTTTATTGCAGAAGCAACATAATTGTCTAGACAAGGAGAAAGGTGGTTCAAGAATAGAGAATTTCATAACGAAGCATGGAAGCAGATACTCAAGTCACCAGGTATGGATATTACCATTTTTAAAAAGGGTATCCCTAGCTCTGCACTAAAGAACAAATGGAGGAACATGTTGCTTATCTTGCAAAAATTCATCACTTGTGAAGGAAGATATGGTACTTTCTATGTTTACCATATTAGGTTGATAATGCATTTCCTAGAAGAAGAACTCAATTTTCCCTTTTTCTTGCTTCATAGTTTAAAGAAAATGGCTTCAAGTTTTCAAAAGAGAATTCAATTTCTAGAGACAACTTTATACCACCATGGTTTAGTCAAGATTTTAATTGAATATCATTTATAAAAAATGGGAGATACTTGGGATGACTTCTTGGTGAGAAATCACTTTGAGGAACCAAAGGAACCTTCACCTGAAATTAGTTCAAATTAAGAAGCAGCTTAAGAAAGAGAGGATAATAAGAAAATTTGCCAGAGAAAAAGGAGAAGGGCCATCTCAACCAAGAAGGAGCCACAAACTTAGAGGGATACTAAATAAAATGAAGGTTAAAAAAACTGGAGTCATAAACATAGAGGACGAATAAACACCTACTGAGGAAGATTTTGATGAAGAAGCTCCTGAAATAGACCCTGCACAGCAAGAAATTTACAACTATGTTGAGTCATTGGAGAGGAGAGCTTCAGAAAGTAGAGACAGAACCCCTAGCCCACCAAAGTCTAAAATAGATGTGCTAAGAAGAGATAAGTACGAGCTAGAAGTACTTAATAGACATATCAGGAATGAGAATGATATTTTGAGAGAGAAAGTTAAACTGAAAACTGATATGAATTCAACCCTGTCTCTAGAAATGGACAAAGTGTACAAGGCCAATGAAAAATTGAAAAAGAGAAACAAAAAGCTAATCAGGGCACTTACCAATTTAAGGTTCAAGTTAGTCATCAGGAAGCCTAGAAGGCCTTTGACTGCCAGGAAAATTAGAAGAAGAGGGTTGGATGTTCTTGCAGAGGTCTCAGAGCTCATGGAATAGTTGCATGAGGACATGCAAGAATATAGCAGTGGGGGTATGTTGAGCTCCAAAGATGTTCTTTCTTCCACCACATTCCACTCCATTTCCTTTGTCCATTATTAATCACAGGCTCAAATGATCAATAGAATTAGTTAAAATTTCTTTAAGAATGAATATCATGAATAACTTGCTATGTTTTTATGATTTTGTCATTGTAGTACTTTTTGAACTAGATCTAGCTGCAGAATGCAGACATTCTGTAGCTAGTGGCCGATTCTGCAGCTGTCTTCATGTCTACGCAGGTTCCAGGTGTCATCTTGGAGAAAAACCCATATGTGTGTATTCCACATCATGCCCTCATCATTTTTTGCTCTCCACGAAGTTTGAACGGAATTCTGTAGGTGGTTAAGCACATGGGAACTCAAACTAGGAGATAGACTCCTAATAGGACAAGGACAGTCCAGATGTCCTTAATCATGTTACGAGACCACCATCAGAGTCCTAGTTCGATTTTAATTTGGAAAGACAATTATCCCTAGGTTATCTCAAGAAAGTTATGTAATTTTGATTATAAATATGGCTCGGGAAACCGAGGGACAAGGTTAGATTTTGTGTTTTACTGCTAGATTTCAGAACTACGAAAACACTCTATTTTGAAGAAATTTCTCTTTTAATGCAAGAAGTATCATTTCCTTGAAAGCGTTGAATCAAACTTGAAGTAGATTTCGTGCTACTCCGGTGGTAGAGGGCCCCTACCTCCTGAGAAGCCTTGTTTATACGGTTTAGATAAGTATTTTAGTCTCGTTTTCATTTCTAGCTTAGGCAAGTTTTTGAAGTTTATGTTCATATTTGTTTACATTAATTATCACAGCTAGACTTACTCTTATAAACTCTTCCAAAATATCATTACGATGAATAAGGCATAGCTGTGGTATTGTAGGTTTTAGTTGCATTTCCTTTTGTTAATTATCACAGTTAGACTTACTCTAATAAACTCTTCCAAAATATCATCATGATGAATAAGGCATAGCTGTGGTATTGTAGGTTTTAGTTGCTTGTTTACACTAAGTGTCACAGCCGGTCTTACTCTTACAAACTCTTCCAAAATATCATTACAACGAATAAGAAACAGCTGTGGTGTCTTAGATTCTAGTTGTATTTGCTTTCAATCTTATGTTTATGTTCAATTGCATTGAATAATACAACCATACTTGTTTTACAAACTCTTCCAAAATATCATTCATATTGAACGAGATGGGCTGTAGAATTCCATAGACTAGTTGCATGTTAATTTAGTTACAACACTCCGGAGGTAGAATGCATTTAGTTCAGCTCTGTCACTACATTTCAAGTTTGATAATGGCATTTTAATTTAACACTGTTCACTGTACTTCAAGTAGACTAGTAGCACTCTAGTTTAGTCTTAGCTCACTGTATTAGCACTCCATTTTAGTTATTATCCATTGAATTTTTAAATTGTATTGGTTGTTAAATTTAAATACCACAGTCTTCATTATTTACAAAACTTCTTTTGTTCCAACCTCATATTAATACATAATCATTTGGATAGAAGCTAGTATCAGTCTAAGACCTGGAGTATTTTGCAACCTTTTTACCATTTCACAAATAAGCCTTTTCTCAAAGACTATTTTAAAAAGAAATATATAACTTTTGAGTGAGGCCTAGTGGTGCTAGATTGAGTTGCAGAATAGAATTAGAAGCTAGTTTAGAGTAGAAATCTTATTATGCTACAAATGTTCTTTTCCAAATATGTTCCAATAAACCTTTAACCATGGATGAGATGTTGTAACATTGTAAGTTGATTGTTTGATTGTTTAGTTAGGAGAACTTCATTTACACTTAACTTGTCCATTTCTCAAGCTCTTCCCACACATATTTAATGAATGAATTGGATAAGTTCAAGTTCATGTTGTGATTTATTCCCATGCAATGAAGTCATTATCAAGCTTTGAATTTCTTGTTTGCCATCCATAGTTTAGGCTTTGTTCTGTTTTAACACAATCAATAGCTTCTTTTCACCAGCACTTAGTTATTTCCCTTTTCAACATAAAACCATAAAAAAAACATCATAAAACACTAAAGACAACGTAGTGAGAAACAATTACCTAGGCACATATAGTGCACCACACTTCAGCAGTTTACTAGCCCTGGTTGACAATTAATGAACTCAATTTAGGAACACTAGGTTGAGCACAAACAAAACTCTCAAGTGCAGAGCATAACTACTCCACTACTGAGCATGAGGGGATGGCCATGGTATATTCCCTACAGAAATACCGGCATTATCTGTTGGGAGTGCACTTCAAGATGTTCACGGATCACTCAGCTTTGAAGTACCTAGTGAATAAGTCTGTGTTGGGGGGGAAGATTTGCCGATGGCTACTGCTATTTCAAGAATATGATTTTGAGATCATTGTGAAGCCGAGGAAACTAAATGCTGGGCCGGACCACGTGTTCCGAATCGATAGTGGCGAATAACTGACCAACCTAGAAAAAGGATTGCCTGATGTGAAGCTATTTTCTATCAAGGTGGTTGATGCGCACTTCACCGATATCATTCACTTCCTAACTACAAGGACGACACCTGAAAAATATTTGGTACAATAGAAAAAAGAGTTGGTAATGCACGCAATGGACTTTACCATCATAGCGGGCCATTTTTATAATCTAGGCGCTGATGAGGTACTGCAAAGATACGTTCTGGAGCATGAAAGAAAATCCATCTTAGGAGAAGCCCACGGAGGCATAGCAAGAGGTCACTACATAGGAAACACGACGGCGCATAAGATCTTGAGAGCCAGACTATGGTGGCCCACACTACATAGTGTCTCTTATGACAATTGCAAAGTCTGCGACACATGCCAAAGGACAGGAAAACTGTCATGCACGGACGAAATTCCATTGCAACCATAGATGGCCCTGTAAGCATTTGACAAATGGACCATAGACTTCGTTGGGCCCATCAACTCACCAGGGAAGAAGAAAGGTGCCTGATACATCATCACTGCAACTGATTACGTAACTAGATGGGCCGAAGCGAAAGCTGTGAAGGGTTGTACTACAGACACCACTATGCACTTTATTTTTGAACATATTCTAACCAGGTTTGGTTATTCAAAGATCTTGATGAGCAATAGAGGTACACATTTCATTAATGAAAACATATAGGCTTTGACTGAAGAATTTCAGATCCACCATGAAAAAAGTACCCCATATCACCTGTAGGCAAATGGAACTGTGGAAGCTTTTAATAAAATTTTGGAACAGGTGCCGAACAAGATCTACAATGTCGATGAAGCAATTGGGACGTGCGCATCCCATCAGTCCTTTGGGCCTATCGAACCACATGCAAGAAATTGATTGGGAAAACACCGTTTCGAATGGTTTATGGAAAGGAGGCCATCATGCCCATGGAATATATTGTTCCTAGCCTACGCATCACAACCTTTACGAACATGTGGAGCCTGATATCATGGAGAAATGCTTAGTGTAGCTAGTCACCTTGGAGGAAGATCTATTCATTTCTAACTTTCATCAGCAAGTTTAGAAGGCCCGGGAAAAAGCATGGAAATTAGAAACATTCGGCAGAAGGTATTTTTGGAAGGAGAATTGGTCCTGCTATATGATAGCCAGTTTGCGAAACACCCGGGGAAGTTCCATCAGCACTAGCTAGGCCCCTCTATGGTCAAGGAAATCACTCATGGAGGAGTTGTCCAGTTAGGTATGTTGAGTGGTGATATTATCCCAAGATATGTTAATGGCAGCCAGCTCAAACCATACTGGATCAAATGAATATATGGCCGGAGTAGCTGTATTGGGAAGAATATGCGTAGGTAAGAGGAAAAATGCAGGCTGACCCATTATACACATAGTGGTCACCCACAAGTCTGGAAGCCAGGGGAGGTGCGCTGGGAGTGCAGGGGTTGATCGCAGGTCTGAAAGTCGGGGGAGGTGCGATGGGAGTGCAGGGGTAATCCACAACTACAAAAATTAGCCGTTGGAAGAGTAAAACTGGGTAAAAAGAAAATTTTACCGTTGGAAGGAGTGAGCAGGCGGTAATTAATGCGACGATTTCCAGAGATTTTTTACTGTTTCCTTGATGGTAAGTTTCTGATAAGCCTCATCCAACCATTGGTCATTATCCATAACTATAAAAGCTGGAGGGTAGATCAGAAGTGGGTTCCGTGCATTCTGAAAATCTTGTATCTTTCAAACTTCCATAAGTATTGTGCTCTGTTAATGTCTAGGTGGGCTACCCCCTTTGATAGTAGCAATATCGAGTTCGTCTTTCGAGCAAGAATGACCACGAACAATACCACTGAATCTTCACAAACCGTGGCCTCTACTAATGAAGTATTGGAGGTCACTCCTGAAGTTTAAGAGGTTGTGTCCACACTAACCAAGGGGAAGCAGGTTGAGAAAAATAAGGGTAAGGGTAAATTCCAGGAGCAAGGGTAGGGGAGGGTTGCAAAATGGGCTAGAGGGAATCCATGCACCTCCCCTCAGAATGTTAAATCCCCTCGAATGGTGACCGAGGCACGATCGCTTAACCCGACGAAGAAACCTTTGTTTGCTCAGGAAGAGGCCCATATTTCTTAGCCAATCACTTGGCTACCACCCTATGTTCGGCCTCGCCGGCCCTCGGTGCGCATGCCTAAGAACCTTGAAGGTATGCACACCTATTTGTAAATTCCACTGATTCTAGGTGAAGTCCCCATAATTGGAGAAGTGCATGGAAAGCTTGCCTCAGTTAAGTTCGACGACCACTACTTGGCCAACCTGTAGGCCTTCCCAGAATTGGCACCTGAGTTGTACCTTAAAAGAATTCTGGAAGATGACGTGCCAAGGTTGCCCCAATGCCATGGGCGTGCGGGCTAGAAAAATATGGTTTATTAAACTTGTTGCAAATGCCTCATTTTGGCCAATACAGTATAACCGACTGAGTTGTGTGATAGCTGCTAGCCCTGATCCATGACGAAAACTTGTGGATCTGGGACTACATTCCCATTGATGCCGCCCTCATTAACCACATTACTGGTCTCCCCATGGAGGGGTCGAATCCCATGGAGCACGTCGACAAGAAGTATGAGCAACATATCACTGACAAAGTGTGAGAGGACTACCACGTTGAGAGAAATACTTGGGGATTCTTTATCAACACCATTTCTTACCTAGGAGTGCGCAGGGGTACCTTGCTATTGGCTTGTAAGATGATGTGCAAGTGCTAGGCCAAGACTATCCCCGCTTATGTAATTCAGTTGGCTGGACTCTGCGAAAAGGCGGTCTGCTTCAATTGGTCACAATTCCTTTGCAACGAATTTTTGGAGAATGTGTGCGAGGCCCAGGATCATGGAAGGGAATTATTCTACTCTTGGCTGCTGCTCCTAATTGCGTTGGTCACATGGGAAGCCCCTGAAGACTCAGTCCTCCCGGAGATCGAACCAGACATGTGCAAGGGGGCATGATACGCAAATTTGTGGGATTCGAAGGGTGAGCAACACATTGAGGATAAAAAAGTCTTTTGGGTCCTATTTCAGAGTGAGCTTATAGCAGCAATTCACTCTCGGCCACACTTGTTGCCGACAGTCTATGATAAATACAAGAGCATTGCAGCATTCCAGGTCACGATGCATAATGTACAGATAAGGGGCCGTAAGGATCCAACTTGGGTATCGTTACCTTACATGGTCGCCGACGAGAAAGTCGACTGGATCATTGCCACTTGGCCACCACACTGGAGATTGGGATTCAAATCAGGAGTGTCTGACACTGCTGGTACAAGCACAGCCCCGAAGACCACCCCACCTGATCCCACCAATAATACAGAAGGATGTGGCCCGAAGGGATCCACTAGGACAAAGGACGCAGCTCAGGGCATGGAGCAGTAATCGCAGCAGGAATCACAGCAGGACATGGACTCAGAAGGCCTAGATGCACAGGGTGCTGATTCCCCAAGGGGTATGAAACAGACTGCTGACCCTCTCAAGGGCTAGTGAAAGAAACAACGGGCTACGAGGCCTGGTAGGGATACTGAAGTTACCTTGACAGAGGAATACTTGGAGAAAATCGCAGATGCAGTCACCATCGCCTCAGAAGATAGATGGATCACTTTGGAAGAGGAGCAGAAGGCTGCGGTCACCACCTTACAATATGAGATCCAAGCTTTGCAACTCAAGGTTGATACCCTGCAGATGAGCATGATTCAAGCAAGGCCACCCCCAGCAACCAGCACTGAATTGATCATCATGACTGAGAGCCACCTCTTCCCCCTACCAGGCGCAACACTCACCCTAAGTCCACCTGCCTTGTGTGTGCAAGTCCAAGCCTGCATAGAACTACATTTGGATTTGGCCCGGCTTCCACACGAACCACTACAAGTCCTCCATACATCCCTCTTTGAGGAGATCCAACACAAAGACTGTCGGGTGTAGCAGCAGCTCAGTACAACCAAGCAGAAAATTGTTGAAAAAATCATTGAGGTGTCCCAGGCGCAGGCTGCGTGCACCCTTGCCACCATGCAGTAGACTGAGTTGGAACGTCTCATCAGCAGGCTATGCACGGATGTGACTGAAGATATCTCGACCTCTTCTACTCCCCAGGCCAAGATTGAGGGATGCATTGTAGCCCTGAAGGCTTCTAGGTACGAGATTTAGAATGTCAAGACTGAGATGGAGTAGCAGATTGCTGTGTTGCAGGCCAAATTGCAACTGGAAACTCCACCTAAGGTACGAGGCTAGTGAGCTGCGCTGGTCACCGAAGCCACAAATACCATCACAGCTCACATCGCTCAGTACACAGAATTTCTTGAGACAGATATGCAGCTGTGGTCTAAGGTGCAACGCGACCCTCTCTTGTGAAAATTTACTCAACAACTACCTAGAAGGAAGAAGAGTTCAAGGAACTTGAAGCCACAATGACCACTTTGATCCCAGCTCAATGCTGGGCACATTTGTGTTCTAGCCATGCACTCAGAGATGACCTAGAAGAGCTCCTCCACAAGAAGAAGGTTCTGAGTGACCACCTCAAGCCATGAGCTGGTGAAGCCCTCAAGATCTCTCAAGACATCGATGTTGCAGTAAAACAATTGAATCAAACCCTAGAAAGTGTCACTACTACCATTGAAGGCCCAGATTCGCAAAAGTTGGTATACATTGCACAAAACATTGTCATGCAAAGCAAAGGAGTTCTGCCCCCTCTGGTCGATGCAATCAAGCAACTTCAGGCGAAGATCAAAACCCCATGGCCACTGTGACTTGGGACGAGTCATAAGATTGTGTTAGGGGCCTGTTGGAACGGGGTTCCATAAGCTGTGTTTTTGATATAATTTTGTAGTAGTTGGTCTTGCGTAGGGGCTTTGGGGTGGGTCAAAGCCCCCAATTCTTTGTAATGGGTCAAAAGGTAGACCTAGAGTCCGCAAACCATGGTTTGCAGACCATAGGATAGAAAAGGCTACGATGATATAAATAGATAGATAGTTGGGTCTAGAAAGAAGTAAATAAGATTGATGCTGCGAACGAACTATTGAGATCTGTCTTGGGTTTTTTTGGGTAAGAACTCTTGCTGGTTTTGTGCATGGAGATCCTCAGTCCTGCTGTGTGTGCAGGCTGTGTCTTGGGTTTGTAATTGGGTTTTGGATATTAATGAATGTGGAATCTATTTGGAGTATCTTTATGATATCTAGACTAGTCGTGTTTATTATTGAAGTGCCTATGTGTTATTTGAATAAGCTCCAATCGTGTCTGTGATATATGATTTAGCTATGATTATAATGTTATGTGGTGGTAATTGTTGATGCACACATGGATACGAATGTGCTGATAAGATCTGTTAATGATAATATCTCTATTTATGGTTACATCTTATCATACTGTTAAAGGCTTGACGATAGGCTTGTTTCTATGCGAACTTGATAGAACTCAATGAGATCTACCTCCATTACCTACTCTTTCTCAGGGTGCGGAAACCTGGTTCCAGCACCCACCCATACTACTTCGGGTGAGACCTTGGCTTACGAAAGTAGGTCATTGCCGAAAGGGCCAGTAGTATAGGGGTTTGTTGGCAAACATTAACTCTAAACCTGGGTCAGGACACTTGAAGCCAACAGTGATGTATCCTTTGATGGATTCAAATAGACTCCTTAGAGCCTTGATATCTTCCTTCATATACCTTCAAGCTTCCTTCCTTCACCTTCGCTCTGATACCATGCTGAAAAACCAACTGCTATGTAGTTTAACGCTTGATTTTATTTCTTGATGATTACTTGTGAATATTATATTTATTCTTATTATTTTTATGTTCTCTTCATCAAGAAATCATAAAAAAATTCAAAGCATAAATATCATAGAGAGACAAAGAACACCATAAATTAGGCTCAAAGCCATGGAAAAACATCACAAGGGGGAAAGCCCAACAATACTTCTCTTATAGAAGCATATCAAAATGAGATATCCAAGACCCAAGACCAAGAGAAAAACAACCATAGAGATTCCAATTCCCCTCCAATAGTCAAAGTCAACATTGGTTAACCTTCTCCAAATATGGTCAAACTCCAAATTTCGTCTCTGCAATAGAGGTCGAATTTTAGCCCTACAATACCAAAAAAATGCCTCGGAAAATTGGCACGTGCGAGATGGATTAGGGTAGAAAACCTTTGATCTTCCTCTCTCTTTTAACTTCCTTATCTCTCTATTGACTTCATCCTTCTTCTTCTTATCTAGGTGCAAAAATAAATAGAAGATGTTATGAGTGAATGAATGAATCTAATAGGTCGAACTTGCCTCTTATATATAGTTTTCCAAGAGGGTCAAATAGGTGCCTATGGGTTGACTTTGTCTTTGTGTTGGCTCTTTGACTCAAAAATAAAATTCACTTTATTTATGTTCAAATGTCCAAATGGGACATGACTCAAATACAATTTCTTTTAACTCATAATAAATTATTTTGGCTCCTTTTTACTCTTTGAACATGAAGAACATGCTTTGAAATAATAATAATAATAATAGTAATAATGAATATGATAAATACATAAATGATAAAATCACATTACATTATGAAGACTGGCACTAGTTACAATTTCAACACAAAGAAATAGTTAAAATCTGATCAGAATGACATGACAAAAGTGTAGTGATCCCATAACCTCCAAAAGCATGAAAGAGTAATGAGAAGACAACATGTGAATAATATGGGCTAGTATAGATACCAGAGAGCATTTTGAATATAAACATGAGATGCAAATGTACTAAAAACAGAGAATTGTCAAGGATGAGTAATGTAGATTTGTTGAGGTATGATGCTGCTGTGTTAAAAGGAAGAGGATATATGAGATAGAGTTTCAAAGGATTTCTAACAAGAATCTGAGTGTGCAGTGTGGTTGAAATTTGGAGTTGTTCTGAAAAGAGAAATGGCTGATCTAAATATATGAAAAATTATTAGAGTATATATTAATGGCTAATATCGGATCTAAGTCAAAGGAAGAGAGAAAGCATATCAGAGACTAAATATTTTTACCTATGTAAAAGTTTAATCAAAGAGCCTATGGATTTGAGTTTGAAAATGAGATAAAAGAAGGCCATTATAGTTGCAATTAAATAAAGGTAACTCTCTACCATGAGTGTAGCGGTGAAAACAATGGGTTCCTTGGGAGGAAGGTTCATTGTCAAAAAATTCAAAGAGTGTGTGGATGCATGGAAAGATAAAAGTTATCCAACGAGTATGCTAGATACCCTAAGAAGAGTAGAATCTTATGAATTTATCTTTGGACAATTTAAAATCCAAAATGAGGATAAAAATGATGCCATAGCTAATTATGATAATATGGTTATGGAATTGAATATATTTTTCCAAAGTATTTACCTAGACCCTTATTTTGTCATAGCAAAAAAAAAAAAATCCACATAAAGGGGTAGCAACATTTGAATCCAAAAAGAAAAACCCTCAAAGTAGAAGAGATTTATATGGGTGGTAAAATCTATGGCCAAAATGTATTTTCTTCTGAGAATAATTAAAAATGAAAGATATTACCAATGTCATATAAAAATATTTGATTCAACTTGTCCTTAGGAAAATAATTGATCATCACAAGGATGATATTTTTAGTGACTACATGAAGATGTTGATTCATTGTGTAGAAGAGATGGCTATATATGTCCCTCATATATTGGCTAAAAATTACATTGTTCCCTATAAGAAAGTAAAAATAAGATGATTAAGTTTAGTTTCGTAGTCACAAAATAGAAAATTATTGATTTGTATCAAATTAATTTTCAAACAAATCCTACTTAAACATATATTAGAAAATAAAAGAGAAGAAAGCATTCTAAGAAGTAGCTAAATAGACTCCAAATGATGGCATGGAAAATTAATGTGATATTGCCGATAAGAAACTTTCATGTATGCATGGATGAAGTTAAATAGTGGGAAGGTTATCTACAGTAAAATGGAACATTTAATTATGAAATTGAACTAAAAATTCCTCCAACACATATGAATTTAGTATAATGTCCCTATTATGGCAGCTGAGTGAGCATCTCCAGGTTCAAATGTCCATAATCCAATATACATTTTTTATGAGATATTTGTTTTCTCAATTGATCCGGACTTATAGAGGAATGCAATAGAATACATATATAAACATGAACATAGATACGTAGTATAAATAAAACTTCATTTGATTTATATCAAAGAACTAAAATATGCTTACATACAAAATGGAAATAAACTAGCTCGGGCGATGGTAGCTTATCTCTCAGAAGAGATGTGGTAGCTACATTCCTATGAGTTGTGTTACAATGAGGCTCGAGGGAATTTTTATTATTGAAAAACAAGGGAAAATCCTAAACAAACAAAACCCTAAGCCAAGGAGATGGAACACCAAGAGTTTGTGGACCCCATTAGGGTTAGTTGGGCAGCGAACTTCCCAGGGTCGTAACTTGGTCATATTATCTTTATTTAGTGCGTACTATACCTCGTTGGAAATATTTCTTTGAGTAATAAAATATTTTCAATAGACCCTTGCCTATGTATATGAGCCTAATACGAACCTAAAAAAAAGCATCGTTTAGGGGGTTATGACTGCTTCGGAAGTTCAAGGCCTGAAAAACTACTAAAAATAGTAAATGCTGCTATAAACAAGGAAAATGATGAAACTGACTAGAGGTATAGGTGGAATAGGAGAGTGGCCACCAATATCCACCTAGATCAATCCTCCCTCCTTAGGAAGAAATGATCCCCATTGCGTGCAGAGCCTCCATGAGGTGAGGAATTTTGTGTTGAACTTGGTTTGTGGTGAACTACTTTCCCTGATGAAATATTTGGCCCACTTTGAAAACTCTATATAGCTAGATCCTCTATTGGCGAGTATTATTTATTTGCATGTAAATGATCCGATCAGTTGTGACATGTTCCATGTGTTGGGGTTCCCATGTTTTGGCCAGATTGGCAAGACCAAAAGATGAGACAACATCAAACCACTTTCAGACCTCAGGATCTAGCCCTCCTGGGTCCATAAAGGGATCTCTCTATGATTTCTAAGGGTAATGTCTTTGAAGGGGCAAAGGTTTAAGATGTTAGGCTAGTTATGGGCACAAGGTTTGTTTGTTTGATTGTTTGTTTGGTTGCTGGTTATCAGGAAGGAAGGGTTCAATGTAAGACAAGGATGAGAAAAGAGGAATAAGGCAGAGGTGAAGTATTCCAGGGAGCATTCAAAAACATTGGGCAATGGAGTTAGGAAAGGATTTTCTTGCTAATCAATAGGAAGGCTTTCAATTGGGCTAGCCATCTAAAAATTGGATCTTAAACATGATAGTGTGATATGGGATGGTAGGAGAGGAGGAGACAACACAGACAGGGCACAAAGTTAAAGACCAGCTGGTCGCACAAGGATCCTAGTGGATAGGGCTAACTCTAATCCCCAGTGTTCTCAAATCTTCCAGCTAAATCCTTAACAAGAAACATCTAAGAACAGATTCATTTAATTCATACATCAAAGAGCAGGCAATAACATCCACTACACTAGTTAAATTAACTAAAATCAATTCTTAGATAACACATTCAGAAGAAAAACATCAATGGCAAGGAGAGTAGAAACATAGGGTACCTAACAAAGGTAAATCCTATGCCAATATTCTGATGCAAGCCAGTAGAAACGAAATGAAATGAATAAAAAACAGAGATAGGAAAACATCACCGCTGCTTTAGATCAGGATCCAAAGAAATGTGCTTGTCATATTAAGTAGCAATACCAGTCAAGTACAACATTGCCAATAGGTGAATACTCAGTCTGAAATCATATTCCTCAGCCTATCTTACAACTTTACACAGAGACTGTGTCTCAAAAGAAACTACTTGCATTTCTCTGATAACTGATCAACAACCTTTACAGTGAGTTTCTTCAGGAATTTATAGCTCCGATGGAGCAGAGAAAGTAGGTGAAACACTAAATGAAGCATTAAACTCAGAAAAAGAAAGAGGGCAGAAGCCCATTCTGTTTAAATCCTGTGCATTAATCACTGGCACTCTTTTTGGCGAAAGAGTGGTCCTCTCCAGGCTCCCATTTACTTTCTGGTATGTTTCTGATGTACTTTGGCTGCAGTACTCTGTAGTACTTCTGGTAAATAAACAAAAGGTAAATAAATGATACTAGGGTTTTCCATACTATGAAACAAATGCTTCTGATAGCTTAGGACTGCTGTAGGGGGGAAAACTTCACTTGGACACCACGCAAACTGAAACAATAAAGTGTACCATGTCCTGGCTCAGGAAGAAAAATTCTGCTGATTTGAAAACTTGATAGCATTGTTTTCTGCGTGCTGGGCCTTTCATGCAATCTGTGATGTCTTTGAACCGATACCTTTACTTTCTAAAATCCCTGAAAAAGCTAAAAAAATCTTCTATTTCTTGCCTCGAGCTCTCTGCTGCTCCCATACCGTCTTTGTTCAAGAAATATGAGCGTTAATGGCGCCGAAGAGGGTTTGTATAGTTTAAAATCTATCCTTTGATGAAATTTATGTTACAAACACCTTTCCGGACATCTTCAGGCTCTGAATTCAACTTCTTCTGTGCACTGTGTCATTACAACAGTGCATATAAGTCATGGTGATTTTCTGCCTGCCTGTAACCCTGTAAAAATGCGAAAACTGTTAAGAAAACAATACATGGGGTCAGATGATGTGAGTGACAGCGAGGATGATAGCGAGACGATGGAGAAATGGTGAAAAAGTGTAGAGGAATGGCGGAGAAATTCTCTGGTGAAGGTTGGCGAAGTGCATAGAAATTTAACGTAAAAAAAACAAATGTTTGACCGTGGAATGAACATATATAACGGGGGCGGGAGGATGTACGATGGAGACACGTGGAGTGGTGACGTGTTGGGATAGTACAATAGCAGGCTAAGTTTGAATCTGGACCGTCTGATCTCAGGAGGAGATCGACGGCTGAGAACGCGTCGAAGGGTGATGAACGGTGGGCCAGGGGTACAGCGGGAAGGGATTATCGCATGTGCAGCTTCGTGGAGTGATCGTCGTTGGATCACCTGCCCTGGATCAGACGATGCACAGCGATATCGCTCTGCGTCCACGGAAAAACTTTAATGTGCGATGGGAGGGTGGTTTTCCAGCCATACTGGTTCCATGCGTCGGATGATGTATGGAATCGCTTCGAAAATGAAAATACCGCCTACTACCTGAAGGCGGTGCGATAGAATCCGGTGGTTTTCGGAATAGTGCTCGGCGGGGACCACCAGGGCATGTGTATTCTGGACCGTCAGATCAATGGCTAAACGGATGGCGATGGCGCGATCGGTGAGCTAGACTGTGAACTGTGGGGTTGCGGGGGGCGCGATCGCCGACCAATCTGTGTAGATCAATGGTGGAAACTGCTCCCGATAACCAAATGAGATAAGCGCTCTTGTGGGCTGGCGGGTGGTTATAGAACCTGGCTACATGGGGAGAAATACGGTTCTGGGGCTGGCCGAAGGGGGCTAAGACCAATATAGGGTAGAAAATGGATTTGTGGCCCATTTTAAGTGCATTTTCAGGCCAACCAAGGGTAATGATAGGGGAAATACGGGGAAATGAAACTACACCAGGTGTGTGTGCATGGTTTAGGGGGGATTTTGGGGGGTTTTAGAAGGATTAGGGGAGGGAATTTGCGGTAAAAGGGGAACTTTGAAAAAGGGAAAAAGGGATGAAATGGATAATTCTGCAGGGGTACCAAGGGTAGATGAAGACCTTCAGGAGCACAATTTTTATCATCATAGAGGCTTCATAATGGGAATCAGTAGAGGGTATTTCATCACAGGAAAAAGGCACAAGAGACTTCAAGGATGATGTGTCTTCAGGGGAGATGCATTCATTGAAGTCTCAGAAACAATTTAGCCCCTTACTTTGCCTGTCAAAAATTTATAGGGGGCTAACAGTGGCTCCACATGGGGATGGCTTCTTCTTGAAGGAGTCAAGAATTCAGAAAATGATCTTTGGTATAGGCCAGATGCCTGCTGCTTAAGCCACCTTTCTTTCTTTGATTTTCAGCTGCCACAAATATGATAGATCAGTAGAAACACTTCCAAACAATCTACCTACCCATCCTACAATCCTAGCATTTTTCTTCTAGGGTGCATTTGGACTAGCAGACCCTTTACATCATTTATTTTTATAACAGAAAATAAACCTATTCTAAATCTACCCTTATTACTCCATGAGACCAGATTAAACTGTTGGTCTCACATGACTCTCTACCTAATCTAGTATCTCCTGGGACTAAATTGTCCAGCAGATTTCTTCTCTATATTCTACAATAGAAATTTTAAAACAGTCAAACTAGGATTAGACAGTCTAGTTTGCTGTGAATCCAAGGCATAAATGCAGTTGCACATGGAAAGAAACTTGCAGAAAACTGAAAAAAAAAACTTGAAGGCTTGAAATCTGAGGTTTTGTAGCATCCCTCCTTCTTTGTGACTCAAGTTTTGAGCTTGTTAGAGTCACTTTGTTTTCTTCGTTTCATCTCTGATTTTGGGCTTGTTAGAGCTGATTCCTCTTTCTTCTCTGCTGGTCCAGGTTTTGGGCATGTTTGGACCAGCTATCTTCACTTTCCTTGGCTCAGGTTTTGATCATATTAGAGCCAATATTTGCACTTCAGAGGTCCATGTTTTGAGCATGTCTGGACCTCTCCCTTTCCTTTGTTTTTTTGGAACATTTCTCTTTTTCTTGAAAATAAAACACTGCAATGGTATGTACAATGGAAATGGAAACTGGAAATTGGAAATCAGCAGAAGTAGTGTTTGAGCATCCTGCCATTGACAGGACCCCCAAACAGCTCTGTACCATCTAACTCCTATAGAAAAAAGGCATTTGGACCCACAGTGGCTTGGATGATGTAGGGACCTTGCCACAAACTATCAAACTTGCTGTGCTTTCCTTTATCCTCTATCCTTGAGTCCCACTTCAGAACTTTATCTCCAATTTTGAAATTAGAGGCCTTAGTTCTTTTGTCAAATAGCCTCTTTATATTTTCCTGAACTTTCACTGCTCTGTTGTAGACATCTTCCCTTGTTTGCTGGAGATGAATTGTCTGGTTTATTCTCCTCACCATGCTATCTTCTTTTGTTTGTATCTCTTGAACAAGTTTGATCACTGGTATCCCAAGGCTGGTAGGAAACACTGCTTCTATTCCATAGACAAGCTGGTATGGTGACATGCCAATGGATTTCTTTGTTGTAAGCCTGTCAACCCACAAAGCATGTACTAACTTGTTATGCCATGACCTTTTATTCTCTTCCAACAACTTTTTGATGATGATCACCAGGCTCTTGTTTGATGATTCAGCTAATCCATTACCCTGAGGGTAATAGGCAGTTGAATGACTGAGTGCTATCTGATACCTGTGACAAAAATAAACCATTTTCTTGGATCCGAAAGCAGTAGCATTATCAGTGATTATTTTCCTTGGGCAGCCAAACCGAGAGAGGATATGACCTTCTAGGAAACTAATGATGACTGAATCTGTGGCATTCCTAGTAGGTATGGCCTCTATCCACTTAGTGAAATAGTCTGTGGCTGTTAGGATCCATTTGTGTTGTGCAGAAGAATCATGGTGAATCTCCCCTATGAAATCTAGGCCCCATTGCAGAAAGGGACCCTCAACAGTGATGGGTTGTAGAGGTAAGGGGAGGAGTTTTATTTTGCCTTCAAAAGTCTAGCATTTGTGGTAGGAAATTATCATCTTATGGATATCATTGAAGAGTGTGGGCCAATAGTAGCCAGCTCTGAGTATTTTGTTCACAGTGGCCTTCCAGCTCAGGTGGCCTCCACACTCTCCTGCATGGAATTCTTGTTTAATCCTCTCTGCATCATTTTCAGGAAAAAATTTAAGCAATAGGCCATTTGGATTCTTCCAGTATAAGTAGTTATTCAATACGCAATAGCTCCTGGCTTTCAGCTTTAAGAATGTGGCCTTGGTCTTTGATAGTTCAGGAGGGGCATTTAGGTGTGTAAGCACCTACAAAATGTCTGAATACCAAGGAGAGCTCTGAAACTTTTCCTCAACAGTGGGATCAGGAAATCCCTACTGCTCATCCAAGGCATCTACCATGTTAATGTCTAGGGCTTGTAGATTTGATTCAGCCATCAGTTGTGCTAAGCTCTGACCTTTAATTAGTTTGGTGGTTTTTATCTCAAGGTCGTATTCTAAGATCACAGCAATCCATTTGCCCCTTTTCCCATCTGGGTCTTGGGACAATATGTATTTAACCACTATATTTGGCACATAGGCTATGGTGTGGGAATGCAGTATGTACACCCTAAATTCTTTCAAGGCCTTAATCAGAGCGTAGGCCTGTTTTTCCATAATGGTGTATTTCAAGGGTGCATCTCTGAGTGATTTGCTGAAGAAAGAAATGGGTTGTTCCATTCCCTCTGGATTCTTCTGCAGGAGAACTGCAGCTTTGGTATGCTTGGAGGCAAATAAAAAGATCAAGAAATCCTTTGAGAAATCCGGTCTGATTAGGACAGGAGCCTGGGTGAGTGCAAGTTTTACTGATTCAAAAGATTTCTTAGCTTCAATAGTCCACTTAACTCCTACACCTTTCTTCAACATGTTAGTCATATTTCTAAGGTGTTCAGCTAAGTTGGGAATAAATATCCTTAGGAAGTTGATTTTCCCAATGAAGGACTGTAACTCTTTGATGTTTCTTGGGTGTGTGATTTGTAGTATTCCCTCAACTCTTTGTGGGTCTATCCTAATTCCCTTTTCAGATATAATGTGGCCAAGAATTTTTCATTCTGGTAGCCCAAATACAGTATTTTTGGGGTTCAATGACAGACCAAACCTTCTACATTTTTCAAACACTTTTCTCAGATGTTTCAGATGTTCTTCTTTAGTCTTGGAATAGAATATTATGTCATCTAAGTAAATAACAATGAAGTGCCCTATCTCATCTGAAAAAGCTATGTCCATTGCTCTTTGGTAGGTGGCTCCAGCGTTCATCAGTACAAAGGGAATTTTCACATACATAAAGGTACCCCATGGAGTGGTAAAGGCTGTCTTGAGTTGATCTTCTGGGATTACTAAGACTTGGTTGTAACCTAAGAAACCGTCTAGCAGGGAGATCCTTTTAGAGCCTACTACCCTCTGAAGAATATGTTCCATTTTTGGCAAAGGGTAATTGTCTTTGAGTGAGGCTCTATTAAGATTCCTAAAATATATGCACAATCTGATCTCCCATGTTTTCTTTCTCACAGCCACAAGGTTTGATACCCAATCAGAGAACCTCACAGGCACAATTATAGCCGCCTCGTACATCTTCTTAATCTCTTTTTCCACTGCAGGCAATTGTTTTGGGTTTATTCTGCGAAGTTTTTGTCTGAAGGGCTTTTGATTTTATTTCAAGGGTATCTTATGCTGTATGCTGTTTGTGTCATAGGCCCTTAAGTCCTCATAACTCCAAGCAAACACATCAATGAATTCCTTGAATAGGTCAATGTATTTCCTTTTCATGTTTGCAGGGAGGGACTTAGCCAATTTGATCATCTTGGGTTTATCTTCAGCGCCTATGTTGCATTCCTCAACATCAAAGTCTGCATGCTCTATAGTGGGCTTTTTTGCTACATCATCAAAGTCAAAAAGGTCTTCTAAAGGTGCCAGGCCTCGAGTTATGTTCTTATCTTTGGCCTGCAACACCTCTACTTCTTCACTATCTGCGTTTTCACATTTTTCGTTTGGATTTCCAGTCTGTTCGTTTACAGTGTTTATTTCTATGTTACAGGGTGTCTCTTCCTCATCTGAGGACTCTTCACTTAGGAAGCTATCACTAAACAGAGAGTCCGAATCAGAAAATTCAAACTCGTTCCTGCCTACCAGGAAATCTTTAATCTGTTTATCTCCTTCAAAAACTTGCCAATATTTCTCATTGTCTGTCACTGCAGGTCTGAATTTGGTTTGAATGATGATCTGTTGGTCGCTTGGAGTCTTAGGGTATGAACTGGCTAGGCAAGCTAACCCATTTGAAATGACATTTTGACTCCTAGGAATAAACACTAATTCGTATTCAACAAATGTTTTCAATAAATCCATAGTGTCATTCCTGTAAGCTCTCAATCTAGGATGTTTCGCTGTGTATTCACCATTCACCTGTTTAATGATCAGATCAGAGTCCCCATGCACAGTTATCCTACGGGCTCCTAATTTTCTCAACAGGTTTAAGCCTAGGATAAGAGCCTCGTACTCTGCAGTGTTTTTTGTACATTTGAAATGAAGGTTACATGCATGGCTCTCTGCGTAACCACTTTCTGCGTTACGTATCCACACTCCCGCCCCAACAGTTCTCTTGGTGCATGACCCATAAAAATTCATTTCCCATAAGGGTTCTTTTTTCGTTTTATCATCACTTCTTCCCCTACAGCTGGGTTTGTCATTATGTTTCATTATAGAAGCTACACTAGCGTGAGAGTGGTTTTGTTTTTCTTCATGTGTGTGGAAATCAGAGGGGTGACTAGTTGGATGATTGCATTTTGTTTCTGGTTCACTTTGAGCTTTTGTTACAGTGCACTGTTCAAAATTTTCTACATCTTCCTCCTCCGATTCTAGAGTAGCCATTATGTTAAAGTCCATGGGCACTGTTTCCTTGTTGGTATCTCCATTTTGGGACTCTGACCCTTCTGAGAATTCATCATTACAGAGGATGAAGGAGTCAAGGTCCGTATGTACAGAGTATAAAGGTGAGTTTTCAGGCTTCTCAGGGCTACTGACCAGAAATTTCATTTGTGCCTCTCTGTACAATATTCTAAGTTGGCCAAAGATTGGGATTGTGGCATAAGCTCCATCCATCTGCATTGTCCCTTGCAGCTTGGCTCCCCATGATCTTGATAATAACATGCCATACTTGGGTGGCACATCTGCCACAACAACGTATATGACCATACACTTTGTTGGGATCTGGGCAAGGTTCACACATAATTCTTTAATTAGGCCAAGACACTTTACTCTGATAGAGTTAAATGAATATAGGTCTTTATAGGGACGAGTTATCTCTAGGCCTAATATTTCCATTACTACTTTAGGCATTAGGTTGTGTGATGCCCCGGAATCATGCATTGCAATGTGGAGGATCTTATCATGGACATTGAGACTGATATAGAATGGTGGCACTACCCCTTCCTGAAACTTTCCTTTTATCTTTGGACCAAACAGAAGGGCAGGTTGATCATCACTCAGATTTACAGTGTCGTTGTTCTCACCTAAATTTAATGCTTTCAAAATTTGGCCTTTATATACATCCTGAGTGGCTAGCTCAGAGAGTGGTACATAGATTTTAATTTTTACAATTTCACTTTCCAGATTGAAAGTGGACTGACTCTTCGGAATGTTCAACTCTGTTTTGTTAGCCACTTCTTTAGTGGTTGAATCACTGTGCTGATTCTCACTATGTACAGTGTTAGAAATTGTTTTATCAGGAGTACTAACTGCAGTGTTAGTACTGCTTATTGGTTGACCTTGTGTATCAGTGTTTTGGTTGTCTTTTTCTTTGTTCTTTCCAAAACTCTCAGCTGCTGATTTGTTACTTTCGGAAGTTGCTTTAGAAGTTTTTTCAGGTATTTTCTTGATGGTGACCTCAGAAGCTTTTGTTTTGGCAGTTTCTTGGCTCCTTTTTCTTCTAAGTTCATATTTTTCTCTGACCTACATCATGGCATTTTCAAATCCTAACTTGTAATCTTCAGATTCAGACCATTCCTCATCCCAACCAGAGGGTGAGGGTTGATCTTCTTCTGAGTAACAGTTATGGATTGAATCTTCTGTTTCAAACATGTTTATTATGTTCCCTTCAGACTCTTCTATGATTCCCTCATCTTCATCTAAAAATTTCTCTTGGAATGGGGGAATAAATTGCTGATCTGATTCTCTTTGTCTGTTGGGAGGGGTGTTGTTTCTTCTAAACTTCTAGTTCTGGTTATGGTTTTGATTTCTGTTTTGGTTACTAACTGTGACAACCATTTTTTCCATCATTTTCAGTAGCTTTTCCAAATTTTTAGATAAATGGTCATAATTTGGATCAGATGTGGAAGCTACATTGTCATCTCTATATGTTACCCTTTTCTCAGCTCTCAATCTTGCTCTCTTCTCAATCAGATTTGCCTCTACACTTACTGCTCCCTTTTGCATGTCTTCCAATGTGTTGTACTCCCTTTCCCTAAGCTAGTAGGCCATGTCAGCATCAAAGCCTTCGGGGTATTTCGCTAGAGCCATACCTTGGGAAGGTTTCATGTGTGGAGGAAGAGCATTGTAAATGTTGTTAAATCTCGTTGTGTAATCATGGACTCTCCTACGTTTCTTTTAAGGTTGATATATTCTGCTAGGAGTTGGCGAGGGTTGGCCTTAACCTCCCATTTTTTTATGAAAGTCTGATATTGTTGAGAAGGTAAATCCCCTCTGCGGACAGAGGCGATCCCTACTAGCCCAGCAGGGGTCTAGCAAAAATCATAAAATGTTACAGCGCAAGTTCCTAGTTACGGATAAAAGACCAAAGATGGAGGCCTACCTGGAGTCCAATGCTATGATCCGTACAAGAGAGCATTCCTGTTCCTCAGCCTTGGCAGATCACAATCCATCCATGATCTCCGCGGATGGACACCTGCACATGCAAGAAACAACATGAATACAAGCCTAGAATCCAGAATGCACAACTATATATCAGTCAGAAAGGATATAACTCATATTAACATAAGTGAAAACAGAGTGGAACCATAACCATAATCATTCATTAAATAACAATCGAAAGAGAGTACAACCAATGTTCTGACGCCGTGATCTCCTTCGGAAGGGTCCCCAGTTGTTCACATCTCGCAAAGCTCGCCAGGGAAAGGGAAAACCTCTCGTGAGTCTCTCGACGATAGTCTCCTTACTTGAGTCGGCCTTAAGGGAAGAAAGAGGGCTCTTACAGCACAAAGGCTCTTGGGAATTTGGAGATTCAAAGCTTAGGAACTTCCAGACTAGCTTGCAATGGCAATGGGTAAGCTTTTATAGATTGGGAAGGAGGGAGTTGGGATCCCTATTATTTTGGGATTGGCCCTATCATGAAGGAAGGTTCCATGAAAGGTGGAAAACCACTTCCCTTCCATAGAACTCCGTAGCCAAACCTCCCAACTCAAGATAGGCAATGGTTTCTGAATTGGTTGAAACACAACTTCCGCAATCTTAATTTAAAAAACACTCCTTAAATTGGCTAGCGCGACTGCTGCTCTGGGACAGAGCACCAGTTGGCGCGGCCTCTTTGCAGGATTTTCCCCATTGGCGCGAGTGATGAACTGTCTACCCGCGCCAATGCAAAAGGAGATGTTTTCATGGTTTTTTGCAAGGAGATGTCTTTAGGGAAATTGAAGCTCATGCTTAGAGGAATGCAATGATGATGGTTTCAAGGCATGACATTGCTCACAGGTCACAAAATGGGTCCTCCATTGTGCGGGACGGGGAATGGTAGGGACAGTGACAAATTACTGTGTAACAGATGCCCCCTAAAGTATGAGGCCCGAGAGAGAGAGAGGGGTGAAATTCTTTACGAGATCATGTTCAACTGAAGCCCTGCCGTCGAAAAATCTGCGTAGAAAAATACAACTGATATCTCAAGTACATGATGTATATGCGGTATGGGCGCAGCCATCCGAAACAGAGTAAACTATAATCCGGATCCAGGGTATGGGCACAGCCATCCAGCAAGGATCAAAATAAATAGACTCAGGTATGGTCGCAGCCATCTAATCAGTGAGCCATGTACAAAATGATAATAATCCACAATCGCAGCCTGGATTACAACAGACACAATCCAGGGTCTTACGCTCCATCTCGACCCAAAAAAGTACAAGTTCAAGCGTGCGAATATGTGAGCTGAAGTCGAACATGCAAGAACATCATCTGATTACCAGCCAATGATGAGAGCTATTAACAGACACGAGAGGAACCACCAATAATGACAATGGACCTCAAGGTACTACAGGTACAATCTACGACGTGTGAATCAATGAGCTGGCGTCGAACACCTGTAGAATCACTCGATCGGAGGCCAATGATGAAAACCCCACGTCGAATGCGACGAACCTGCCATTGAGGCATGTAGGCTCCAAGGTACCATAAAGGAGTCTCTAGATCAACTTCCTGGATAATGAGCTGAAGTCGACAGGAAGTGACCTTGATCGAAGGTGGGCCATAATGTTTCCCACATCATCGACACGAGACAGAGGAACATAATGTTTTTGTTGTGAATCAGGATCATATGAGAATCAGAGGAAGGTTGATATTTGCAGAGGTCAACTTCTCTTGAACATATAACGACACAAATAGTGGTTTTGGCAGTATTTGACATCAACGGATCAGAGGTCATGGTGACGAGGCAATGAGCAGAGGAGAGGTCAAAAAGGATCACCCAAACCCACGGAAGCAAGTGAAAAAACGAGATGAGATGTCCCCAACCCGACACGAATGCAAACAAGTGCCATGTTCAAGAGCGACATACTGCCGACACGACAATGATGATGGTTCCATTTTTCCCCCACCATTTCTGGCGAGTACCCCAATTATTTTTGATAACAAGCTTGAAGGGGATAGCATATGCTTGTAATGTAAGTCCGCCCTTCGGGCGAATCCATCCTAGTACATTTAACGAGCCCTAGGAAGGAGGAACTCGGAGAACGTCATTTCGACTGAATCCAATGTCATCAGGGTTTAACGAGTCTGACAAAGGGAGAACTCGGCGTCTTTTCATATTTAGAGAGTTTGAAAAGACAGCAAAAAAGTAAACTCCAGCGGTCCCTTTTCGTAAATAGTTCCTCGGACCCGAAAAGGTAGAAAACAATATCCGAGAAAACCTCCTAGTCGCGATAGGCTAGGGTATTCCTTTTTCGTAATCAATCTATCCCAGCCCGAAAAAGGGGTAAACGTATACTGGGTAGATGTCGATTCATGTCCATTTTAACGAGATCGAAACGACAAGGGCCTCGGCAATCTTTTCATATTTAGAGAGTCAGAAAAGAGTTGAAAGATGACTCCAAAGTGACTTTTTCACGTATTTACCAAGTCCGAAAAAGTATAAAATACAACTCGTTTTCACCGTTAAAGTCGCGAAAAACCTGTTGCTGCACATACCAAGCAAGCGTAAAACCCATTTTCGACATAAAATATTAAAATATTTGATAAAAATAACTTTTAAAACCTATCCTATGTCGAAAAAGTTATAAATATGCCAAAATGGTAAAAACAAAATTACATTTACTATTTACCTTGGTAAAAAGAAGCAGTGGTCCATTTTGGAGTGCAAACTTCTGACGGCGATTGCGACAGATCCAGTTGACCATTCAGATTCTCATCTGTGACAGGTAAGAGGCGCTTCCCTATTTTTCATTTCAATCCATTTTTTAATAGTTTTCCCTCATGTATTGGCCTCGTGAATTTGCATTAGCCACCTATAATATTTTGTTATACCAAAAGGTGGCTAAATCTGTTTTGAGCCTTCAAGGAACAATTTTTCATTACTAAAATTTGTTGGCTCTTGAAGACTCCTTGTAGGCCTCATGCCTCTGTCCAAAGTCACACCCTCCAAAAAATACATAAAATCATAACACACACTTCAAAATTTTTGGAGCCCCCCTTAAAACTAAAAGGAAAAGAGACCACGTAAAGTTCTAAAGGCAAGTCGCTAAGTCGCATATGCATTATTTGTGACCCAGGCGACCTATGCGACTCTGCGACCCTAAGGTCGCACAGGTCGCACAGGTCGCAAGAGTCAGAATTTCAACAATTTGCGACCTTGCGACCTAGCGACCTTGGGGTCGCAAGGTCGCAAGGTCGCGAAGTGAAGTTTTAAAGACATTTGCGACCCAGCGACCTGTAGGTCGCAAGGTCGCAAGGTCGCAAACGTGCAACTTGCGACCGCATTAAACGTCCGCACGTGCGACCTTTTTATATAAGGTCGGGTCGCTAGGTCGCATTTGTGACTCTCAGCGAAAACCGCGGAATTGCTCTGACAGGTTGACTGGCGCGTTTTCTTCCGGGTAAGTTGCCTTTTTCCTCCCTATGTTTCCTGCATTAACATTTCTTGCCATTTTTGAGCCTCCCCACGGTCTTATTTATTTACTAAGAAGGATGGGGGTTTTTCTTTGGATTGTTGCCGTCATTGTGTTTCCCTCAAAACCCCAAGGTCGCCCGCCCCTTGCCTAAATCCTCATGGCTATGCCTTATGGTAAATTCCGGACCTTTCAGACCGCAGTTTTTTCCCATTAGTAAACACTTAGCCGCAAGGTCGCGCGCGCGCAAAACGCAAATGCGACCTGCGACCTAGCGACCAGGTCGCAAGGTCGCAGGGTCGCAAAAGTCCCACTCAGCGACTCTGCGACCCTGCGACCTAGTCACAAGGTCGCGAGGTCGCGGGTGAGTCCTTTTGTAGAGCAGCGACCCAGCGACTCCCAGAGAACAGTAAATTATCTTTGCATGTTCAGACTCTGTTTAGCCATTATCATCATGTCTTTCTTATCCTGTGATTCTGTTCTAAATGCAGCAGGTGAATTCAGAGCAGACACAGTACCGGTCCCCTCCGACTCGAGCAATATGGCACCCCGGGTATCCCGAAGGAGAAGCAGGCAGGTGGTGGAGGAAGAATCAGACGCAGACATACAAATATCTCCGCCGCCGATATACAGAGACACCCTGTGCACCTTCGCAAAGGAGGATAGCCTTAGGTGGTATGAGGTATACCATGAATTTTCCATGACAGCAGAGGAGTTACCAGAAGAGCTCCCGGACCGTGAAATATATCTGAAAGTCAGAAGGTCCAGACTGCACCTGGCTGGGCCTCATCCTGCCATCTTTCCATGCCCTGAAATGCTGGACTGGATCATACAGAAGACGGATCCGAAAAGATTCGCAATCCGAGATAGTGCAGGGAAAGCTTTCGTAACATTGGAAAGTTCAAGAGCACAGGTCTACTACTCCCTACCCAAAGCAGAGGTAAACTTCACCCCAAGATGGTTCGCTACAAATGAAGTGCCGATGGTTGACACGATCAGAAGATGGTGGGCAGAACTAGACAAATTTAAGATCAAAAAGGACCAGGAGTACCCGGTAGCCGGTCTGAGGAAAGTCTATAAGCTAGTGGCCGCCATGCTGTGTAGGATATATGGACGTTCGGACGCCACCACCTTCAATGGAACATGGGCAACCATCATAGAACATGTAACAGTCCACGGCACTCGATTCAATTGGGAGGGAATATTAATGGGCTCCATGCACACAAACTTGGCTTCAGCTTTAGCCCCAGATGAGGGAGCGCCATCAGAATTCTACATGGCTTCGTATCTATTAGATGCTGTCTGCGCCCAGATGCATGTTGAGGGATGGCCACATAATTGGGACCCCGAACAGACCCAGAAAATACACTTGCAGACCAGGGTATTCTGGGAATCTAGGTACAAGTCGGACATCGAGAAAATATCTCACATATTCATGCCCGCCCTCTACGGGAAACTATTTGGTCAAGATGCCCCCTGCATGTCTTGGCGAGCGATGGAAACACTAGGTCAGGTGGCACACTGGTTCCCATTCGCTGAATTCACAATCATCCGAGTATTTGGCTCGTTTAAAGCACCACACGCTCTACCTAAGTTTGTTACCGACAAGGTGCTCATACAAGAGGTATGTTTTCAAATGACCTTGGGTTTCTCTAACGTCCTTGGCAAAGGGAAGAAGAAACCTTGGCCTGCTCTACCTCTCACCATTGGTTCCTGCGATCAAGACTCCGAGTAACGTGAAGGAGGGTGAAAAGCTAACACTTAATCTGGACCGCAGGTACGATCCGGTCGGGATAGTTCCGGAGACATTGTAAAAGGGCCAATTTCGGATGGAGTTATCAACACGTCGAGTGCCGGATGAGGATGAGAGAAGAAATTGATATAACGCTAACCGGCATCTCGCACCGGGAATCGACCACGACCGGGAAGGAATGAGGAGTATCGAACATTGATGGTTCTTCCTCCTCCAAAGATAAAGAACACGAGCGGTGCGGGAAGACACCATGGTCAATGAGGAAACGAGAAGCCCAGGCCAAACTGGAAGAGGAAAAGAAGAGGAAGGAAGATGAAGAGAAACGAAAGAAAGACGCCAGAACAGAACGGAAAAGGAAGAAAGAGGAGGAGAAAGAAAGACAGGAAAAGGAGGCACAAGCGGCAGCAGAACGAGCACTGAAAGAAGAGCTCGATAAAGTCGATCATCAGAAAAAGGCAGAACAGGCCGCCGCAGCAAAGAGGAAACAGGAAAAGGAAGCAGAGGCAGAGACAGAACGCCGGAAGAAGGAAGAGAATGACAAGGCGGAAGCAGAGCGCCAGCAAAAGGAGAAAGAAAAGGGTCAAACGCAGGATGTAGAAGACGAAATAATAGATGACATTGATCTATCTCCCCTGAATATCCCTGCAGGTGGCGCGGGAAGTAACCTCAATGTTGATGACTTTCTGGGGGAGAAAGAAGAAGAAGTCTTCGACTTGACCAGATTAACCTTTGACCAATTCTCTTTCAAGATACGGCAAGAGAAGAGGAAATCCTTGACGTCAGGCTATCCTTTCATCTCCACAGTCTCCACCGGAAAGGACATTGTCCCAGACACAAGGACAAATCCGGTTATGATAGCGTCAGCAGGCACCGCTTTTGCCGCAGCCACAGAAGAAAATGTCACAAGGATGAGCAGAGAGATTATTTCTTTACAGAACCGGCTAAAAGCGGCAGAGCAAGAGAAATCAAGGCTAGAAAATGAGATGCTCCAGCTCCAGGGTAGGACCGCTCAAGTGAATGAGGTTCCACTGGCGGTCAAGAAGGAATGTGATGTTTTGGAGATGAAAATGAGGCAAGTATACCAGGAAATGTTCACCCTGAAACAAACAGTGGCCCCATTGGCAGAGGCACGGGAAGAAACCAAGCAGAAACACGAACAACTCAAGGAAGCCTCGACAGCCTTGGACAAAATGATGAATTGGACAGCCCAGTATCAGCAAGCTCCCGAACACGTGCCTCGAAAGGATTGGAGTCATACGCAAGAGGACAAAGTGCAAATTCGGATGAGTATGCAATCCAAAGACAAGCTATCCAAAGATCTGGACAAAGTAGTGTCTGCGTATAATCACCTAATCAGTGGTATCGACTCCATGAACGCTCTTCATCACATTCCATCATTAGGGGCACTAAATGAAACTAAGGGCTGGGAACAGGTAGAGCAGGAAATTCAGTCTTTTCTGCAGCCAGTAAGACAAGCTGCCGCCGCACCGGAATTCGAAGCATCACAAGAGAACCTGAACCGGTTGCTTGTCACCCCAGTGCAAATCTACACCAAGCTTGCTTCTCTCTCAATGATGATCTCCCAGAAGAAGGAGACTCTGGTGCCGAATGCTCTAGAATGTATGCATCGGATAAAAGAGGAAAGCCCTCTTGTCGCTCTTATAACGGCGGATTACCAAAATTGGAAAGACTTCATCAAAGGCAAGAAAGTCGACGCTCCAGGAACCTCGATTGCGCGACCACCTTCATAAGTTGCAAACGCTGGGTCGCAGGTCGCATTTGCGACCAGGTCGCAGGTCGCATTTGCGACCATGGTCGCAGGTCGCAATTTGTACAAACAGGAAGTTGAACCGTCGGAAGGCCATAAGTGCGGCTGTTGAATCTATAAATACCCCAGTGGGAAGCATTGTTAAAGGCTGCTCTTTTGTGGATTGAAAGGCATTATTGCATTGTAGCTGAAGAAGCATACTCTTGATATATGAAATACAATACATGTTAAAACCCCTTTGATTGGATGATGTGTTTAGCCGTGACAACATTGTGTGTATTCTGAATGTAGCTTCAGAATATCTTTTGATTAATGAATCTGTGTTATTAATAGTGTCATTCATGCACCATAGTTATCTGTGATTGTGTTGATGATTGCTCAAGTTATTATTTACTTCATGATGAATGTTAATGAACTATTTTATTAGCATCTCGTTATATCCTTCGGAAAGTTAAGGGATATTCTTACCACAAAGGATTGTTTCTTTGGCGGTCAGATTATCTCGCATGCATACCTCATAGATGTGTTGCTAACGACATTTCCTGAGTTTATGCATTTTGTCTATTACCTTGCTATGCACAGTGTCATATATCGGTTTTATTCATCAGTCATGTATTCTATATCGTGTTAATAAGTGTATGTTTGCAGTTTCAATCAGGTTGCTCGAAACCGAAGAGATAGTCATTTAAGTGGTAGCCGGACCCACACCCCGGACGGGATCCCTACTCCAAACGGTTCACAGTCTAATTGGGACTTTCTACCGAGGAGATCCCCTACTGTTGGCCGGACATATTTTCCCGTCAACAGATTTGGCGCTAGAAGGAGGGCCATGGCATCCTCCCAGCATACAACAGACATTCCATCCCAAACTCCCCGCCGGGAGGTCATAAATAACGAAGTTGCCCTTCCCCCTTTAGAAGATATTCCAACGGTGGAAGCCCGATACTTCGAAATCAGTAACGAACAGCTGAGAGCCTTGCACCCAGTTGCCCGTAATCTCATCAGGGATTTACGGTATACCCCTATCATGGAATTCCTGGCCCACACTAGGACCCCTGCCGATAACATCACTCGCAATGGCATGCTAGTCCGTACCGTACCTGAACTTGTTAATACCATGATTGAGGACCTCGCACGGGCTGTCCAGGAAAATGACCCCGTTACCCACGATAGTGAAGGTTTCCCTGATACTGAACCTTTCCCCGAACCACAGCCTGACTCACATCAGTGGACCAACAACCAAGTATATTCCCCACGAGAAGGAGAAGGGGAGAGAAGAAACGAAAGAGAAGGTAATACAGCCCGAAGTAATGCAGAAGAAGTCAATAGGCCTCGAAGAAATGAAGGTGGAGTCAACAGGGGTCAAGGTCGTGGTGGTAGAGGGAATATCATTCACGACCTTAGACACCACACCAACCATAATCACCACCAAAACCAAAACAGACCCCCCCCTCACAACTGGGAGCTACTTAGAAACGTGAATAACTGTGAAAGACACCGAGATGAACACTCTCGTCGTCATGAAGGAACCTCGGTGTCAGGGACGGGAAGTGAGTCTGAAGCAGAAAACCGAAACCATCAACGCCCCAGGAGGGTGCAACCTCTAGCCTGGATGGCTCAATCCCCTTTGGCCCTTTTAGGTCCTCTCCATGATATGCCCAGACACCCAGAGAAGCATCTTCCTAAGTTCGATCCAGAGAAAGGCACATCGACAGAAGACCATATTAGTAGTTTTTATCTGTCTCTACAAATTATGAGAGTTCAGACCGATGACGTTGCGTGTCGACTTTTCCCACACACTCTTGTAAGCCAGGCTGCCTCCTGGTACCGCTCCCTACCCAGTGCGTCTATTGCTTCATGGGACCAGTTCCGTCGTGTGTTCCTGCAAAAGTTTGCGGAAGATAAAACACCCTCTATGCTCCTCACCGAACTAAGCACTATCAAGTGTCATAAAAAAGAGAAAGTTAAAGACTTTAACCAACGTTTCGCAACCATATTGCAAAAATTCCCTCCAAACTTAGCGTTAGACGATTCCATCACCATCGACTACTATACCAAAGCCCTCCCTAGGGATATTGCAGTCTTCGTCAAACGCGAGGCCCGCGCTACTCTTACAGCAAATTACGCAGCTGCTCTCGCAGTAGAAAAAGACATGTTGTCAATAGGTGTCATGGATCACGACGGAAAGGATGATCACAAGTCAACTACTAAAAAAGGTTAGTCTTCCACCCCAAATAGGGAGAGAGAAACTTTCGATTTCGAAAGTATGGCCAAGACCCTCAAACTGCTAACAAATGAGGTCTCTGACTTAAAGAGAAAAGGCATTGAAACCTCAAATACAAATAAACCTCCCAAACCTTTTTTCAAGAAAAACAATCCCAACACCAGCAGGCCTCCGTCAAACACCAGTGCCGCTCTCAACGTGGAGGAAATAGGGAAGGACAATTTTTGTTCTTTTCACCAAGCTGCCCATTCGGAAAAGACGTGCCCGCAATGGATCGGCAGCATGACCGCAGTGGTCAACCAGCTCCTGGATGATCAAACTCCAGGAAGCCTGACAGAGGATGAAGTTTCTGATCAAGACGAAGTTTCGCTCCTAGATGGGGAATCGGGAGCCTCTGTCTTAACTTTTGATGTAATCCGCGGGGGGGAGAGTCTCGCTCCCATTGATATTAACATGGCAGGAAGTCCCAAGGCTCAGCCCACTCGAAACTATAGTCTTAGAAGCAAAGGATCTATTCCCGAACAATCATATGAAGACAAGAAAAGGGCTTTCCTGAGAAAAATTCTCCCCCCTAGCAACGGAGGACCAACTACGCCGGACAAGCCTACCAATAATAACGGCAAAGCAAGTCAAAAGACCAAACTCCCAGTGGAACCATCGAGAACCACTACCGAACCTAGTCCCCACACTGACACTAGCTACAACATAGTGGAGGACATGAAAAAGACCAGGGCTAATATCTCGCTCTACGAGTTGGCCCGCATCACGAACCAAAAGGAGCTTATCCTAAAAGCTTTCACCAACAACCAAAATACGAAGACCGTTAGCAACACATCTGCACAAACCAGTCTAGATTTCCAATCTATAGTAAATGCGGTAAACACGAACTCGAGAGGGTCCACCCCTCCATTTCTCTTATCTTTCGAGATGTTCAATTTCAACGTCCACAATTGCCTCGTTGACTCTGGTGCTTCCACAAATGTCATGCCTTTATCTGTGTGCAAGAAACTCAACATCCTCCCAAAGAAAACTGACGCAAAAATCATTCAACTGGACAGATCACAAGTACCGGCAGTCGGAGAGTTAAACAATGTCATCATCCGCCTCTCATCCGACTCGAGGGTTCATCAATGTATTGATATTGTGGTTGTCGACATCCCAGAAGCCTATGGTGTACTGCTTAGTAGAGACTGGTCTAGCAAATTGCAAGGATACTTCGCCACAGATTGGTCTCACTTATGGCTACCCTACAAAGGGAGGAACAACCAAATCAGAGTTGAAAGCGAACCATACATGAAGCACACTATAACTAATTTGGATGCCACAAATGAACCCATCAGCTTCGCCCAAGAAGAACTTGGTATGTGTTTTCTTGATTCCGTTTTTGGATGTTACCAACCTCCCCAGTCTGCAGTAGGCCCCGAGGTCCTTTCTGAGATGACACTCGTCGCAGAGGAATAAGCTCAAACTTTATCACACCAACCCAAAATTCCTCCGCAAGACACTGCCCCCAAGGAGCCGGAAAATGATATATGGACATTGTATTACGACGGTTCCAAGAATCTCGATGGTTCTGGTGCCGGCTGCGTTTTGCTTGATCCACATAAGAAAAAATTCCTAGTCTCTTGTCGACTCGAGTTTCAATGCACTAACAACACGGCCGAGTATGAAGCTCTGATCCTCGGGCTTAAGAAGGCGTTGGATTTGAAAGTGAAATGCTTACGGGTTATTGGTGACTCCGAGATTATCACTCGGCAGGTACGCAACACTATTCACTGTTTGTCTCCACATTTGAAGGCGTACCAGAAAGAGGTATGGCGATTAATTTCTTCCTTTGATGCTTTTGGAATTAAGTCTGTTCTAAGAATGCATAACGCAGCAGCAGACACTCTAGCTAATGCTGCCGCCAGGTTTACCCCTTTGAGGGACGGGTTTTCTATTGAAGTTATGTATAGACCATCCGTGCCAGACAATATCACTAATCTGCGTGTTTTTGATGATGATCAGCAGGTGCTGGAATTTATGTGCAACTCAGAAATATTCAAAGACGCTGCTATAGATGAAGATGAGCACGACCAGGCTATGCAAAAGGAGTACGAGCAGGTTAAGGGAAACCCCATGCCTAAAGGGGTGGTATCACTGGAAAAGCTGTTTGATCTGCAAAACCGTTTCCGTGGGCCCCCAAATGCAAAAGTGCAGAGCTCGATCTTGGCTCATCGACAAGTGAACTTGGGATCGGAAGATAATCCTAAATTCATCAACTTGGGAAAAGACTGCACCCCCCAAGAGGCCCAAGATTTCACTCAATTATTTCGCAAGTATCGCGACGTATTCGCTTGGACCTATGAGGACTTACGCACATACGATACGCGAATTATACAACATGTGATACCAATTAAAGAAAATGTAAAACCATTCCAGCAGAAACTTAGGAAAGTACACCCTACAATGGAGCCGCTAATTCTAAAAGAACTCAAAAAACTTTTAGACGCCCGCATTATCTTCAAAGTCCGCCATTCCACATGGGTGTCCAATTTAGTGCCGGTACGGAAAAAGTCGGGTGAGATTCGATTATGTGTAGATTTCCGAAACTTGAACCGGGCCTCAAGTAAGGATAATTACCCAGTGCCCCCTATGGAGCAGATATTACAAGCAGTGTCCGGCTCAGAGATGTTCTCTTTGTTGGACGGTTTCTCCGGCTACAATCAAGTACTGGTGGCTGAACCAGACCGGTTAAAGACTACCTTCCGGACTAAATGGGGAACTTTCGCATACCGACGTATGCCCTTTGGGTTAATCAACACCGGAGCAACTTTCCAGAGAGCGATGGACATAGCATTCAGAGGTCTGATAGGCCAAAGTGTGGTGGTTTACTTGGATGACGTTACTGTGTTTTCCAAACATCGGGGGGATCACTTGCGTCACCTCAGACAGATTTTCGAAAGATGCAGAAAATACGGTATCTCGCTTAACCCAAAGAAAAGTGTTTTCACCGTAGCAGAAGGGAATCTGCTAGGTCATATCATAACGAAGCAAGGCATTGTCGTTGATCCAGGACGTGCAAAAGCCATTTCTCAAATTCCTCTCCCCAGCGGTAAGAAAGCAATGCAATCCTTTTTGGGCAAAATCAATTTTGTACGTAAGTTTATCTCAGATTTCGCCCAGATAGTGAAGCCACTACAAGGGATGATAAAGAAAAATGCCATTTTCAAATGGAATCAACCCGAAAAGGAAGCTTTCGACCAGATCAAGAAAGCTATAGCCGAAGCGCCTTCTCTCCAGAGCCCAGATTTCGGCAGAGATTTCAGCCTGTACACGTTCGCTTCGGATTCATCCCTGGCAGCCGTGCTCACACAAAAGGACATAAATAATGACGAGCGTCCCATTTCGTTCATGAGCACTGGCCTACAGGGAGCTGAATTAAATTATCCTGAAATCGAGAAACAGGCTTATGCGGTGTACAAAGCAGTTAAACATTTCAGACCATACATCTTGAAGAACCATGTCACAGTTTACGTTCCCCATCCAGCTGTTCGATCACTATTCATGCAGCAAGAGTTGGGCGAGAGGAGAGGGAACTGGGTTGCGTGTATGCAAGAGTACGACTTAGAGTTTAAACCGGCACGCACGGTTAAAGGACAAGGTTTATGCCAAATGGCTGCGGAGGCCGCAGGTTCCCAAAAAAATGAAGAAGATAATTGGGAGCAAGAGATTGACATGTACCAAACTGACGTCATGCCCCAGGAAAGGAACCCGTCTTGGTACTCGGATATCTCAGGATATTTGGCGCACGGGGTATTGGAATCAAATCTAGATGCCCGGCAGAAACGTGCAATCAGACTCAAAGCTGCGTCCTACCGGTTAATCCAAGGGAAACTCTTCAAGAAACATTCAAACGGAGTAATGTTGCGCTGCCTAGAGCAGGATGAAGCTCAAAAGGTTTTAACCGAGCTGCACGATGGACCGGCGGGAGGTCATTTCGCCGGGGATACCACTGCTCATAAAATTATGCGTGCAGGTTATTATTGGCCAACCCTGTTCAGAGATGCTCACGCGTATGTTCGGAAATGCATTCAATGCCAGAAATTTGCAAGCCGAGAAGCGCGTCCGGCTGCTCCGTTGTTGTCAGTAGCAGTAGAAGAACCTTTTCAACAATGGGTTTTGGACGTCATTGGTGAGATTCTACCCCACTCTTCTAAGCAACACAGGTACATTCTGACGGCCACTGATTACTTCACCAGGTGGGTTGAAGCGGTACCATTACGCCAAGTCAACGATCAGGAGGTAATGCAATTTATCACTCACTCCATCATGACCAGGTTTGGCGTTCCAACTTCCTTAGTGTTTGATAATGCGACGTATTTTTCATCTTTTAAATTATATGATTTTGCATTAGAAAATGGCATTGTTCTCAAACACTCTGCAAAGTACTATCCCCAAGGAAATGGTCTAGCAGAATCAACAAATAAAAATCTGATCCGCATCGTCAAAAAGACCCTTCTGTCTCACCAACGAAACTGGCATAACGCTCTCCAAAACGCACTTTGGGCTGATCGCGTCACCCCTAAGTCATCAATAGGCACCTCACCATATTTTCTCGTGTATGGGAAAGAAGTCGTCCTCCCGCCCAATTTGTCTCTCCCCGCTCTACAGTTGTCTCAAGAGTGCCACGGTACCCCTTGTCCTGCCTTGCAAATCCGCATTGACACCCTGCTGAAACTAGAAGAGGAAAGGCAGAAAACCCGGGAGAAATTCGCCATCCACCAGAGTCGAATCAAAAGATGGTTCGATAAAAAGTCTGCAGGAGACAAAAAATTTGAAGTAGGAGATCTTGTCCTAAAGTGGGATAAGGCACACGAAGAGAAAGGAAAACATGCAAAATTTCAAGAACTATGGATAGGTCCCTTTCAGGTTAAAGAAAAGATAGGTTCCCATACTTTCCGATTGCAGACTTTGGAAGGAAAAGTCGAGGTCCTCCCGGTAAACGGGCATGACCTCAAACACTATTTTACTTGAATAGCCCTCAAAGGGCTGTTCTCCCCCTGTATCATAGAAGCCGTTTTCTTTTGTTGTTAAAAAAAAAAAAAAAAAAAAAAAAAAACTCTTTCCCTAAATCTTCAAAGAAAACCTTGTCTAAGCTGCCCGCAACCAGATCACTCCTTGAAGAGGTTCTATGCTGATGAAAGGCCCTTTCCGCAAAGCACGGGGCGGTCGAAACTCGCTTGTAATGGGCACCTAAGGGTAATACACGGTCTTCCCAGAGTCTTCAAGCATAAGGAACCACCTAGCAGCTTAAAGGGTGCAGGTAGAAAAAGGTCTTGCGTAGACGCAACCGGATCGTGAGGGAACAGGGCTAACTCAAGAGAATTGCAGGTCATCTGGGAAAAACCCGAGTCCTCATATGAGACCAGGGGCAACCTCTCTGCAAGCAAAATAAGTCGGGATCCCTCAACCGCCCAGGCAAAATATTGCCCATCTAAATACGTGCCACAGGCACATTCTCAAATAAGTGCAATCGCACACGAATAAAGGGTAAAGGTTTGAGAAAGGCTTCCTGCGCAGAGAGGTGTTGTAACGACTCCGCCGGGGTACTGACCAGGCTCGCTGGCAGCGGAGCAACGTTCACAACTCCTTAGGCAGTGACTCCGCCGGAGCCGAGAGGTTCGCTGGCAGCGGAGCAACACCATGAGGACGAAATAATTGTACCGGACCCTGCAGTTGTCCAAGGTTTCCCCAACCCTCTCGATCCTGGAGCATGAGAAATTAAAATCCGGTTGATCTGCACCCAACAAGCCAAAAGGAGCAGGTGACTACGCAGGGTGGCAAAGGAAGGAAAGTGTAAACTCTGAGGTAAAAGAACAAGCAAGTACTAGATCCCCTCCCTCCTCCCTCATTGACCCTTCATCAGCAGAGATTCTGAATTCATCCAGTGAATCGCCATTTGTTGTAGCTCCTACAACACCCTCCAAAAAATACATAAAATCATAACACACACTCCAAAATTTTTTGGAGGCCCCCCTTAAAACTAAAAGGAAAAGAGACCAAGTAAAGTTCTAAAGGCAAGTCGCTAAGTCGCATATGCATTGTTTGTGACCCAGGCGACCTATGCGACTCTGCGACCCTAAGGTCGCACAGGTCGCACAGGTCGCAAGAGTCAGAATTTCAACAATCTGCGACCTTGCGACCTAGCGACCTTGGGGTCGCAAGGTCGCAAAGTCGCGAAGTGAAGTTTTAAAGACATTTGCGACCCAGCGACCTTGCGACCCAGCGACCTGTAGGTCGCAAGGTCGAAAGGTCGCAAACGTGCAACTTGCGACCGCATTAAACGTCCGCACGTGCGACCTTTTTATATAAGGTCGGGTCGCTAGGTCGCATTTGTGACTCTCAGCGAAAACCGCGGAATTGCTCTGACAGGTTGACTGGCGCGTTTTCTTCCGGGTAAGTTGCCTTTTTCCTCACTATGTTTCCTGCATTAACATTTCTTGCCATTTTTTAGCCTCCCCACGGTCTTATTTATTTACTAAGAAGGATGGGGGTTTTTCTTTGGATTGTTGCCGTCATTGTGTTTCCCTCAAAACCCCAAGGTCGCCCGCCCCTTTGCCTAAATCCTCATGGCTATGCTTTATGGTAAATTCTGGACTTTTCTGACCGCAGTTTTTTCCCATTAGTAAACACTTAGCCGCAAGGTCGCGCGCGCGCAAAACGCAAATGCGACCTGCGACCTAGCGACCAGGTCGCAAGGTCGCAAGGTCGCAAAAGTCTCACTCAGCGACTCTGCGACCCTGCGACCTAGTCGCAAGGTCGCGAGGTCGCGGGTGAGTCCTTTTGTAGAGCAGCGACCCAGCGACTCCCAGAGAACAGTAAATTATCTTTGCATGTTCAGACTCTATTTAGCCATTATCATCATGTCTTTCTTATCCTGTTCTAAATGCAGCAGGTGAATTCAGAGCAGACACAGTACCGGTCCCCTCCGAATCTAGCAATATGGCACCCCGGGTATCCCGAAGGAGAAGCAGGCAGGTGGTGGAGGAAGAATCAGACGCAGACATACAAATATCTCCGCCGCCGATATACAGAGACACCCTGTGCACCTTCGCAAAGGAGGATAGCCTCAGGTGGTATGAGGTATACCATGAATTTTCCATGACAGCAGAGGAGTTACCAGAAGAGCTCCCGAACCGTGAAATATATCTGAAAGTCAGAAGGTCCAGACTGCACCTGGCTGGGCCTCATCCTGCCATCTTTCCATGCCCTGAAATGATGGACTGGATCATACAGAAGACGGATCCGAAAATCTTCGCAATCCGAGATAGTGCAGGGAAAGCTTTCGTAACATTGGAAAGTTCAAGAGCACAGGTCTACTACTCCCTACCCAAAGCAGAGGTAAACTTTACCCCAAGATGGTTCGCTACAAATGAAGTGCCGATGGTTGACACGATAAGAAGATGGTGGGCAGAACCAGACAAATTTAAGATCAAAAAGGACCAGGAGTACCCGGTAGCCGGCCTGAGGAAAGTCTAAAAGCTAGTGGCCGCCATGCTGTGCAGGATATACGGACGTTCGGACGCCACCACCTTCAATGGAACATGGGCAACCATCATAGAACATGTAACAGTCCACGGCACTCGATTCAATTGGGCGGGAATATTAATGGGCTCCATGCACACAAAATTGGCTTCAGCTTTAGCCCCAGATGAGGGAGCGCCATCAGAATTCTACATGGCTTCGTATCTATTAGATGCTGTCTGTGCCCAGATGCATGTTGAGGGATGGCCACATAATTGGGACCCCGAACAGACCCAGGCAATACACTTGCAGACCAGGGTATTCTGGGAATCTAGGTACAAGCCGGACATTGAGAAAATCTCTCACATATTCATGCCCGCCCTCTACGGGAAACTATTTGGTCAAGATGCCCCCTGCATGTCTTGGCGAGTGATGGAAACACTAGGTCAGGTGGCACACTGGTTCCCATTCGCTGAATTCACAATCATCCGAGTATTTGGCTCGTTTAAAGCACCACACGCTCTACCTAAGTTTGTTACCGACAAGGTGCTCATACAAGAGGTATGTTTTCAGATGACCTTGGGTTTCTCTAACGTCCTTGCCAAAGGGAAGAAGAAACCTTGGCCTTCTCTACCTCTCACCATTGGTTCCTATACGGTCAAAGACTCCAGAGAAGTAGCGCGTGAAGGGGAAGAGGTGAAAAGCTATCACTTCAGAAATCTGGACCGCCGAAATTACGATCCCGTCAGGATAGTTCCCGAACATTGTAAAAGGGCCAATTTCAGATGGAGTTATCAACACGTCGAGTGCCCGGATGAGGATGAGAGAAGAAATTGGTATAACGCTAATCGGCATCTCGCACCAGGAATCGACCCTGACCGAGAAGGAGCAGAGTATCAGAACATTGGAGGTTCTTCCTCCTCCAAAGATAAAAGAACACAGACCGGTGCAGGACCTGACACCGCAGATCAACAAAGGGAAGCAGAAGCCCAGGCCAAACTGGAAGAGGAAAAGAAAAGGAAGGAAGATGAAGAGAAACGAAAGAAAGACGCCAGAACAGAACGGAAAAGGAAGAAAGAGGAGGAGAAAGAAAGACAGGAAAAGGAGGCACAAGCGGCAGCAGAACGGGCACTGAAAGAAGAGCTCGATAAAGTTGATCATCAGAAAAAGGCAGAACAGGCCGCCGCAGCAAAGAGGAAACAGGAAAGGGAAGCAGAGGCAGAGGCAGAACGCCGGAAGAAGGAAGAGCATGACAAGGCGGAAGCAGAGCGCCAGCAAAAGGAGAAAGAAAAGGGTCAAACGCAGGATGTAGAAGTTGAAATAATAGATGACATTGATCTATCTCCCCTGAATATCCCTGCAGGTGGCGCGGGAAGTAATCTCAATGTTGATGACTTTCTGGGGGAGCAAGAAGAAGAAGTCTTCGACTTGACCAGATTAACCTTTGACCAATTCTCTTTCAAGATACGGCAAGAGAAGAGGAAATCCTTGACGTCAGGCTATCCTGCCATCTCCACAGTCTCCACCGGAAAGGACATTGTCCCAGACACAAAGACAAATCCGGTTATGATAGCGTCAGCAGGCACCGCTTTTGCCGCAGCCACAGAAGAAAATGTCACAAGGATGAGCAGAGAGATTATTTCTTTACAGAACCGGCTAAAAGCGGCAGAGCAAGAGAAATCAAGGCTAGAAAATGAGATGCTCCAGCTCCAAGGTAGGCCCGCTCAAGTGAATGAGGTCCCACTGGCGGTCAAGAAGGAATGTGATGTGTTGGAGATGACAATGAGGCAAGTATACCAGGAAATGTTCACCCTGAAACAAAAAGTGGCCCCATTGGCAGAGGCACGGGAAGAAACCAAGCAGAAACACGAACAACTCAAGGAAGCCTCGACAGCCTTGGACAAAATGATGAATTGGACAGCCCAGTATCAGCAAGCTCCCGAACACGTGCCTCGAAAGGATTGGACTCATACGCAAGAGGACAAAGTGAAAATTCGGATGAGTATGCAATCCAAAGAAAAGCTGTCCAAAGATCTGGACAAAGTAGTGTCTGCGTATAATCACCTAATCAGTGCTATCGACTCCATGAACGCTCTTCATCACATTCCATCATTAGGGGCACTAAATGAAACTAAAGGCTGGGAACAGGTAGAGCAAGAAATTCAGTCTTTTCTGCAGCCAGTAAGACAAGCTGCCGCCGCACCGGAATTCGAAGCATCACAAGAGAACCTGAACCGGTTGCTTGTCACCCCAGTGAAAATCTACACCAAGCTTGCTTCTCTCTCAATGATGATCTCTCAGAAGAAGGAGACTCTGGTGCCGAATGCTCTAGAATGTATGCTTCGGATAAAAGAGGAAAGCCCTCTTGTCGCTCCTATAACGGCGGATTACCAAACTTGGAAAGACTTCATCAAAGGCAAGAAAGTCGACGCTCCGGGAACCTCGATTGCGTGACCACCTCCATAAGTTGCAAACGCTGGGTCGCAGGTCACATTTGCGACCAGGTCGCAGGTCGCAATTGCGACCAGGTCGCAGGTCGCATTTGCGACCAGGTCGCAGGTCGCAATTTGTACAAACAGGAAGTTGAACCGTCGGGAAGTTGAACCGTCGGAAGGCCATAAGTGCGGCTGTTGAATCTATAAATACCCCAGTGGGAAGCATTGTTAGAGGCGGCTCTTTTGTGGACTGAAAGGCATTATTGCATTGTAGCTGAAGAAGCATACTCTTGATATATGAAATACAATACATGTTAAAACCCCTTTGATTGGATGATGTGTTTAGCCGTGACAACATTGTGTGTATTCTGCATGTAGCTTCAGAATATCTTTTGATTAATGAATCTGTGTTATTAATGGTTTCATTCATGCACCATAGTTATCTGTGATTGTGTTGATGATGCTCAAGTTATTATTTACTTCATGATGAATGTTAATGAACTATTTTATTAGCATCTCGTTATATCCTTCGGAAAGTTAAGGGATATTCTTACCACAAGGGATTGTTTCTTTGGCGGTCAGATTATCTTGCATGCATACCTTATAGATGTGTGGCTAACGACATTTCCTGAGTTTATGCATGCTGTCTATTACCTTGCT